>BOPP01000001.1:5524098-5552734 GCA_017312745.1 Gryllus bimaculatus
GAGGCGGGAGTGAGACTTCAGTAACGAAGATATAAGCGGTTTGAGATGAGGGCGGGGGTTTGGGGTGGGGGCAGTTATGTGATGGTGTTGATGATGGTGATGAGACGGCGTTGGGTAAGGGGTGGTGGGCGGGACGCGGCGGCCATAGGCAGTAGCAAGGCAGAGGCACTCAGATAGTCGCCTCGACTCGACCCCGCGCTATCTGGGGTCAGCGCCGCCCGCCGCACCGCCCGCCGGGTAGGGGTGTCCAACTGGTGAACAGCATCACACGCCCTTCGAATTCCACATCCGTTGGTGAAGTTTCTTTGAAACTGAAAGGTGCACACATACGTCGCTGTTGTTATTTAAATTAAAAATCATCCCGAAAGTACGTATTTTTTCGTAAAAATTACTATTTTTCTTACTCCAAGCAAACTGGTTCATGAATACTAAGAATTTAATTACTTTACAACGTAAGCTTCCGCGTCTCGAGTTCATGACTTCTTGGCTGACCGACGTTTCGCCTGTCATGTTGTAGACTTCCTCGGGGTAGTTCACTAGGATAGGTTTACGCCCGATGGAATCGGATTGTTGACACTAGCTAGATAAGAGGTAGCGCGCTTTGTGCCGCTATCTGCAGAAGAATTCTAGGAGCCGGCTGCTCTGACCGGTAGCTTCTCTGGTTTCTCAAATCAATACTAGGCGAATGCCGTAGCAGAACCCTTACAGACGGCCCGCGGACCCCGCACTAATTCAATTATGCTTCTTCCCTCCTCTACCCTTACACACCTTCACACACAGAGCTTATCGGGGCAAGGGCGGTGCGCCGCGAGGAAATTTCTGGAAGAGGGAAATCCCAACCAACTGACGTGTAGGCCGGCGCCAGACCTCACTTTTTAGCAGGAGAGATCAGAGGCCACCTCCCGCGATGTAATATGCAATAAAGTTTCGCGATTTTTCACCATGTCAGTTAATTTTCCCGATCCACAAAATAGTCAACCAATTGAAAGAGAGGAATAATTACTAAATATAAATTATATATCTAGATTGAAACTTGTGTTCAATCGGCACTAGTTCTATTTAAAATTAGCGTTGGTAAATTGATTACACCAAAATTGATTTTGTGCGATTATTTTTAGTTGTTATTTTAAAGGTTAATTTGAAAAGTTCTGACATCGTTTCGATTCTCTTGACTTCAATTATGTACGTATGTATTGAACACCCAAACTTTCTATTAGAAAACTCATTATCATGTCGTATGTTCTTTCGTTCTAGAGGTTTGATTTTCAAACTGGTACTTTTTGTGAGAGTATGGATATTCACGTTAAGTTGACTATCAAGATTGTAAAGGAAGCTGATAAATATATAAAAAGTTTTAATAAATATGTTTTGTTTTGTTTCAGGTAAGTTCGATGAAAACCATTACATTTGCGACGTGCGATTTGCGAGATGTCTTTAGAAAGTAGCACAGGTAAGTACGGTACAGTTGAAATTAATATTTTCAATGAAAGTGTTAAACAAATAATCTTTTGAAAATACACCTAAAATATTTTCTTAAGGTTTCCTAGAATGAAGAGAATGAAAGAATAATATTCTTGTTTCAATGTTTCACTATCCAATAATGCTCTTGAAATAAGTAACAAGGTATTACTTAATTTGACATAAAAGAGGACAAACATTGTAATTTTTACAATTACTTTATTAGATGATGTAATCTATCTAAAATATTAATCTCTTATACCACCGGGTACCTGAAATGATGAAACATTTCCTAAACGAGAAAGTGACTGGCAGAGTATTTAATGAATCTCATCTAGATTCATGATTCAAAAAAGAACACTTGCGAAGACAATCATAAACTTTACCATTTCTCTGTATCCTCATTCGCTAATCTGAAGCATCATTGTTCACTTCCGCTTCAATTCTAGTCGTAAATCTACTGACGAATACTGCCATCCATTTAACGTCACAAAAGTTCCGAAACAAATATTAGACGTAGATATCGCTTGTTATCCTTGACCTACTGCTACAACGTCCTTTGTGGTGAGCGGTGGCAAATACAAGGAAGGAAGCAAGCGATGCACAGCAGCAAAGTCCTAAGGGTCAGTTTGTTTAACGATAGGAGTCTCGATCTGAAAGTCTCTAAACTAGTAATGTAAATTATCTTCGTGTATTAATGTAATATAAATTAGTGTAAGTCACAGGAATAATTTTTGTGATTTAATAAATTTACTGTGTGTCTGTTCAATAAAAGTCGTAAATCATTAATTAATTAAATTTTATTTCCAAATTTACAAAGAAAACTATTGAATAGTTATCTTAGGTTCAATTTCTTGTAAACCTCACTATTTACATAGAAATTATACTTAATTAGGCATAGAAATGTTCTCTAAATACTAAATAGTTCATTTCAAACAAATTAACGATTTGCTGAAAATGCTTTTCTAAATAAACACATTCACAAATTCTGAAGGTTAAATATTATTTGGTAATTATAGTTCAAATTCTGATTATTTCTATTGATAATCATTCACTTTTTTATCTTCAACGAAAACTATTGCAACAATGCTTATGCTATCCTTGCACTGAAATACTTTCCATTCTATAAAACAATTAATTGTGTACACAAACAGCAGCTACGAACAGCCACTGTAATACTTCCCAAACAACAAACTGTCCTTTCCATTTCATAACGGAATCTGTCTTTGAAATGATTGGCTTGCACTAGTATTTCATTGATTCACAATATAGCATTAATAGTATATTTGACTTCTAAAACGTAATAAAATGTATGGAACTTATCACTACTCGTAACAAGTTGACCCGACGTCTTGTGATCGATGAAAGAAAACACGACAGAATAGTACAAATAAAGAGACGTTAATTAACAAATAATTCAGGCGTAAGTGAGTTGTTGTGTTATGAAGATAAAGCAGTTTTTAATATTAAAGCGTAGGATTTGCAACGTAGGATTAAATACAAAGCATGGTGCCAGAAATGTGTATTACTTTCTCGTATATGTACGAATACGCCGAGTAATATATATTCAATAGGGAATGTTATGTGGATAAACTCGTTATGGGGGTTCCCTGACAAAATGTTAAAGTGAAAAAAAGTGTGTACGTTTTTACTAAAGAGTAGAAAATGTTATTGGTTTTTGTGAAATATTGAATGAAATATGGGGAACATAAAAATTTTTAAAAACAAGATTTTCCCAAAAATGGCTTGGTATTTTTTCTTCAAACTTTCTGTATGTAATTTTATACAACATTTTGTATGTAATGTAATTTTTGTTATATCTCTCTAATGTCGTTAATATTTACATTACCGTCAGTTTGTACACATTATTGCATTTGTGAGTAGAAATACGTCTTAAGATTTCCAATGACGTTTCTAGAAAAGTCAAAAGTATTCTGTGAAAATTAGCTTGAATTTTTCGTTTTCAGAAACGTTCAAAAATAATTTTCTCATCTAGGAAGAGGGCGGGACCAAACCGAGAAGCTAACCGAGACTAAAGAGATAACGAAAAACGAGGTAGTGCAAGAAAGTGTGTCCCATTCTGTAGTACCATTCGTTTCTCGCTTACTGCTTACGAAGTGTAAAATAAGAATTGTGATTGGGAATAGAAATACGATTTTTTCGATAGAGATCGTAATACGGTTAATGAGGTTTAGGGGAGCCGTCCTGGGTAGGTGACGCCGCCAAGAGCCTAGCTGTCTCGTGCCTGAAGGGTCGCGTGTTCGAATCCCTCCTGGGGGATGGATATTTTTGTGTGTCGGTATACCATTACCGTTACCCCCAATGTTACAGTGGTCGCTATATGTCCTTAGTAGTTGAAAAGCGAAGGGAAATCTCACTTCTTACCACTGGACAAGTTTGAACTTGCAAACGTGTAGTGTACCAAGCATCTTCGCTCTCGTAATATAGTCAGAAGTGTGCTTTTCACATTATTATGTTGAGCTGGACTCAATCTAATGTTTAAGGGGATGTTACTCGTACATGTAGCTACGTTTTTAACGTAGTTTTTTTTTTCTGAAACATAATAACGATATAATTTTCGTGTTCAAATAAGAAAGCATAAATAAAGAATAACAGAAATTCAAGTGAGAAAGAAGTAAAAGATGTCGTTGAAGAAAGTTCTGCTGACCGATCACATTTGCATTTTCCCAAGGTACTAAGAGATTTGCCTAAGAGGCGCCAAATAGCAGAATACAAGCCAAATAGCAGAAGATACAACTTCAACAACAAAGTGAACGAGTGACACAACATTCTCAAATTTTCAGTCCAAGTAAATACTTATCTCATTTTTGTATAAAGAGCTTTCATCATTTTCATTTTCCTTGCAACAGCCACTACGCAGCGGCGGCATCGAGATCGCAGCGACGCGACGCGGCAGTGCACGGAAGCTGCGAGAGGGCGCAATCCGCTTTGCCTCGTTATGATGGCCCTTCGAGCGCAGCGACCCTTCGCCGCCCTTTGCCAAAGGGCGTGACCGGCAAAACATTCACGGAATAGGAGTCGGAGGAAGGGGGAGAGCGACAAGATTACGTGACTAATAGAAGGCGTGTCAGGAGAAAAGGGATGATCGTTCAATTAAGAAACAACATTATGGCTGCGGTGGCGAAGACGTGTCTTCGACTGTGCTTTGAAGTTGTATTGGCACAGTCATGTGAATGTGTGCTTTATAACAGTTTATTTTCTTACCAGACAAATTAAATGCCTAGCGTCCTCCGTCAAATTTATATCAACTCAAATTGTTTGTCTTTTTAAAATATTTGTGGATTTTATATCAATAGATATTGACATAAGACATATAGACATCGTTTTTTAATTCCTGATGATGATTTAGTGCTTGATTCTGATTTAGTCAAGATCGCTGAAGCATTGTACACTCTTGGCAAGGGTGTATTCATGACTTGAGTCGTCGGCCGAATCTTCTAAATTGGTGCGCAGCTGCTTTATTTCTGTGGTTATGTAGCAGAGAGAGGCAGGTGAAGAGAAAACGGTGGTTAGTCCACATTGAAATTGACGGAACAAACGATCAATCGCTTACTACTTTTTATGAGAAAAATGCTTTTATCACCACCGTTTGGAGCTTTTGAGCCTACTAGTAGAATTATTATAAACATATTAACAATGCGGCCATAAAGCAGGGTGAACTTGACGCCCAATAGTCGTTGAATCCCTAAAATCCGTTACTTTGTTGGTCTCCTCTTACGTTAGGAGGTCGTAAAGGAACTAAGTACTCAGTGAAAAACATTATCCTTACACCTCCTGTAGTTGGGAAATAACAAGGGCTCAATTATTAATAAAGAGACAGGAAAAGGTACATTATATTTAGCGTATTTACCTATTAGAATGGGGAAAGGAGAGATACAAGAATAGAAGGCAGAGAAAGCGAGTTGGAAGAGAAAATAAATAGAGAAACTCACAAGGGATCAAAAAGATCTCAAGGAAACTGATACAAGAAAACTATAGTTTTGAAGTTTTATAGGAATGACAAAGCGTATAAATGATGATAAAAATGGAGAGAGAAGCAAGAGTGGATCAAGAAAAATTAAATACAGATCAAGAAGATTTCGATAAAGAATTCAGATCCTAAAGATGACACGCTAAAGCGATAAGAATATAGAGAAGCTGAAATTGGGCTAACAATTGGCACGGAGAATATGAATTCGAACGGTAACGTTTGAATACAGGATCGGGGTGCAAAGCTATGTATGTCGACGTACTATTCAAGTAGATTAATTAGGTGTCAATGATCGCGTCTCAATTGTTAGGCGTGGGATTTAACAAACGCCCCCAAACATCAACGGTTTCTCGAACGTCACATACATCATAATTAATGTAGTACATTAATAAATACAATATAATCCGAGTCGCAACTTACCCCTTATTAATTTTTTTTTCTGCGAGCAGAAATAAGATTAACACTCTCTTACACTGCCTTGAAAACCGTGAACGAAAATATACGTTAAATGGAATATTACTGACAAATTTATGAGAGTTCGTAGAAGAGAATGCGAGAGAGTATTTTCTGGTTTCGTAATTAAACATTAGGAAATAACACGAAGTCGCGAAAGGACAGGACAAGAAGATATGTTTGAGTATTGGAGAACCGGCTGTGAAAATCAGGTCTAAGAAAAGGGCGGGCGGGTAGGCAGCAGGCGTTGCATTCGCACAGTCGGGAAGGGTGGGATCGAGACGAAGATACTATACCGAGTTGAAACCCCTTCCTCACAAAGATCGCGTCGGCAAACGTTCTCTTTTATCTGCAATGGCCGCTTCAGGGATCAGACATAGATGTGTGTAAAAACATCATAAACGCAATAGCAATTAAAGGGATAAAAAGAAAGAAAAACGCTAAAAGAATCACGAATTGACAGCGACGAGTGTAAATAAACTAGTAGAAGAGGCGACGAGCGCAAGAGAGAGAGGCGACGAGCGCAAGAGAGAGAGGCGACGAGCGCAAGAGAGAGAGAGGCGACGAGCGCAAGAGAGAGAGGCGACGAGCGCAAGAGAGAGAGTCTACGAGTGCGAGGAAGGTGACAAATGCAATAGCTCGTAATCTTCCTCGCACTCGTAAATCTGGCTACAAAGCTTAGAATCTGGAGAGAAACGGGAACAAGAATTGAGATGCCCATTAGTGTGCAGGGAATGTTCATATAGCATCAAAGTATGAAGAGAAGAATAATTGGAATAAATTCATTAGGGCTGTTGAGATGACGAATACAAAATTGCGGGGAAGTGAAATGGCAAAAAATGAGAGAATTAAACGAGGCTAAAGCAGAAGGAGAGAAACAGGCAAACAACTGAAAATCGTTCCAATCAACCCGGCGACTACCTGCTCTGTCGGGATGATGTTTTCTTCAGCATTTTTACTACCCAGCGTTGTATATGGAAGTAGTGCAAACTCAAAAAATTGACATATTCATAACGAGGTTCTTCAGAAATTGATAAATGTGTATCATAATTAAAATTAATAAACGTATATATGACCAACATTTTACAGAAGATTTTATTTGACAAAATAGGAACATACTACAAGTTCCATTAAATGACAAATATAAATGAATAGCCCTGCAACAAAAGCAACAAGTCTTAATTAAATAAAAATGAATGGACTGGAATGACTGGAATATGTAGCTGCATATAGATATTTCAGAAAAAAGTTTGAACCAATGAAGCTTGCAAATTTTCACGAATGTTTCTGAGCGGCTGGAGAAGGAAACATTGAAAGGTAGTGTGATCGGTATCTATATGTATTTGATAGTCCTTGATGAAATTCCTTGCTGTGATATTTCCTACTGATGTTCATGGATGCGGATCAGTCAACTGCCGTCACTACAATTGTATAGGGTGTAATAATAATAATAATAATAATAATAATAATAATAATAATAATAATAATAATAATAATATTTGACTTTACCGAAATTGTATAAAGTATAAAACGCCTTGTTTGCCATTTTGCAGACCTTACAGCTTGTAATGGAACATGAACATGCAATGAACACATAATTTTCTTTCGCCGAGGTAATTTTATGATCAATCATGAGTTCACTTCACTATGTCAAACTGGTTTGCAGTATAACCCTTGGCCTCGAAAATCTGGCTGTTAAATTACTTTCAGCAGATTATATCACGATTTAATTAATGAAATACGTTTACTTACGTACTCTATGTAAGGAGGAAAGTTCCTTATTTGGATGCATTTGGATTGCAAAGTCTCTCAAATACCATCCCAAAGCACTATCATTTACATACCACTAGAAAGAAAATAAACGCACAAAGCAAGGTCATCTATTGTGTAGTAAAGAGCCGCCTTCATCTGGAAAGTTCAAACGGATAACAAACATAAAACAAAAGACTGCCTCACTCAAAGCGCACACGCAATAGCTACACGTTACCCTCTTTAAACCTAATTGCTCCGGTCTGTCAACGAGCGTGTTCTCGCAGTCCACTTAACGATATGGTATCCGACACAAGTTACTCCTCGCCGCAGAGTTCGCTTTTAGGTTCTCGGGAGCGGCATCGTAACCGTAAAGAAGAGAACGGAGCAGACGTCTCTAGGAGGAGAAGGCGGGGCGCTGATGATACAGCGATCCGGCTCGAAAGAAAAAGTTAGCGGCGGCGATGGTGAAACGGTTAGCGTATCGGACTGTCATACTTATATTACTCGTTATAGTTCGGACTGTTATATTCGCGGGTTCAAATTCGATCGAAGCCGTGTATTTTTAGCGCAAAAAAAATCATTCGTACGTCTTCCTTCGGAGGGGAAGTAAAGCTGGCAGTCCCATGTTAGTAGATTTACTGCATATAAGAGATCAAGCCTAAATGAGCCTCTGAGCTAAATTCAAGTCGCCTGTTTCATCGCCCAAGAAGTACCTTCTTTCTCTGCTAGTTGGTGAAAGAAGCGTATCATAATTTGCGTGGGCAGTTGGAAGAGCGGGCCTGATGGCCGAGTCTCGCGACATAAAATAAGGCAAAAATACAATTCAATTCAATACAGCGTGTCCCAGAGTTCGCTTAAATTGGGCACAAGACCGAAGCAAATGGACTAAGTAAACGAGAGAAAATGTTGTTTTACTCAAATCGCGGTTTGCGCTACCACATTTCGAACTAGTTCAGTTCACTGTAAAGTAGAGTAGGCGCGCGCGCGGTCACGCATACATTCCCACTACCTATCATAATTCGTTAAAATTGAAAGCTCATTTCTCCACTATGAAGCACATTTCATGTTCAAAAAATTGTGATTAAGAATGCCTAATATTTATTATCAAAGGATTTTTATAGAATCATCGTGCCATTAAAATTTGGTGGCCCTAGTCCGAGCCTAGCGACGACCGAGCAGTTGTCAGACCTACTATTCGCACCCTCCCCTCCAGCATCGGCGTCCCAGCAGTCCCTCTGCCGCCGTCTCTCCCCCACCCCCACCCTTTGACTGCTGGCCATCGTCTCCGCGCCTTTTCCTGCTCTTTGGCTGAAAAGCGCCGCCATCTGTCAGCAGCCGCCCGGCCGTCGCGCCGCCCGCCATTAGCATATGGAAATTCGCGATAGCGGCGACTGTACATCGCGCGCGGCAGATAGCGGCACACACGCCACATCTCCCCCTTTCCTGCCCCCTCCCTGTAGGCGCTACCAATTCGCCGGCGGACGAAGGGTCCATTACCCACAGCCACCCGCGAGGAAACCGCCGGACCGAATAAATTTCGCTCGACATGCGCCCCGCTGCTCGTTTCATTTTTTTCTTTTTCTTTTTTTTTTCATTTCGGTCTTGTATTTTTTTGGTACTTTTTTGTACCATCGGAGAAATACACATAAGAAAAGTTACATGAAATAATTCTGTATAAGCACGGGGAGGAACGACTTTGTGTTTTTTGTAGAATCAACGGAAACTGCACGAAATCCTGTCCGAGGGAAAGGTTATTGACACAGGCACTGCCGCCAATATTTGTTACATACAAATTCATATTTTTTTAATTACAGAGGCACTTGTATTTGATGGACAAGTTAAGAAGATAATGGACCTAGAACGTGACATCACAGAGGAAGTTTGATCAAAGCAACTTACTTGTTCGAATATGTTCAGGGAATGGACGAAAAAAGATTCCCTACATGGTATTTGGAATGGCAATCGTGTGAAAGAAAGGTGAATATGGGCAAACGCGGGACCAGAGTGTAATCACCACACGAGAAAACAAATTGAAAAATAAAAATTACCTCATGATTACGAGGTAAAATACAGATTATTGGAGATAATACCCGGAAGACCGACGTGCTCATTGCGGTCAAGGAACTTGGAAAAATAAGTAAAAGAAATTAAAAAATCTACGTTTAGGCCCGCACGAATGTTTAATTGCTCTCATAACAAAGTTTACTTTTTTAGTCTTCCCGAGTCAGAAAAGTTTCGAAACTTCTGAGTGCTGCAGAAAAATATTTGTCTATTTCTTCTTTTCCTGTTTTTTAACAATGACATGTCTTTGCGTTTTTTTATTTTATAGTGAAAGTATTGTAAATGATGTTTACGTAGTATTATCTGTGCGTTTGTAATGACAACTTGATGTCAACATTCAACTCTAACCCGAGACCACACTATCTTCTCATTAATTCTAAGTAGGTCGCATTTAATTCATAATACTAATGTAGTGTGTAACTGCAATTCAGTGCCGTTTATAAGCAATCTACCTTTATACTGAGAGTACAAAACATTTAGCTGATGCACGTATAGAAAGGACAATTTTCTATTTTTAACGAAGATTTGAAGATTCTTAATGCATTTTTCATTCTTCGAATTCTTAAAATAAGTGGTTACATATGTGTGTACTGAAATGCTTCCTCGAGATAAAAGACCTTACTCTCTAAACGCAACTTCATCCTGTACTATTCTGCATTACATGAACTATGCTTTACACACAAGTTTAGCCCTTATCTCTTTGAACATCAGATTTGTACCCGGGGAATGTTTTCTAAACTTCAGAAACCAACGTAACGACATTTTTAAAGCACGGATATAAAGATTCGTGATAAAAACTCAAATGCAATTTGGTGAAAACCTGCGCCAACTACATGTACAAATGACATACATTGTTATATTGACACAGTCTCTTTTACATTCTTCTCGCGGAACTAGGCAAACAATGCATTAGTTCATTGGTTTCGTGGGTTGTTGAAGCAATCTACGCTAGCATTTAAATGCAAGAGAAAACGGAGAACAAATGGAATTTGACCTCGCAAAGAGAAACCGATGACCTTTCCTTTTTTGCGGGAATCAATTCTAAAGCCACTGACACCGTGAAACCTAGCAGAGCGTCGCCGCCACTTCGTCGAAGTCGTAGAAGGACTGGGAACAAATCGAACATCGGGTGGGGTGAATTCAGCATCTTGGCGACCGCTGCCAAATTGCCTTGTTTTTTTAATTGAATTTTTAAAATGAAAGGTTTCTTAGGCAAATTTACCCTCTTGGTCTAATAAAATATCTGCTTTTTCTCTAGCCATGCCAGTTTTTTTCTTGGAATAAGAAACCATTTGAAAAATATTAAAAGAGGAATATAAGATAAAGAATGTCTCGGAGTTTTGTCTATAACCATTTATTGCAGGATTTCAAAGTCGCGGGCAAAATAACTATCTTACTAGAGTTTACACAGCGCCCAGAGCAACTGCCGCAAGATTTAAAGGTCATAATTATTGTCGTGCTTGACTTTTGACAATTCTTTAAGATGAAAAATCTTACCAATTGCCACTGGGAAACACAAATACACAAAATACTCAAATAATTACCAAATAACAAATGTGTCTACCTGACGTTTTCAAAATTATCAGCTCTTGAGATACAACAGATGCCTGGAAAGTTCTAAAACTTGCCGTCTTGTTGATAAGGGCAGCTGCAGAAACATTTCTGTAACGATTCATTACCTGAGTATACCATAGCAACGGAACAAAACATGCACATGTCGATATTATATAACCGGTAATATAAATACTTATAGTATTTCCTTTTGATAATCTCTTTCACTTAGATAAGCATAAAAAATTTTCCCTCCAGGACTGTACGATATAATAGCTATGTAAAATGACAGGGAGGGAACAAAGAATGTGTTTGAAATACCACGAGTGAATTATGTAGCATTAATGCACTACGTACTACTTACGTTTTTCTATACCAACAAAGCAGTTTTATTGTCAATTATACCATATTACCAATTTAACGACATTTAACGATTCAAATTCTAGAAATACAAAAATCACAAGTGTTGATACTGCAAGGATCGAAAGAAGTGCACAACGAATGAAGTTTTATTAATATCAACGTCATGTAGTCTGAGGAACTTGCGTGTGCAACTTACTAAACACCGGAGTGAGTCCCACCCTCTTGTTTGTGCCCCCGAAGGGCGCGCGACTCAAGGGCCGACGCGGAAGGGCAGGGAACATTTCCCCGCGGAATGCACCCCCCCACCCCCGCTTCTCGCTCCCCACCCCAGTCCCCGCGGAACGCGCCGGGTGCCCTGCGGCGCAAAAAATTCAGAGTGGCAGGGACTACGAGGAACGAGGCGACGCGACGCGACGCGTCGCGGAGCCCGTTGGATACGAAACGGGCGGAGAACGCAAAATGCAGTTTTCAGAGCTTCTTTTGCAAAATTCATGCACGCTGAAAAATACTTGCTCGCTCCCTATATATTCCTCTGTGCGCTTCCAGGCAGTTTGTGAAAAACGGCCCGTTCAGGTATTCTGTTTGATGTAGCAACGTGGACATTTATTACAGAACTTAACACATAAGACACTTATCAGGAGATATTTCAGTCTAATACTTTCTTTTTTTTATACAAACACGTTCATTCCAACTGTGCTAACGCTGTTATGAAATATACATTTCTTCAGTATGCGCATAAGAAATACGTGTTTGGTGCCTTCGTTTCAAAATATTGTTTCATATAATTTTGTCCATTGTGTTGAAGACTTACAAATTTGAAAAAAAATTTAAGATGCTGAACAGTATAAATTCATCAGTTTCTTGGTTTCTTATTTCCCAGTATAATTGATTAACTTATAAAATTGTATTTCCTCTCATTACTCTTGTTGAATTTTATGTCTTAAAACATATTTACAACTATCATATTTATTACAAATATTGTTTTTAAGTCAAGACTGTAAGAGTAACAGTATGTCTATTTTTGTTTACTCATGCATAAACTAGTTAGTTACGCTAGGAGTACATAAATTTTCATTAAACCCTTACGCACAGTTTTCATATATATCGGTTGCAATTTTTGGAATTTTCTAAAATTTGGAGATTTCAACAAAATCGCAACCTACGACATTTTAAGCGCTCTTAACGGTATCCGAGTACAAAGTTAAAACAAAATATTGGGAGCAATTTTTTCAGAAAGTTTTGAAAATCTTGAAGTTTCATGTAAAGTATCCTCAAAAATAAACAATTCGTTTCAAACGCTCAGTAATTTGAGGTTCGTCTGACTGGTACAGGCGCAGGAAGATTTTCGACACACGGACCGACAAACGATGAATTCTGACTACACAACGCCTTAGAGAAATGCGTACGTAAATACGTAGTAGGGCGAAAAAAATGTTTAAAAGGTTTCCAAGGGCTGTGTCAATCGCATGTTCTCGATTGCCTGGGCATTCACAAGAAGGTAAATGTAGGAATTAGATCGAATCGCTGTTCATGTATCATAATTTAGTAGCCTAACAAAAGGTGCTAAAACAGGATTTATAAAAATACAATCTGTCGACGACGTGGGATCTGCGGCAACCGAGAACAAGATAGATATGAAATTCCAATGCAGCTGTAAAGCTATAGAAATGTAGATAATCTCAAGGCGTGGGCTTTCGAAACAACGAGAGTGACCGAACCATTTTACGACAGTAATGACGTTACGACAGTAATGACGTTACGACAGTACGACAGTAATGACAACAGCCGGCTGCAAGGGGGGCAGCTCGAGTAGAAACACGAAGACGACGGCGGCGAGCGTTCACAGAGAGCGAACGCGGAGCGGCGCGGCGCAGAGAGGGGAACTGCGACGCTCCTACATGCGCCTGGACTGCGATAATCGCTCTGTTACAGCCGGTTTCCCGAGAAAAACAGGATTACAAGCGGTCGCGCAGCTCTTTGCGTAAATCCTGCACGACCGTTTCAACCTCCTCCGACGCCGTTGCCGCTCCAGCCTCCGCCATCTCTGCCACCATTTCCTCGCCCTCGTCCGCCGTCGCTGCTTCTCCCTACCACCTCGCTCCGCCTCCCCCGTCCCACCGTCTCCCCCACATTCACATCAACATCCTCATTCACTGACTTTTCACCTCCTCCGACTCCCCATCCACAGTCCCCTCCGACTCCGCAACCACAGGCCCCTCCGACTCCGCATCCACAGCCCCCTCCGACTCCGCATCCACAGGCCCCTCCGACTCCGCATCCACAGGCCCCTCCGATCGCATCACAGCCCTCCGACTCCCGCTCCACAGGCCCTCACTCCCGATCCGCCTCACGCATCACAGCCCCTCCGACTCCCGATCCACAGCCTCCGACTCCGTCCAAAGCCCTACTCCATCAAGGCCCCTCCGATCGCATCCACGGCCCCTCGCCGGATCCAACCCTCCGCTCCCATCAAGCCCTCCGACTCCGCATCCACAGGCCCTCGAACTCCGATCCACAGCCCCTCCGGACTCGCATCCACAGCCCTCCGACTCCGCAGTCCAACAGCCCCCTCCGACTTCGACACAGCCCCTCCGACTCCGCATCCACAGCCCCCTCCGACTCCGCATCCACAGCCCCCTCCGACTCCGCATCCACCGTCATAGCCGTCGCCGCCGTCGCCTCAGGTTTTGCGCCATCGTTTTGCGATTGCGCACTCGTCGTCTCCTCATGTGATCTCAGTATCTTCATCCTGGAGAACAGCGTTAAAAACCGAAAGTTTTTGACTTGCTTTGCTGACTATCCGCCAAGCGGGTATATTTTCCTGGCAGTCTTATAGCATTTGAATATTCCTCGTCAACGAAAGTTGTCTTTAACGTTTTGTAGCTGATTCATGGCCGGCAGTCATTGTAAAAAGGAATATAATTAACTTGCGAAATGTATCAGAGTACTCAATAATGAAACGTGAACATATTTCATTTATTAACGATGTCTCCTAAGTGTTATTTTAAAATTGTAGTGGACACACACAAGTCGACATCCTAAGTCGTTTGTGTAGCAGTTTCCCCCAACGATCAAATTTCTTAATTGCGCAGTGCATCTGAAGCTGCTAAAATATGAATTCTTATTTCAAGGTTGTGAAAATACACGTCTAACAAATGTGGGAAACAAATTTTAATTTAGTTTATTCACAATGGAAACATGAAGTACACAAAAGTAAGTTTTATTTCACAATATTAACATTTTGTCAGGTGATCTCTGTCTCGAAAGTTTTGGGACATTCGATTACATCAAATCAAGGTAGGTTAATGAGACTCAAACTGATTAATTTACTCTCATTTACCCAAGATTCCTTAAAATCTAGTTAAACCATAGTCAAAATCGCAAGTCTAGATTGTTGCCTCAGGAGATTTGAAAGCTGTGTGGCCTCTGCTCTTCCACCAAAGAACGATAGTCCATGAACGATACTCTACAATAAAGTAACAGATGAATGTGTTCAACACATCGCACCCGAAAATATCCCCGAAAACCAGTAGCCACACTCACTATCTTAATCGACTGTTGGCGATGATATCACTCTGGCGGTTCTTTTCAAATTCAGTTCAAAAAATTTTATGTCAGCAGTAAATTAGGTGAAGATTTGTTCATGCGTATTCATACACGATTATTGGGTCGACGGGGAAATAATTTTCAAATATCTGAATGATTTATTGTGATTTATTTTTTATCTGTTTTTCGTCTTTATAGATACTTTCAATATTCAATTATGAAAATATTTAGAACTAAATTACTTATTGAATTTGGCTAATTCAGAGCCTATTAATTTCTACACATTATCAAGGGAATTAAAACAATGTATAGATAATATTTGTCTATAAAAGAGAATATTTAATTAGACACATTGCTTTAAGATACAGTACTTAAACAGCACGACGTTAGGACAATGAAACGTCAAGACCCAAAAATTCCAGTATCTTCGCGAAAACTTAAGTCCCAACACATTCTTTCACAGTCTGCTGCTTTTGGGAGCTACTCATGAATAGGAAATCAGCTCTTTGTTAAATTGTCTTTCTTAGCGACAATCTTCCTGGTTTGTAAAAGCTTCCTATTTACTAAACTCATTTGATCTTCGATGCTCCGAATTCCTTCGCTCACCCGCCCCCATGGCCCTCGTGTCTTGCTTCCTCATCCCAGAGCTCTCGAACTGCAATAAATCGGGAATTCGGTTCAGTTTATTGGCTCAGCAGACAGCGGCTCTCATCCCCCTCCAACCATAGCACACTCTTCTCCTCTCCTTCTCTCCCACCCTCCCCTCAATCCTCTCTCCTCCTTGCCAAGACTGCGCTCCTCACTCATCTTTCTCTTTCCATCTTCCACCACCTCCCATTCACTTCCCTTCTTCATTCTCTCCCCTCTCGTACCTCTGTCCTCATCCCTCGTCTTTGTCTTCTCATCCCGATATTTTCCTTTGCTTCCCTCCATTCGTTTTCTCACCTCCCCACCCCTCTTCCTGTTCCCTTCCCTCTGCCCTCCCCTCTTCTCTCCCCTCGTCGTGGGCCTCCCCCGGCACGCAGGATCGCTGCGAGGGAGTTATTGCGACCGAATCGCTTCGAAAGCGAGCCTTGTCGAGCAGCAATAACACGTTTGCAATCGCTTCTCCAATGTTGCATTGTCACAGCGGATCAACACTTAATTTTTTAGCGGAAATTCCTCCGATATCACGATGCTATGAAATTTTCGGGAATTAAGTTAATGAAATGAAGTGTTTTCCTTGAAGCAGGATTAAATATCATAAACCTTACACGAGGAGGAAATTTACCAAAGTTAATATACAATCATTAAATTTCTGAGTATGCTGAGGTTGATATATAATTACATTTTAATATTTAGGTTTGAACCTAAATATAAGAGTCGGAAGCTAACCTCGAAAATATTTTCTGAATTTAGTGTCATTATTTACAGTTATTTAATGTAAATCTTTACACAAAATCTCATATTCGTTTACGAGGAGCAACTAATTTTTTAACTCTTTACATAAATATTACCGCTCTAAGTAATTATTTCCCTTCATTAGACCATGAAATATTGTACTTTGTTCTCATAGCTGATTTTTAATTTCTGATGGTTTCATATCTCAGATTTAAAAACTAGATTAAAAATAATCCAACACGTGTCAAACGATCAAAGCACTTTTTTAAACATATGTAAATTGTGTTAAGAAGTTCTAAAACGATGGCATGATGAACTTGTGAACTTTTCAAGTACTTGCGGTAATTTCTGTGCATATTATCAAGCAGTGATAAATATAGGACTAAACTATAATTTCAAGTTACCTTTAAAATTTACTATAAAAATGAATATTTCCAATCGTTTCGTGCAGTTCAAACTAGTGAAGGTTTTGTCTTCTATTTAAAAAGGCCCTGCAAGAAAAATAAGTCCGTAGTTTAACAAGACGAAAGTAGACAAAAAAAAAGGCAAGATAAGGTCTGCTTTAAACGATCGCCTGCATCAACCTCTACCAAACGGGCAGGAACGCTGCAGTCGGGAAAAATTTCTGGAGCGTTTATAGACACTGCTCGAGAACGGCCAATTTCCTCGTTGCGCGCGCGAGCTTGCATCTCATTGCGAAGGGCGGAGTGAGGGGGGAGGGGGGAGCGGCCGACGCCCTGCGCGGAAGCGACGACCCCGCGGGCGACGCCCCAGCGGCGCAGCGCAAGACATAGCTTCATACATAAACAGATCACTTCCAGGAACTTTCAAGGGAGTGTAATAGCATTGGCAATAATAATAATATTAACAAACAAACCAAACAAGGTGAATCAGAAGACATATCCAAATATAATAAATTGTCAGAGGAAATTCAACATGTATGACAATTAGGTAGAGTTAAATAATTATCTCGGCTACGGAGTTGTATCGATTTTCTTCTGGTCTTAATAAAGATGATCACTTATCAAATGGTATCAGATAACCATCCAGAAATCTTAAATGCTGCAGACATCTTGTAGACATATTGTGCGAAAATTCTTAAATTGAAAGACCGAGAGATGCATTTTTCCTCTGTCCGTTCTAAGATCCTTGCTGCAGTTGCCCAAGCTTACTTCATGACTAGACAAATGTATTCTAGTTCTTGCTGAGAAAATAATATATATTGCTAAGATGAATTTAATATGTAATTCACGACCATTCATGAACTTCTTTATATAGCACACTTTCATAAAATATTCAGATTACTGTATTCCTTCACGAAAAAAAACGTTGCTTCAGAAACGCATATTTGTTTCTATCTTATCCAACATATAACACTTATAAATCATTAGTGTATATACTATAACGGTAAAGTGATCAAAGTGATCTCTTCAAAGTGTTATAAGCTACGTTAAAATATACTAATTTTAATTTAATTTAAAATTTCGTGAACTTTAAATTTCATTAGTTCAACTTCTTGAAGGGAAGGCGAGTTTTTACATTTCGAATTTTTCCAATTTTTCACCGCATTCTTGTAATATCCACAACTAACCCCACAGAAAATGTTTCTTGTTAGAAAGAGTCAGCAGAAGTTCGGAACAATTAAAGACGACCGCACGAAGAAATAGAAAACATTTGGAAATACGCCACACAGAACCCACTGGGAAGAGATAGAGGAGGTTGTGTGCCTCGCAGCAAGCAGCACGACGACCTCACCGCGAGCTGGCACAACGAACGGCGGCTAGGTGCAGAGGGCCTCGAAGCGCCGGCGAGTGCTCTCGAGAGACAGCAGAGGTCGCGATCGATGCAAGCCACGCGCCTGGCGAGCGAGGCGCGAGTGCCACTGTCCCATTCAATCTCACGCGAGGGAGGGGGCGGACGCACCCCACCCCCCTCCGCCGGTGACTGAATGGAATCTGCCCTGCCTGCTCCACGCTCGGGTCTACCCCAAGACCGAGAACACATATCGCAGATTAATTCTGCACGTAATGGACTAACTACACCTACGCTGCTTCATCCAAAAAAGATTTATCGTAATCAATACAATTAAAAGGAAAACAATAAATAAATTGAACTTCCGCTGCTTCAACATAGCTCAGGCGTTCTCGTAAAATTTATAATAGTTAGGTAACACTTTATTAAATTTACTCTATTAGCCTTTTTTGCAAAGCTCTTCAGAAACACCACGCTATGTCAAGGTTTTCTCATCGCCAAAAAAAAATTAAGCTTCCAAGGCTAGGAGGTTCTAGGGTTCGAGTGCCAACGGTGGCAGGATTTTCAACACTAGCGACATAGCTAGGTGAAAGTCAGCTTCTGTCTGGATGAAAATTCCACGGTCGGATCCTCTGATCGGTAGTTTTTTTGTGGTTTCTCCAAT
Source organism: Gryllus bimaculatus (assembly GCA_017312745.1). Lineage (NCBI taxonomy): Eukaryota > Metazoa > Arthropoda > Insecta > Orthoptera > Gryllidae > Gryllus > Gryllus bimaculatus. The sequence continues at coordinate 5,543,070 of BOPP01000001.1, forward strand.
CAACACCAGGCAAATGCTGGAGCCGACAAATGCTGCATCCTAACAAACGGGTGTCGGTCCGCGCGCGATCTTTCCTTCCTCTTCCTGGTGTTGTCCTCACCCCTTTCACACACTCACTACATGCACTACTCTACCACACAAGTTGGGAGACCAGTCGGGAGATTAGAGCTTGTCCCGGCTTCGGCAGTCCCCAGCTGGTGAGAGATACCTAGGGAAAATCCCGCAAGCCGACGCCGCAAGTCTATGCCCGATCTCACCATCCAGAAGGGGAATATCACCGCCACCTGCCGTGATAAAAACATGCACTATACTTAGGGAACTAATGACCCTATCCGTTGATGCGCCTGAAAACTCCAATCAATCAAATCAATATGATCGATTTCAGGCACAAGTGACGGATGGTGCAGGATTCTTGCGTTCACCTCTTGTAATCCTATTCTCTTTCATAAAGATAGAGGGCGTTGCCTTGGATTTTCCCTTTTCATTTCAAAATGTTTAGATTGGGAATCTGCCAACATAGATCTTCTGATTTGTGTATTTTTCAAACACTACTTTTAAAACTTTTCAGTCAGAAGTAAGGGAAGGTCTGCTGAATGTTTTTACAACAAATTTTATTTGGTTACCTAAAGATACGAGTAAAATTTACAGAATGTATTGAAAATTATGCGCACCGTTTCAAATGCACATCACGAATTTTAATAATACATCACGAGCTTCGTGTTTTAGACTGCTTTTCCTCTGCCAAACAACTGCAATCTTTCCAAGAGAATCTTCCCATTTGATCATCCCATTTGGTCATCCCATCTTTGAAAGAAACCATCCCATTTCATAGTGGTCGCTTCTCCTATCGCGTATGCTTCCACCTCTCGTCCGATTTACCGTCAACTTTTCGCTGCTGCCATCCGCAGAACGCACCTCGCGGGCACTTGTACGCGAAGTTGTGCTCCAAAGCGACCTCCGGAGTTTGTGAAAAGAGCAGGCGGCAGAACCTCGCAGAACTCCCCGATGCACCTCGCGGGCAACTCGGGAGTTGCGACGTCAAAGAGTGCACTGGCAGGAGGTGGAAGAATTAGGAACCGTAACGAATGGGTGAACTCACCACAACTGAGGATACAGAGCTCCAAAACCTAGCAAGTAAATTGGCTTTGTGGTAATGAGGGTGCAAGTATTTACGGCACGTTTGCTTGCAACTATAGACCTCTGGACGTGAGGTAGTCCGCATTTCTATTACCAATTGATGTTACGTTAGTTCACAGAATTTCAACTTAAAGGAGTCTGTATCTTGGGTTAGTTATTTATTCAGAGAAAAAAATTATTTCATCATCCATCCATTTGGCATGACCTCTGTATACCCTTCATTGTTACCTCTTTCCCCTCACTATGTAGTTACGTTGTAAACACAGTTTTATAATGCTGCGTCAGATACCTGCGATTTTATCAAGAGAAAATCTGGTTTTATGGGCCCTGGGGTCGAAAAATGAATAAATCCTAGAAATGGACTAATTATTTCTTTCGACAAGTTATGTAGTCGCATAAAAGACTGTCCGTCTCCCTTTATGATCGACGGTAGCGTTTGAAAAGTTCAGACAATTTCCTCCACATTGATATTCCCATAAATGATATTTTCTGATTGATCTATTCAAAATTAAGACCTTGCGAGTTTGAAAAGGATATTTAGAATTTGGGGATACTTTACATAAAGCTTTAACATTTTCAAAATTTTCTTAAAAATTTAAAATTTCATGAAAATAGACAATTTTAAAATATTTATTTGTGCATTAATTGTATTTTAAATATTAAGTAGTACTTCAATATAATTTGTTGTATTAAATTTAACTTTAATAAATTTCCTCGTATTCCAAGATTTTTTCGCATTTTATTTTAATTTTTATTCATTATTAATATGTTTTAAAAGTAACTATTTTACATTGTTTTCTGTCTGCCGAATTTATCATAGCTTATTTCTATGATGTACTATTCAGAAGTATAGCCACTTGCCGCGACTCGCAATCTCTCACTGCACGACACAGGCTGAGCCGGATGATGCCGCTAACACCGCAACAGGTATCCACAAGGACAACAGGAGCAGCACGAAAGAAGGCTAAGAGGCACAAAACACTGCTAAAAAAGACCATTAGGAGCTTTCTAAAGTCCCAACGCTCTATGGTAGTTGCGTGAGGTATTTGAAGGGGAAGCGTCATTCTATAGTTCGGCAAGTTAAACATGATGCAGAAGATGGTATGTTTTTAAGAAATAAACATTTTCAGAACATGCAATCGTACACAATTAACATTATCAGATCTTTCATAAATTAACGAGACATTATATATGTTGAAGTATATATTTTAGAGTTCACAGTTGAAATTATGAATTTATTTCCATATCCCGCAAAGAGCAGTAATATTTTTAGCATCATTTTCTAGAGTTCAATTTTAAAAAATGGCATCGCTTTTAAGCGAGAATACCTTTCAATTTATAACATAAAATTATGAAATTAATTTTTGTACGTATTTTATTTTGTCCCATACTACGAACATAGTATATTAAAGCTTATGTATTTCTACAGTGATTAAGAGCGATCTTTCGACAGTAAAATATGACATTGTACGTCTGCGATAGCATTGTACGTCAGCGAAGTAGAGGATAATTCTTGTTCCTTTACATAGAAAATTCCTTCTAACACATTGTGTAGTCAGAATCTTCATTTTGTTGGACTTTGATACCGAAAAATCTGTTTAAGGTGACATTCCATAGATCGAACATGAAGTACCCCTCAGAAATACTTTAAATGAAAGCAAAAGCTCCGTTATTCCAGATGGTAAAATAAAAATTGGCCACTATCGGTCTACATTTTGAATAAAAGAAATTTAAATTAGTATATGGAAAAATAGTCTTATGGAAAAAAATTTCGCGGGCATAGGTTTTTTTTAAGTTACCTCACTGAACATTTTGAGGAGCAATTGATAAAAAAATTGTTATTGAATAGAGCAAAGTACGCTTAAAAAGACGCATGTCGAATTTTCGTTGAATTTTAAATTTTTTTCGAAATTTATAAAGTTTAAAATTTCTTCAGTGTCATCAACCCTGAAAGAAAGAACAGTGCGAGCGTCGTAGTCCACCTAACGTATACGAGTATTATATGCCAAGTACAATATTGAAGATACAATTTTTTCTTCTGATCAAAATCGGTAGTCAAATGTTGACCTTTAAACGAGGTCAATCCCATTTTCTCAAAAATGAGTTGTTTTTGAATGATTTTCGGTGAAATAGAGAATTTTAAAAACAAGACTTCTCATAAATGAATCTTTTTTTTTCTTTAAACATTTTCCACATGCAGTTCGAAATATACTGAATTACATTACGTAAATGTCATTTTCATAAATTCATTTGATTTTTCAAAAATTGCACAGAAGTACTTTTTATATCTCTCATGTCATTAGTATCTATTTTACGAGCGTTTTAATACATTATTGCATTTTAGAGTAAATGTGGTTGAAATGAGTTTTTCGTAAACCAAACGTTTTCTGTAAAAAGAGCTACAAATTGGTGCTTTTTCGGAAACGTTCATACGGCTTTTTTTCAAGAAGGCTCCAAATTGTTAGATGAAAATGAACATAGAGGACCATGGTTTACACTTCTTTAATATTCTGAAAGTCATATGTCAATTCTACTTATAGGTGTCCGAAAAAGATATGGAAAATGTCATTTAGACGCCGATAGGTAACGGCTGGGATGTAGGTGGGCAATATCTAAAAACTCGCCTAGTTTAAAGAGATTAGATAACTTTCTAGAGAAAGAAACTCTGAACTATTCTCCAGCATCACTAGAGGTAATATGATACACTCTAGGAAAGAAATGGTATTTTTGAATCAAAACTCCCCTCATTCTTTTCGAGTGTGAAGTGAACTGGTTGGGAACTCTCGGAAACTCGTTCTAGTACACTTGGCATTAGCATAAGCGAGGTTCCTTTGCATTAGATAATTTTAACATCCTGGATCCAAAACATGAGCTTGATACGAACACGAACTTGTTCATCACTTTTCGTGTGCTAATTACCACACCCAAGATTTCAATCGCCAGGGACGACAATTTACTTTCTGTTCATGCATTATTTATTAATTTTAAAATTTGTTAATTTCTGATGAATGTAATAATATGCATTTTGAAATCAGTTTCAAATATTAATGAGTTAGAAGCATTTTGTTTAATAGCTACACACATTTTTGCCTTTCTGAATTGGTGTGTCTGCCGTACGTTTTTTCTCTTTTTTTCTGTCTTCAGATCCATCTCAATTATATTCCTGTTCAACTGTTCGCCATTTCTATTCGCCATCTCTGTTTTCCATCTCCTTCCCACCTTCTGTAATGGCAATTTTACTTTTTTGTATACCACCGCACAGTAAAGAGAAGGTGCCGCAAGAAAAAAAATCAGATTGCTTTTCCATTACTTTCCATTTGTTTCTCTTGTTTCTTATTATTTACTATTTATTTTCCAACCTTTCTTATGTTGTTCAAGTTTCAAGTGTTCTAATGTAGCTTTCACCTCTAGTTTTCTTCGTGCCACTTTTCTTCAGCGGCCGGCAGAATGGGCCGCAGTCCGCCTGAGGTGGGCGGGGTGTAGCGGCGTGGAGCCGCTCCCTCTGGTCGCTCACTTAAGCGGCGTTCCGCGCCGCGAGTGCCCAACGGAGGCGATTTCCATAAAAACGCGGCCGATAACAGGTCACGTGGCGCGCGCGCCCCTCACAAAAGGCGCTTTCAGCGGCGCGTTTGTTTTACGGCCCACCGCGCGCGCCGAGACTTGCTGCTTAGCGTTGCTGCTTGGCGTTGTTGCATGGCTCTATTACATGGCGTTGTCACATGGCACTATTACATGGCGTTGTTACATGACACTATTACATGGTGCTGTTTCATACACTATTACATGGCGTTGTTTCATGTCGTTTTTTCTGGGAGTTGTTTTGCGTTGTCAAATGTTACCTCGTGTTGTCGCTTCGTCTTGCCTCGCGTGGTTGTTTTACAATGTTGCCCCCGGCTGTAATGTATGTTATACAAATGGGTTGTCGTTTTACTGAGGTCTATAATACTCCAATAAAATGTTTTAGTTCATTTCTCGCATTTTAGCGAGTTATTCTCTGGCTTCCTGCATCACGCTGACAGTAATTATTTTGGGTATGTGCTGAACTTTCATGGCTAAGTCCTTTAGTTATTTATTAGGATAGATAAACAAAAAGGTGTCAACCAAAAGGCATAATGAACAGTTGCGATTTGAATCAAAGCAAATGACAAATCCTCAAAAAATGTGTCTTGACTTATGTTGAATATCTTGTGTGTTGAATAAACCACTACTGTGTTCAGTTTATGATTATTAAAAACGGGGCAAATACTACACGGTTGTGACAAATTTCTTGTTTCTCTACTAACCATGGTCACTTTCAGGTAGTTAGGAATAGACAATTTATTTCATAAATAAAATTTGCGGTCATAACAACGTATGTATGTAACAATTTAGTAAACAACATCTTTATTTTCTTAATTAAATACTTTATCCAAATTTCTAAAAATTGGTACATAGTCTTGGGATCCCACAGACCACAGTGTGACCACCTGAAACAAGACATACGTGTGTATGTGCAGTGTCAAGTTGGTTCATCACGTTACGTTTTAGCATTGTTTCACATTATTTACTTTCGTGATTTTTGCCTTCCTGGTGATGCTTTCTTACATTATGCGCCTTGCGTTATGTCCTATTGCTTCGCACCGTTGCATTGCCTCGTAATGTTTCGTTCGCATCCCCACCTCACTCCTCACCAGGTCAAAAGACGATGATGAATGACGAAATCGAAAGTTTTCGAGCGAAAGGAAGTTTTTTAAACTCCTTTTCCATTGATGGCATCTCAAAGAGTGGGTAATCGCGCTTTCTATTTAGTCTTTCCTATGAGTTTTTCATTTTTCCTTTTATTTGAATCATCTCTTTTGTTACCGTTGCACTTACGTCACTTTTATTTTCACTATTCTCTTGGTTATCTTCCATTACTTTTTATTTGTCTTGTATCTTATTTAGTTTCTCATATTTTGTCACGGTCGTTAAACTTAAAATGTTACAAGTCTAATACTTTTTATCCTGAAAATTTACTTAAACATAAAGACTTCAAACATGTTTCCAAATTTTACCTCTGAGGAAATTCCCAAAAAAATTATCATAGGTAAAATCACGAGTGCTTTGGAAATTGTCGACTCGCGAAGCTCGGGGAGGATTGATTTTGAGAATTTCCAAAGCACGAGTGGTATTTAATAGGACTATCCCACGAGTGAAATTATGTCTAACAGACTTTCAAAATGCGTCAAAGATTGAAAATATGTTAAAATCAAAGATGTTATATTCCAATACATAGATGATTTATTGGGCATCGATGTAGCGATCAATGTATACCGTCTCCTAAGATTGATGAATCACTGTTTATGATTGACCAGATGAGAGAAGCGGATAGAAAAATCGGATAAAAAAAGCGATGAACTTTTTGATACACCACCTTGATTGGGTCATTTTGAATGTATAGTTAAACACTTTTTATTTTAATTTCACGAGTGAAACAAATCGGTTCTACAGACGCTTGCATAGAATTGGTAGCAAAGTGCGATTTGTGGAAACCAGGAATATTCGCTTTTTGATAAAACTTTAACACATCTCGTTAATAGTTGATGAAGATCTTAATGTAAGCTTCATATTGAAACCACGCAGGTTGAAATTTACACTGTCTAAGGTGCTCAGTCAAGTCAACACCTTGTGTAGTTCAGTATTCAAAATCAAATAAGAATATGGAAAGAATGTAAATAGTCTATTTAAAATCATAACAAGAAAATCGGCTTTTTTTTCTAAATATAGAGACTTTCATTAAAACATTCATTTTATATTCGTATGAATGTAATAGCTTTGTAAACACAAAATTAAAAATGTGGGAGATACATGTCATTTTTATAGCATTCGTTTTTAATTACACTAGAAAATATATGATTAATGTAAATATTATACCATTTTAAGGGAGGGGTAAGATATTCCTCACCAAAAACAAAAACAATGAAAATAAAAATTTCAGGTTGCTTTATCCAGCTGAAAAGCAGAATAAACAATTGCGGTGACGCTGATGATAATGAATACATGGAAAATTATCTCACTCCACATCGATCTTGTTCTCAAATATGAAAAGAGATTGCCTTATTTTCCACAAGTTCATTATTTGTCAATTAGCGAAGAGATCGAAATGAAATTTGTGTTATTTTATTTCACACTAAACAAAACCTTCTAAAATGATAACCATATACTATATTTAAAATATTACACTCCTTCATTCGTTATTGATAATTAAAATGTACTCAGTGACCCGCCACATAATATTTGATTAAGATAATTTTGACAGGAACAGGTAATAACACCACTAGGAATATTTTCTAGGCATTTCAAATTTAATATTAAATATATTTAAGATTAAAATTCCATATTAAAGAAAGTGAGTGAGTGGCTCTCGAATGAAATCTTGGCGGATGAGGTGACGATTGGAGTCGAGTCCAACATTTTGAAATAAATACGCTAAAGACATGCGAACATTACTTTTAGTAAGAATTCACAGAATCTTTCAATTATATAAGTTTTAGATCATTTTTAATAAGTTAGATGGCGCGTTCCGCAAAGATGCATTTTCCAATTTATAAACAGTGAAGTTAAGTTGTAGTATCCAATCTTGCATCCTGAAGTATGTACTATACTATTGCCTAGCTTTTAATTTATGCATAGTACTCGATAATAAACGCAACAATCAGAGTGAAAAAACTTCGTCAAAGTGAATTATTATCACAGTGGAGATATTTTCCATCAAAACCGCTGCAATCTGGAAGTAAATTTCAACATTTCATTACTTTTTCTGAGATACAAAAACTTTACTTCATGCGTTCTTTTGTTTCGCTTCTTCATATGACTCAATTATTCAGTTGTTGCGTTTGATTACGATTCTTTTTAAAATACATGTTTTGCCAACTAAAATAAAACTGTTTCTGCTGACTAGCGTCATCTAGTGCATCTGGGTGAAACTAAAATGATACGAACACGTAGAAAAGTACCTTTAACCAGGAAAGTTCAAACTACAAGACCTTGTTTGGAGAAAACAGTTTATTTCATATACTAATGAAAAATCGATAACAAATATTGACAGCAAATATCTGGGCAATATTTCTTGAAAATTCCAGTAATTTTGAAATGTAACAACTGTTGTCACGGCAAGTATGTGATATGTTTCACAACCTCTCAATTGCCCCGCTCTCGTTTCCCAGTCTCTTTCTTAGAGCACTCTGATGCAACTGTGTGAACCAGCAGCCCTCGCCATAATTTAAATTTGTTACTCGCATTTTATTGAAGCCAGAACACGCAAACTTGAACAGAAACATTATGTATGTTAGAAAATTATACGGATTCACCGCAATCACTTTATTTCCCTAAACTTCATGGAATATTCGCAAATTTTAAAAAAAAAGACGAAATTATTCGTAAGTAGGTCTTTTGGACAATTATATCAGCGACGAATTTAACGAGACACACTGAACTAGAGATGAGACGAAAGAACTGCGGGGCGTAATGAGCATTACTTCCTACGGTAACTTGATTTCCACTTCAGAGAATTTAATCAAATTCTCCGCAACTTCGCCACAAGTTTTGTAAATGAAATGATACAGCTCCTGGGGCACGACCTGATAAAACGAATCAGTTATAAAGTTGAAATATAGAATAAACTAAGAGAGAATCTCAGTGGAACCGTATTACCGACTCAGATCTTAAAATGTGAAGGAACAACGTATTCATCATAGTAGTATACTTAGAGTATCAATATGAGAATTATTATCTCTTTCACACATGCCGGTACTAGCAAGAAGTAGGTAATAAAGTCTTTGTAAAACCCAAAACGGCTTATAAACAAAATTTCCCAACACGAAAATTGCACTACATTCCAAACATCATAGTGGCTAATACATCGACTGCGAAGCCATTGCTGAACCCATCGAGGACGTACGTTATTCATAGTGTTGTCAACCGCAAGGCGCAAATAGCGGCACTTAGAGTTAACTGAAGCTCTAATTACTTCCTGTGCAACCGGTAGCACAGCCTACGGATCCTGTGCTGAAAATCGCGTGCGGCTAGCATGTTTGAAATAGTAAGGTGGGTCATTTATTTCACCCGATCGATGCACTTTGTCGGTAAACAGATATATGAAAGGTTTTAGTACAAACGAAGCCGTAAAATATGTTTCTAATAATAAACATAATCACAAACTGCTAATGACATCCGAAACCCTGAGCACAGTCCCAGGACGTCAATTGAAGAGCAAAGCCAACCGCCGCAGCAGCCGCCGGCGGAGGCGGCCTCGAGGCGCCGGCCCATCGCCGCCTGCTGCCGCGCAACCGGTAGCGCGGGCTCCCGGGCAGCTCCTGTGCTTAGCGGCGCGTGCGAGCCAGGGTGGAGGGGCGGGGCGCGGGAGCGGGAGCGGGAGCGGCGTGGGTGGAGCTGGAGAGGGGAAGGGGGAGGCTGGGCGAGAAAAAAGAGGCAGAAATGGAGGCTGAGGAATCAGCGGTGGTCTGCGGTGGAGATGTGGTGGCAAAGGAGAGGAAAGAAGAAGTGGCTGG
>BOPP01000001.1:5552751-5579552 GCA_017312745.1 Gryllus bimaculatus
GGAGGAGGAGGAGGAGGAGGAGGAGGAGGAGATGGGGCAAAAGAGGAGGAAGAGAGAAGGATAAACGAGGAGGAGATGGAGGGGGAGATGGATGGAAAGAGGAGGAAGACGAGAAGATGGGTGGACAGAGGAAAAAGAGAAGTTGAGGGAAAAGAGGGGAAGGAAATGGGGAATAAAAAAGGAAGAGGAGGAGACGAGAAGAGAAGAGTAGGAGACGAGAAGAGAAGAGGTGACGGGGAAAAACGAGGGAGGGGTACGGTAGCAGTAGCATCGGTGGTGATGGCGCCGTGGGGGCTGCGGCAACCTCTTCACAGCCCGTCGCGCTCGCGGAGCGCGTGCCCGCCTCTCCGGTTTCAGCGCCGACGCCCCGCGCCTGCCTCCCTGGCTGCCTCCCTGGCGCGGCGCGGCGCGGCGCGGCGTCGACCGGCGTCGCGGTGCGTCGAGGCGATTCTTCTCCGCCTCTTTGGAGCAGTCAACATAAGTTGGTAAAACCGGCCTGCGATCGCAAGGACGCCCTTTGAGGGCGCCGACCGCCGCTCTGTTGCGAGAACAATGTACGTTCTCGTCTATCCGGGTTACCTGGACGCAATGCCCGACACATGTATGGAAGATCCTTACAATTTACTTTTTTTCCTTTAATAGCAGGCAGGTATACATCATATAGGTGTTGTGGTGAGTTATCGTTGGCATATCTAATGAAATAATTATATGCGTCGCCATTGCCAACAATATTATTCATTAAAAAAGCAGCTTTCGGTGGCTTAGCCATCACCATCAGTTTTCTGCTGTATGGAAACCACGAAAACGACTACAATTCCATACAGCAGAAAACTGATGATGATGGCTAAGCCACCGAAAGCTGCTTTTTTAATGAATAATATTGTTGGCAATGGCGATGCATATAATTATTTCATTTCTTCATGTATGCATCAGCACAAGGTTAGTTAGATGTTAGGTTGACTAATTAGTGACGTAAACAGCTAAGGTCGTTAGTCTCGTAAGTAGTGCATACGTTTTTCTCGGGAGGTGGCAGTGATCTTCCTTCGCTAGAGGGTGAGATCCGGCGCCGATCTACACGGCGTGCGGCGTTTTCTCCCACAAGGTATCAGCGTGGCGCTGCCCAAGACGGGACAAGCTCTAAGCTCTTGACTGGTCTCCCGGTGTAAGCGGTAGCGTAAATGCGCATGTAAATACACGTTTAAGTAAGGGAGTGAGGATAGAAGGAAGAGGAAGGAAGGATCACCCTCGATGCATGCCTCATTTGTTAGGGTACTGCTCCAGCATCCCCCAGGTATTGGTGAGAGAAACCACGCAAAGGTACCGATCAAAGCAGCAACCCGCGAGAATACTCGTCCAGACAGCCGGTAAAGTCGACCTCGCTATCTAGCCCGTGTCGAAAATCCTGCCGCTGTCGAGACGTGACCCCGAGGGGGACTCACTCCCTTACTTAAACACACTTGTATTTACAGGCACTATACTACGTCCATTGACCGATCATTGCTTGGCCTTCTTAAAGACATCGTTTCTTCTTCATTTCGTTTCATTTTTCACTATTCTATATTGCAAATTAAAATATTATAAACACAGTTTATCCCCAAAATACGGTGCACATTACAAGACTGAGAGAAGAGTAATGACGTATGAAAATAAATCAATTAATTAATTTTAGAAAAGTTCCTGATAAAGATTTAGTTTTTCAAATCAGGAACACTATTGTTTAAAAATCAAACTAGTGGTGCTACATAATGGTACAGACTTTCTCGTACTACTTAATTCGTATTCGTTCAACGTTCTTCCCATTACTTAGGATATTTGTTAAAGTATTTGAAGCCGTTTTTGAGAAAATGGCGTTTAATTGTTACGGAAATTCGAAATTTAAAGCTCTTTTCACAGAAAACTTTGAGTTTTTAAAAATCTTCATTAGAAGTCAATTCTATGCGCTCTACTCACAAATGCAATAGTGTTCACAAATTGCTCAAAATGAACATATTATAGGCGTGACAGGTATTTAAAAAATTTACATTTGCGTATTTTAAAAAAATGAAAGGATAAAAACTACTTTATATTATCTTAATCAGTGCAACTAGTTCATCTTAAATAGCACTACTCGTTGGAAAAGGTAGAACAAAAATATTTGGAGCCATTTTCCACAAAATGGCGTTTGAGCGTTTCTGAAAATGCGGAATTTTGAGCTCATTTTTCACAGAAAACTCTTGAGTTTTCGAGAAACTTTATATGACATTATTTAAAGCACATTAAATCATAAGTACAACAAGGTTAAAAAAGTACCGCTAATCTAAATATTAATAATTTGGTAAAACAAGTAAAAACAATTACATTTTTGTAATATTTGAGGAAAAAAAGAATAGAGCAATAGGACATTTATGTAATCTTACAGGGTACATATAGCTCTACCAAAAGTTTAAAGAAAAATTGGAACCGTTTTTGAGAAAATCTTGTTCTTATTATTTTTTAATATTAAACATATTTCACGCAATATTGAGCATAATATTTTTAAAACAATGTACGTGACCGTAATGAAAGAACTTAATATAGAAAAGAGCGAAGTTTACTTGAAGGAAAACCTTTATCTTGTGGAGTCGTTTTTGAAAAAAAATTGAAAATGTCTCAGGGGCTTTATATTATATTTATAACAACTCCAAATTTTAAAGAAAGTTTTTCAAAATTTGAAAGCTTCTTCTTGAACCAGGTAGGCATGGGTTTCTTCAATTTGGCATTTCCTATGAATGTTTTAGTCTATAGTGGTGTTCACAAATGGACATATTTTGAAAAACAAAAATCATTTTTTTTCGGTATCAAGGGACACAAATCATGTGTACTTCCGTTGAAAGCTTGAACACAATTTTCCGCAGCATTACATAAATCTCTCTATACTACGTATATTACTCTGTATATACGCACTACGTATACGAAAGAGTAAAAATCATTTTAGGAATCGGTGCCACTTTGGATCGACATCTTTCCCGGACTCTGTCGACAGCTCTGCTCCGCGGCGCGCCGCCGATCCCGTCCGCGCGCCTCTATCTCCGCTTCCCTCCATCACTCCTCCACTCCTCTGCAAGCGAAACCGGCCGCTGCCCATTCTCAAGTTGCACAGGTGGCTCCAATGGGAATTCATTGAAGCCGAACTCCAACTCGATCTTATTTCCCCGCGACAAGTACAAATGTCGCAGTGACAGCACCTATTAATTACAACGGTTACGGTCCAAGATACTTATTCCTTTTACGATTCTCGTTAAGTATTTCTTTACATTCGGTTATGAAGATGTCATAATAATTTAGTGACTCACTTATGAATTTGTCAAAATTTTCTGAAATTCATTTAACTGTTAATATAAAATAAACTACTTTACATATATGCGAGAAAATTGTTGCCACGGGACACTTAAAGAATCATGCACTATTCATTGCAGCTTTACTTAAATTATTAACTACTTAACTACTTAAATATTTACAACTGCACCATATGTCCAGAATATGAACATTGTGAGAAAGATAATTCAAAGCATTATCGAATAAAAATTAAAAACCGGTAATTTATTAACTAATGCTAAAAATGTCAAATTAAATACTATAACATATAGTATTTTTATGATTAATGTGTAATGTATATCTTACACTCCTGGAAAAAATTAATCAAACCGACTCTGAAAACCAGTATAGCTGTTTCCAGTAGATATACGAATACAATTTGATTTCTGAACGTTATAACAAAAATAATATTGGATGGTAAACGAAAATCTGAAAGAAAGTCTACAGCCAACCTGAAGCACGCGTTTGCAAAAAACGAAGTTCACATGTTCACTAATGTTCTCTATCCAAAGTGAAAAATGCATGTCCACAAAGATTGTTTCCTTCGAAAGTATTACATTGAAAATAATCTTCTACTTATAAATCAACTGACGTCTTAAGAAATAGTTTTACTCTGCAAACACCTTCTTATCATATTTTCCTGTTTTGAGTATTAATTTTTTTTAAAATATCCGTGTATCCACTTAGTGTCAGATATTAATTGAAAAGCGTGATAAGTTATGATATATAACCCTGGATTCTTTACGAATACAATACGTGAATAAATTAATCTTATATGTCCTTAGTATGAGAAACTTGCTTTTTAAATAAACACGTAACTCAAATTGATCCAATTATCATTGATCATGTTCCCCTTTATCAGTAGATATTTTTTGATAGATATATTTTTGACATAATTTAAATTATCCCTAAAGCTTATACAAAAATTCATATGAAGAAATATGCAATGTGAATGAATAAATCATAAAATGCTTTGAACAGTAGCGACACCATTAGTTTAGTGAACAAGTTTAAGACGTTACGTACATCTTAATATTTCACAGCTGGCTGAAAAGTAACGACAAACTGAGGGGATTAACTAGAGATGCTGTTAAGTAGAGATGAAAAGAAACGATGAAAATGCATCATGATAATCATAATTCACAATCCACGGGGTCCCCAAACAGATCACAAATCTGGGCCCCCGCTCAAAAGTGTCAGACTTGGAAAAATAACCTTTTCTAAATGATTTGGGGACGGTTTCGCACAAACAAATATTGGTTCCGCCAATCTCTATGTAACTAAGAGTTGGCGACTTATTTAGAGATGAACACTCCGCTTAAAGAAAGAAAGGAAAAAATGTAGGTCAGCTCTGGGGCCTCCCGAGGCCGGGGCCCCCCAACCACGTGCTTGTTTTGCTTGTAACTAAATCCATCCATGATCATGATTACACGGAAATTAAGAGAGGTTATACACACGTATAATATATTTTTATGCAACGCCCTAGACTGATTATATCACGGCTGCTGATTCCTATATTGTCATAATACTTATATTACATTTATTGTCATTCTTCATATATTTTAGCTCGAATTCACGTAAAATTACTCTATATAATTTTGGGATTACTCTCAACTATATTGAATCATCTTCTGCCAGCGTTTTGTTTTCGTCGCAGTTCTCATTGTTTTACATAGCCATGACTTCCTTGCGGTACGTGTACAGCAAGTAACACTTCCCAATCAATAAACAATGAAGTTAAGTACTAGTTTCCCTGCACGAGTGCTGAAAATATATTTTCGGTTCGAAGACGACTGCTCGTTTGCACATCACATTCCTCAGAGGCCAGTGCCTTCGTCGCACCAGCCTTTCCCCACCCTTCAGTCCGCTTGCAAACGACTTGCCCGTCCCTCACAATTCAGAGCGACGAAGCGCCACGTCGTGCACAAGGCAGCAGCACGAGGACTCATTACCGCTGACAGTTCCAGGAGCGTCTATTGCCCCCTCGCCCAGGTGCGAAACTCCGCCACCGAGCCAACAGCGTCCCTACCTGCGGACCGCGCCTCACACGGTGGGCACAGTAGGTCACGCCCTTAAAAGCCCAACCAGCTAGTTTTCGGGCAATTTCAAACAAGAACATTTTTAAACAGACAATGTGTATGAATAAAATGCAAACTTACAATAAAACATGACTTTTCATTACTTTCGAAAACTTTTTTTTTAATCTCCAATGGTATTTTTGTGATTAACGAGAAAAGAGCACTTGCCACAATATTTCCCTAATTTTTACAGAATGGAATGCTTCAAAAAGATTTCTTCGCCTCTTTCTGGTCATCTTTCTGCAGTTTCTTGAAAAACTGCCCCACTCCAACAATTGTTAATTACCATGCTTCAAAAGTGATCTGCCGTAATCATGGGTTAGCACTTACATTTAGATTTATTCAGTCAAAAAAAAAAAAACACAGTAAAAACTGTATGTGACGTAGGGGGGTAAATATTATCTGCGCACGTTTTCTTGAGTTTCCGAGTCCCTTCCCGTACTTTTAGTTGAAAGATGAGTAAAAGTTTAACACAATTTTTTACACAATGTACCTTATACCTTGTGTGATCCAAGAATAGGGTTGCCACCTTGCCATTTCCAGAAAACCGGAGACCGCTGCGACCGCGGAGGGGGGGGGGGTAATTACTGAAATCTAAAAAGAAATTGACATAGACTTATTTATTTCTTTAAAATATATTTACATATCTAAAATGTAAATATAGTATAAAACATTTTATACTAAATTATCTATTATGTAGTGTTTTAACATACCTTTCTATTAATTCGTTTTTATATACGAATTACACAACTTTTCGGAATTTTTTAAAATGTTGTTTCGTTCAAGAAATATAGTCTTAACTTCAGTTATTTCTAGACAAAGAATTATGATTAATTATTTTTAGGTTATAGAGATATGTAAAACAAATTTGTAAGTAAAACTTACCGGTTCTAAGAAAAAAACGAACGAAAATTCGATCTTGTTCAAAATGAAGATATCGAATAGCATTCCCGGGGGATTATTCTTGAAACTGTTGCGCGATGCGATTCTCGCATAATCGCTAGATGCTCTCTCTGTCTGATATGCGTAGAAAGAAAGAGACAGCGGATGGCGATAACACAAGAATCGAAGGACGAATTTTCATGTTCTGCTCTTTATCTTCCTAATGAAGAAGGAAAGGACAGATTTCTGATGAAATAGAAAAAGCATTAAATTTTAAGTTGAAAAATCTATTTATTTTGTAAAAAATTTGAAAATGTTATGAAATTGAAAAAAAAACGGAGATAATTTTTCAAAAACCGGAGACCGGAGATGAAGCTCAAAAACCGGAGTCTCCTGTCTAAAAGCGGAGAGGTGGCAACCCTATCCAAGAATTATTTTCCCGTGAAATATTTAATTTTCTCTTTTTGAGAGGAAAGCATGCGTTAAAAAGAAATGAAAATTTTGACAAAAATTTATTATATTTTTCATTTGCGTCAACAGCGTTATAAACTGTGTCCCATGATTCCTTCACTATGTAGTTCGTGAATAATTTATGTTATTTTTAGTGAATACTCTGCACATGTGAGACTAATTTGTGTCAGTGTTCATATTATTAGTAATTGTAAGAATATGTGCAAGGTTACTGTAACCTAGATTAGTAATTTTTATTTCATATCTAGTTGTGGTTTTGTTATTTATAATTTGATCTATTGCTTTTTGTGAGGAAAATGTATTCTGAGTAGCTACATTCACCGTAATATTTAAATTAAAGGAATGCAATAAATTGAGAAACTGCTCTTTTTTGCGGGATTCGCTCAGAAAATCAATATTGAAATCTCCACATATAACAATGGATTTAAAAGATGGATTACTAATTTTGTTCAGTTATCTCTAGATTTTCTAAGATACTGAAATTATCTAAAGTTCGCTTTGTTGGATGTCTGCAGATACAAAGTACGATTGTTTTGAGCATAGTAAGATGTTATAACACGTATGAATGTTACGACACTTAACAGTTCAATCTCGGGAAGCATTCATTACTTTGTGCGACTTATGAGTGGTTACTTTTAATTTTCTGCCAATTTATTCAGAAATAATACGATCGGATGAAAATGTCAAATTAGTTCATTCCTACACGTGCTCCTGCGAGCACAGACAACGTCCCCTATCTCTTCTGCCACTTCCCTTCCAAATCCAGGAGGGAGTGTACATTCTGAAACGCGAATATAAGTTGAGAGGATACTCGAAGTAGTAGAATAGTGGCTTCATACAAAAATAGGTTTGCCTGATGTATTCTATCAAACATCCCGGATCTGAAATTTTGATTGTATACTTTTTTGATTGTTACTTCATTTCATACGTATTTTCTTTTTACATTTTACTTTGAGTAAACGTATTTGCCAGTGAGGCAAGAATATGTTTGAAAGTCCAAATCTTTGTTTTTGTTTCTCACACAGGCGGACTGCTCTTTTAACAGGCAAGAATGTTTGTTTAATCTTCTAACCTGAACGTAGGAAGATAAAGTCATTATTGCACTCTTATGTAAACTGAATACAAAACCAAGACCTTTTCGATTCAAAATATTTAATTTTACTTTCAATTGACAATTTCAAATATAACTGATTAGGATTTGCTTTAGTTAAGTAAATGGGAATAATATCACTTGGGGCAATAACCGTGAACTGTTTTTTTTAACGCTGTCATTAGCCAGGTATAAAGCGTCGAACCGCCAAAACCAAGAAATTTCTACATCAATTTAAACAACGCGGCTGTTGATCTGGGAACTCTATAAAGCGAGTTACCTTGCCACGACCAGATTTGGTCTCTCCTGGCCAAATTCCCATTCTATATTATTATTCATTAACTCCTCCTTTGTCCCCAAACATTTCACGTTTTGAGATAACATTTACTTTATTTTATTTTTATTATTTATATTATTTGTATTTTGCGTTTCCGAAAGCTTCTGCATGCATCGCATTCTTATTCATCTCACGATGTCCTCATCTCTTCATGGGGTTCCAGTAAATGAATTTGTTTCCTTCCTCTTCACTTCATCACTTTCTCATAGCTTTTACGACTATTGTCATTTGCTTTCTTTTCTCTTTCTACTTTTCCCAAAGTATTCCCTATTTACTTTTAGTTTCTTCTATTTAGCATCCACAATCATTTCACACTTACTCGTTTCCAGGTCGCTTCACTTGTAACTTTTTCTCCCACCTCCTGAGGTGAAGGAGTTTGTCCTAGCCCCCTCCCAGCGCCATTTCGACGCCTTAGGCGCCGCCCGCCCTCATCGCTGCGCGGCCTCCGCAAGGCCTAATTGCAGCAGCGGCCGCACCGCAGCGCGGCGAGCGGCGGGAGCGCACCATTTCTCAGCCTAATGGGACAGCGCCGATAATTTGTACTTTTAAATCACAATAATTTATCTACTTATCTACTGGTCTTTACGAAACACGCGAAGTGAGCAGATTATTTATTATTGTAATTATAATCTATGATTAAGCACTCCCTTCGTGTCCAGCTATAGCTCAGTGTCCGAAGGAAAGAGGAAAGAAAGAAAAAAGGGGCGGAGTGGGCTACCGCCGACGGTCCAGCCCGACAGTCCATATCTCGTGGCTATCATCGGGTGTGTTCGCTGGGCGAGCCTCGTAAGTATTAGATATTGACAGTGGGCGACGCGAGGCCGCAGAATGCCGTTGGAGCAGCTCCTATGCAAAGCAGCGCTGAGGCGAAATCTTGTTAAGTTCGCCGGCGGCTTAAGAGGCGGTGGGAGTCGGCCCCGCCCCCGAATGCTGGCCGGGCCAAAGCCCCCACGCTGCCCGGGTGGAGATTTGCTAAAGCTCGGAGGATCGGAGGCGTTGAGTGATGCAGAGCTTAAAGGCTTTCTAGAGGTATTGAAGACAGTCTCGTTAACTTTCTCGATGATAGTATCAAAAAGAAATATGTAGGCGTTGTCATTGTTGAAATCTCTTTCGTTTCTGCAGGCAAAAACCAAGTGCAAGAACACGAACCACAATTGTGCATTAAGGGTGGTTGTGTGTTGCTATTTTGTGGCTCAGTTTCCATTTTGGCTAACAGCCGTTTACTCATCGTGACGGAGTCTCTTCCTGTGGGACGTGCCAAATGTGAGCGGACAATCCACCCAACCTCAGGCTCCAAGAATGGAAGTGACAACAGATTCGAGAAGGAAGTCGCGCGCGGTCCTTAGCCCTTTTTTTGATATTCTGCGCTAACATTTGCCTAGAATTGACATTAAACACAGACCTTATTCCACTATTATATAATGGGATTAGAATCACCGATAACTACATACAGATTTATTATTTCATACGAGGAATGAAAACACTGTTCGACTGAAACAGAACATTGAATTTTGACGTTTTACACAAGACCTTTAGTTAATAATGAATAAAAAAAGCTGCATTATAGATGTCACAGTATTATCAAAATTTTAGCCCATTATAAAATATATTCCTTTTTTGAACACAGAGCTGCTCACTTTAGAGATAACATCCCACGCTCGCCGCTGTCTGTTTGACATGAAATCCTGGAGCTTCTGGCGAAATTCGATCGACCCGCGCTGGAAGGTAGAAAACGCACCCTGGCATCTCCGAGACGAGCTAATGATCGAGAAGTACCGTTAGGCAACGGCAAGGGTTCCGCCCCTTCTAAGCATCCGTATTGAAAGAGGGGATGAAGGGAGAAGCATTTCCAGCCTACAACGACTCTGTGTGGCTCCATCTACAAGACGTGGCAGTTAAATATATAGCTGAATGGAAGGCCTATGTAAAAAGGACGGACACGGCGCTGTCCCCGAACAGGCCGGGTATTATCAATCCAAAGAGAGAGAGACAAGAGGTCCCGAGTCGCTGTAAAAAATGGACCGCGCGATGAGTTGTCACCCTCGGAAGACGGAACTGATGTCAGACAGGCGGAGCCAGAGGGAAGAAAGAAGCAACGCCCATCGACTGCCCGCGCGACAGGGCAAGGCTGCGAAATTCCGTTTGACCCGACGAACACGTAGGCAGCTCACATGTTTAATAATTGAAATTTATGCTTAAGGAATTCCACTAGCAAACTTCCATTCTCATACAAAGTTGCTTACAAGATATGTTAATGAGAAATGCTTTTCTAACATAATATATTCACGTTCTCTACAAGCCATATTCAGAAGGACATAAATCAACAGCATATGATACATTATCACTATTCCTCTGGAAGTAATCAGTTATAAATAGTCTAGTTTGCCAAGTCAAACCTAACAGATCGAATATATAAATATAACATTGGTGCCGAAAACATGTGTCTGTAACAAGCAGAAAAACTGGCATGATAACGAAATGAAAATTAGCGTCAATATAAGGTTGTCGTCAGTCCTGAAAAGCTACAATATTGAAAGGCAGAAAGTAAATTTAAAAAAGATGCGCATTTCACTGTTTCTCATTTAAGATCTCATCTTACTCAATGTATTAGGCATGAAAATTTCAAAAACAATTTTCCAAATGCACACTGCAATTTTGTATTCAGAAAAAAATATATTTATTGTATAATTCTCAAGATTAGAAAAAAAGATATTGAACATCGATCAATTTTTTTTCCCGGGTATTCTCAGAAAGAACCAATTCTGTTAGAAAATCGATATCATCTAGCATTGTCTCATAAAAATTATGTGATACAAAAATTCATTCACATATTTTAATTCATCAGGACAAAGTTTGAATAGTAAGATACGTTATTTTAATTGTTATATAACCCTCATTTCACACCCGTAATACACTCAACGAAATGTAATGTTAGTATAATTAAAATATATTTCTGTGTCAAAAAAGAAGAAGAAGAAGAAGAAGAAGAAGAAGAAGAAGAAGAAGAAGAAGAAGAAGAAGAAGAAGGTACAGGATGTCCATAGAGGCGGCGAAAGGTATTAATGGTGTTTATTTTCATGAAGATAATTGCGATCATTATTTTTCGAACAAGACTAATACGAAAAGTACAACTCGCACTCCCAGCTCGAATATTCTCGTCCTTTACGCACCCCCCTCCCGCAGCGAATTCGAGAGCCCGGAAGGAACATTCACCCCACGTTTGTGTACTCTTGAATAATATTACTTCCAACAACACATTTTAATTCAGTTATTCTGCTCAAATACGAGTTAAATGTTTAACGTGCACGATCATTTTGTCGCAAATCACTCTTTTCAAACTCCTGTAACAATATTTAACTTGGCGTATCACAAATTATCGCGAATTCACCCTCCACTTCGTTGGATTCGCTCTTTTTCAAGCAATGAAACTGGAAACTTTGATTGTGTCACATCGTATTTCATAATTTAAGACTTCACATATTTAATAACTTGTAAAGCTTGATTTAATCAAATTTATTTTCCGAAATAAATGTATTTGGTCAATTAAGAATTAAAGACAGATACCTAATGGCACTACTGCGAATCCGTAATATTTGACAAAACAGTAGAAATGTATAGAAAATTGGACCATTTCTGATCTATTAATAAATGTGTGGCATGTTATTTCCCGTAAGAAGGGGAGTTTCTTTCACGCTGGAACATGACATCCGGTGTCAACCTATACGCCCACTTGCCTTTCAGGCTCCAGGTATCCGCCCAGCGGGACCTCATCCCAACCATGACGAACTCTAAGATACCGACATGCGTTGTTATATAGCGTATGTAAGTATGAATGTATGTATGTATGTATATATATATATATAAATATATATTTATATATAAATATATATAAAAATATATTTATATATAAATAAATATATATGAATGCATGTAGATGTATGAATGTATGTATATGTATGGGGAAAGGAGGAAAC
This sequence comes from Gryllus bimaculatus, assembly GCA_017312745.1. Lineage (NCBI taxonomy): Eukaryota > Metazoa > Arthropoda > Insecta > Orthoptera > Gryllidae > Gryllus > Gryllus bimaculatus. Next base: position 5,564,917 of record BOPP01000001.1, read on the forward strand.
AAATGGCCGAGGAAGTAATGTCGTGCGCCGTCCGTTACTCATTTGATAAATAACTGATCCGGCATTCGCCTTCTATTGATTGGAGAAATGGAGGATAAGATTTTTTGTATTTCTTGTAAAATTTTCATAAATGGAACGATCTGTTTTTCTTAGCACTATTTTCCAACATGTATCGTCTCTTGTGAGGCTCTCTTGGCATATTTTCGCCAATTGTGAGTTGCATACAAGTTTTTTTATATTTTTATTGTTAGCAAAGTCATCATGCAAAGCAGAAAAATTGATATTATCATTATTTATTGCAATATAGCAAACGTGTGTAGTTTTTTACATAAATTAAATTGAGACTATGAATTATGTAAAGTACATACTCGCACAGGAGCATATGTTAACTTGGATGGCAATTCACAATTACCTGGCAAAACATGCATCACTGTTGAAAAGTTTATATTACTATCTCCACAAAGACTTTGAATACTTAATTTCTTTAATCTCTGAAATAGATATGAAAAGATTAATGATAAAAAGAGAAAATGAAGATAGATGCAGCAATTAATTTGAATATAATTACATCAATGACTTTCACGATATATACACAAAATATATTTAATGAACATTAGACAATGCATCTCGAACAACGCTTTAAAAATTATAACTATAATTGATTCGTTATCAATTTACCTTTTATCAATTTGATTTATAGAACCCAGAATTTGTGTTTCCATTGATTCATAAAAAGTGTTATTAAAAATATTATGCTGATGAAGAAAATTGTTATTACACAACTTTTTGATTTCTACAGAAGATTTACAATGACATTTGACTTCAGAATGGTCGAATAATATATGAATTTAGAGTCTAATACTTTATATATTTTCAAATCTACGATGCTCATTCTTTCACTGTAACTTGCATGATTTTTGACTAATATTGACAATCGTTCAAAACGGGAATTCATCACATATCATTACATGTATAAAACATTTTTCTCGCGTTAAATATTATGTGCATTTATTTATTGGATTTTCACATACACTAATCTCTCTGTAACAGAGTAAAAGTTTCGTGTTTTTTTTTACTCTTGTGGTTAGTGTGTTTTTTAGCAACAACCGCAACCGTCCCCGCGTTATGTTTTCGAGAATGTTATAAGAACATATTTCAACGTACACATTACCGATGACGCGGGTGGTGTGTCGGGCGCTTCCCAGAAAGAAGTGATTAATGGTGGACGAGCATTAGGCTGATGGCCGAGTAACTGACGCCGGCTGAGATGGCGTGGAAGAAGAAGAAGAGGTGAGGAAGAAGGGGTGTCGAAGTAAAGAGAATAAGGAGATAGAGGAATAAAGACTACTGACGAGATATGCATCACCATTGCGTGCAGAGGTCTGTATGTAAACTCATTTTAGGGTGGCCATGTATCACTTCTCTAACAAGCATTAACATTTGATTAATACTTGGAATGATAAAGTGACTTACTTCGCCACATCTGAAACTTACACCGTAAACGTATGTAACAAATAGCAAGAGTGATGTCGACCTGAAGGTAATTCAACGCCAATTATTTTCTACATGAATAAGGAATGCAAAGTGGCTCGAGGTTGGAATTACGAAAAAAATGCTCTCGGGTTGAGGAAAAAACTGAAACGAAAGAAAGCGGCATAAGGCATAAGAGGATTCATAAATGCATAATAATAATAATAATAATAATAATAATAATAATAATAATAATAATAATAATAATAATAAACATGTATATTAAATGTTCTTCGGAGCGACAAACACTTAGAAGAAGTGAACAGAAACAGTGCAAAAAAGTTTCCAAATTCAATACGAGGGAAAGAACAAGATGAATGAAGAGGAAATAGAGCGACTTTCGCATTATTTTAATAGGGGTTTCAAATTTAACAAGAAACAAACTATCGCATAAGAAAAGATAACCGGCTCGAATAACCGAGTCCGCTGAGGCCGAAGGGTAGTAACTGCCTCGTACCTAAACGCTCACGGGTTCGAATCCCGCCTGGGGAATGGATGTTTGTATGTTACTTTAAGCGATTTCCGCTACCGATGCCCTAACGTTCCAAAAAACTACGTTTTTTTTAAATTGATCCATTATATTGAGTAACGTTCAGGGTGACAAATACACAAGAAATTAAATCTGTCCTAGTCACAGAAACTTGATGAATAGAAACGGAAGAGGGGGCCTGATGGGGCTAGTCACCCTACATTCAAAGACATACTCATTATTAACTTCATAAATGAAAGTGGAGTATATGCCTGTTATTTCAAAATAACAGCACTTTATGTACTCTCATATGCTTATTTAAATGACATAACTCATTCTATTGCTTCCACAATTTTTGCCTACTTGTCTCGAGTAATTCCTGGAACGGCTGAACCGACTTGGATTCATTTTTTACGCAAAGGTAGTGTTTTGTCGGAAAACTTTATTTCATTTCATATTTTTAAAAAATGCGTTCATTTTTTACATGGAAAATCTAGTTTTATTCCGATCTGAGTGAAATTTTGGACACTTGACTTTCTAAAGAAAAGAAAAGTTACTGTATCCTGAAATTCGGTAAAAAAATATTACTACCTATTCCCATGTTTTACAACGTCGAGCAAACTAAGTGTACACTTTCGAAACGATCACGAAAGCGGTGAGTAAATTCGCAAAAATGAATTACACAGGTCTTAAAGCACGTACATTTTTCTACTAAATACATTTTGATTCTATCTAATAGCGCAATCATGTTCAGAGTTATTAAAGATCACAATTGTTAATGGAAGTATGCTGGGAGTAAGCAACAATGAATACTTATAGCTGCACATAGCAAAGAAGGTGGTAACAACGATGTCATAACAATCATGGCTGAATGGGGAGGGGCAGGGTGAGAGATGCGAGATAGGATGTTTAAGTTCTGTTAATGCCTTGGCAACGCAGAGATCTTTTAACTACTTATCAATACAAGTGCCGAACGCAAAGTTAGAAGAAATGAGAGCATTTGGAGCACAGAAATTAAGAGCAAGAGAAGCAATTAGGGCGACAGTCGTGGGAGCAGCGAAGACGGCGGTGCGGGAGGAGAACGACGGCTATCTGGTCACAGTGGTGTGGTTAATTAGAGACGAGGCTACCGCGCACCAGGCGAAATGAAGGAGATGGCAGAGGTGTAAATGCTAACAGAGCGTCGGCCGTTGCTCCAGAGTTATCCGTCATCGCTCTCATTTGTCATTCATCTCTGTTCACTTGTCCTGCCCCCACGCGCCCTGCCTCCACGCGCTTTGCCCCTACGCGTCCCGACCCCCTCGCGACCCGCCCCCTTTTTTTTCGGTACTATCAAATTGGTCCCTTCTTCGAAAAAAATATCTATACCAAATATTATAATAAAAATTTGCGGTGTCATGGATTTAAAAACTTACAATGAAATAAAATATTTACGATACTCTTCCAAATGGTAAGATAATAGGTAAATTTAGGTCTCCGTAATGATTGTGCAAAATAAATCTTTAAAAAAGGGCGTTACGTACGAGCAAACTCATTAAACAATCGCATGTGCACCTCATGTAAGATTAATCCGAGTCGTCCACAGATCTTTAATACGATCGCTACCAGCATTGATGCATAAATGAGTTTTGAACAATAGCCCGCTAACTAGTACAAATTTTCGAGTAAATTAGCTTAAATTAGAAACTATGCATGCATACAATTAATACATACTCTTAATTATTGATTGATTTCTGTTACGAGTCAATTTTACTTAATTACAGATATCGTAACAGTATGTGGTAGACGAAAACTAATAATCGAAAGTACAAATAAATACCGTGCAGACGCTTGATTACTTTTCCACAGTGAGCACTGCGTCTGTCTCCAAGGGATTTCAAACCCCGTGCAACGTCTCTGCTCCACGCCGATGCCGCCGACGCGGTTTCGCTTACGGCGAGGCCTCGCAAACGACTCCTAGCCGCGCAAGGGCCACGGTGAAAAGGTGGGACGGGACGGGACGAGGCGGGGCGTGGCGGGGTATGCGGGGCGGGGAGGGGCAGGGCAGGAAGGACGGGAACGGACGGGACGGGGACGGAGCGGGACGGCGGTGAGGAGGGAGCAGGACGGTGCGGGAGGAGCAGGACGGAGGAGGAGGAGCGGGGGAGCGGCGCGGAGGGTGGGGAGTGGTGGGGAGGGGAATCGTGAAGAGGGGAGTGGGGCGGGGAGTGGTGGGCGGGAGGGTGTAGGGAAAGGGCGGGGTGGGGGAGGAGAGGGACGGGCGGGGGGGACGCGTGGTGGGGGAGGGGGGCGTGGTGGGAGTGAGGGAGGGTGCGGTGGGATGGGGAGGGGCGGTGGGTGGGGAGTGCGGGAGGGGCGAGGCGAGATGCCGGAGACGGTGAGATGAGTGGGTACTGATGGGGTGGGAGTGGAGGGGAGAACGACGCAGATGCAGCAGGGTGAAGGCCGGTGAGTGTGTGCCGGCTTGGGGGAGGGGCGCAGTGGCGGGGTGGAGTTTGTGAGAAGACAAACACGTCGCAGCGCTCGAAGAGAGAACACCACCTCCCGGTGCCGAGAAGAGGGGGTGGGGGACGACCCACTTTCGCTTCCACACAAAAGCACGAATTGAGTGCGAGGCCCATCGCAAAGTTCTCGTTGGCGCCCCTTGGGATGGGCCGTTTAATGAAATTTAGTTTTTCACGAGTGAAAAACTAAATTCCATTTGAACTCCGGGAGGGATGGAACAGACATTCTGATTTTAATATGACGAAGTTTTTTCAGATTATTTCGTGTAAATATATTTCGTTCAAAGTTCTACTGCCTACAAATATTAAGTGCAAATAGACTACATTAGCAAAAAAAAACCTGGTAAACAAAAGAATGCATAAAGCTTTCGAAAAGAACACGCGCACTGCAAGAACAACAAATAAAGTTCTTTTTCTCAAAAATTCTCTTGTTCGATAAATTAAATAATCTAGCAAACATATTTTTCATGAATACTACAACATAGTATATAAGGATATTCAGTACAACAGTTCTTCACGTACTAAAAATATAAAAACCTTGATATTCCAAAACGCAAAATGAGAATAGCAAATATTGGCCGGAAACCACCTCTTGCCTTGTCGTCGTGTGATGTCAGCTGTGGCGTAAGCAGTGACTTACTGAGTATGATAATTCAGTCAGTACGCGCAACTTGAGAATACTCGGAATAAAACCATGAAATATTTGTATTTTTGAACAAATGGCGAAATATTTTAATAGTTTTTGGATATTTTAGAGTTCCTGGGGATCCAATGAAACTCCAGGCACTTATGGTCACAGGCCCTTTTGGCCCACTTTTCAAAGCTGCACAGTTTTCTTTCAATTTCAAAATAAAACACAAAAGGCTATAACACTTACGAAAAGAAATTCACTAGAAAACAGTCGTGTGATGATAATCTAAAATGTTTTAATTTTTATACAATTAATTCAATTTTTAAATTGTCTTTTCGCAAGAATATTGTTTAACAAATGTATCAAAAAGCTCAACACATGCCTTTTTGGCAGGTATGTTTGTATGCCGGGCCTTTATGTGTGCGTGAAAGAACACTACCATCGCCTTTTTCCCCGTCACCACCATCCCCGTCACCACCTTCTATTCCCTTCACAACCCTCCCATTCCCCGCCGTCCCGTCTCCCGCCATTCCGGTCGACCCGCCATTCCATCACCACCAGCCTGGTCGCCAACATCCTGGACACCACCACCATCTCCAGCGGCGCCACCGCTACCACCGGCCAAAGAAACATCGCGAGCGTTGGCCCTGCGCTGCCCACCGCCTGGGATTCCACGGTATCAGTCCATCTTCGACGCCGCAAACGGGACGCGCGGACTACACCAGTTTGTTTCTTCTCGTTCGGAGTAAAGAAAAGCAGCGGCGGCGGCGGGCCCGCACACAGACCGCCTTCTCAGCCAACGCCCCCTCCGCCCCCTCCCCAACAGCGTGGCGTTGTTCCGATCCCTCAACAGCCGCCTTGTGCCGCCACCGCCCGCGTCCGCCGCCGCGCCACTCGCTCCCCGCCCCGCCTGCGCCCGCCCCACCCCCGCTCCTCGCTCCTCTCATTGTTCTCTCGATCGCGCAGACGAGCGGGAAACAAACGAGCGTCGTGGAAACGGCCGCGCGAAAGTCAATCGGCCTCGCACAAGGGACAGAGTGTGCGCGATACGATCTGGAATCGATTTCCGAGCCTGGAAATAGTGTTGGAGCCGTCCCAAAATTAGTGTTACATTGTGTTTGAACAATCAAATCTTTCAGTTGCTTTGTTCTCGGGAAGACGCCGATTTCCGTTTCAGCGTGATCAGTTCAGGATTTGGAAGATACTGTTAATAAGGTGACAATAGAAAGAGTAACAGATCCTGTTTAATCATGCAGAGATCTAATTGTTCTGAGTTCCCGTTTCTAGGTATTGTGTGGTTTAAATTCCTGAAACATCACATCATGAAAATGACATGCTTTTGTCATCATGAAAAAAATAGTGAAATGAAAATGGAGAGTGCACACAGAACTGAGATTTAGAAGCCATTGAAATCCGTTGAAAATGAAAATTATAACTTAATAATAATTTAATTAAATTTAATAAAAATACTAAATATCATCAATAAAATAGGAATGTTTCATTTGAACTTGATTAATTGTAATAGGTACTGTACCGGTTTTCAATTTTATGTCAATGACCATCTCACGCGGTCTTTCATTCATTTCAGCGGTCCATAGAGCATATGCTGAATTGGTACTTCGTAACACTTACGCACAGTAAATTAACCCTGCGCCAAAAGTCACGTACTACGTAAATTCGTCATATTATACGATTGATTAAATAAACAGTTTATCAAACTAAAAATACAAAAAAGGCAGGTTTAAAAACGCTCGTCAAAAATTCTCTACCATATATGGATCTAATGGTATGAAAATGTAAAAACATGAACGGGAGTGAATAAGGGAGACGCGAACGCAACATGAAGTTCCGAAGAGAACTCCGAAGTTGGATAACTGAACGAGATGTATCGTATGCTAACCATGTCCACCACACATGTGGCTCGCCGTCTGCCACCCCGCCTCTTCGCATTCTTCCGCCACCGCCCCCTCTCCGCCACGCCCCTCCCGCCGCCCCCGCCTCGCCAAAGTCGCCCCGCCGCTGCGCCCGCGTCGCCCCCGCCGTCGCCCCCCGTCGCCCCCGCCGTCGGCCCGCGCCCCGTCGCCCCGCGTCCCCCCGCCGTCGCCCCAGCGCGTCGCCCCCGCCGTCCGCGTCCCCGCCGTCGCCCCCGCCGTCGCTCCCCGCCGTCGCCCCGCCGTTTCGCCCCCGCCGTCGCCCCCGCCGTCGCCCCCGCCGTCGCTGACTAGATGAACGATTAACACAACAGCCGTATCCGCCAAGCCACGTGCTCACGTTTGGCACTGTGTAATTTCGGACCGGGTCGCGTGTCGAACCGTCAGAGCGGTTCTGTGGAGCGCTGCCTGTCTCGCCGCGTGCTGATCGCCTTCGTGTCGACTTTTCGCCGCGTGATCGACGAGTCCTTTCACAGCGTTTCGCCATTCGCCAAAGGCATATTTGCCCTCAACTTAAAGCTCCATGTGAGTATACTTTGAGTATGTCACGCACGTGTGTACACATTTTGTGTGTTTCCGATGAAAAAGAGCTCTAGTTCCAATGTATTGTTTGAGTTGAAGTATTATTTATATAATTTGCAGTACTTCCTCTCCCCAGTACATGCTCTCATACTGTTCATTTTCTGCTCACCGTTCGGATAAGACTGTCAGCCCGATAAAGCGGGTAAATAATAATATAAAATAAAACTTGATTCATGACACATTTGAACTTTTTTGAAAAATATAGCCTATTCATAAAAATTTCTCCAAATTAACACTTGTTCAAGACTCTTTCTTGCGCTCTTTTCTGTAGACTACGTAATAATTAGTCACAGAGATCTAACTGCTGTAAGCAAGTGGTTACGTCCAAGAAAAATGGTGTCTGTTGTCTTGCGTTCTCATAATTTTAAGCTTTTTCAGGTGTACTCTTTAATATTTTCTCCTTGAATATCTTATATTTTGCAACTATAATGGTTTTGGAAATAAATACTGGAACGTATTTCCAGCAATTATGTAAGCCTGTCGAGAACTCATGGTCAAAAACAGAATTAAATTATGCTTGTAATAAATTTTCTCGTGCAATGAGTTGTAATACTTTGATTGTAATTGCATTTATAATTATTTGGGGTAGTGTAAGGCAATTAAAATTAACTAATACGATGTATGTGCAATGCAAGTGTTGACTGCAATAAATTTAAGAATATTACGTTTAAATTATTGGAGACAACTAAACGAATTCTACAATTACACAACTTAAATACATCAATCTTTTAAGCTAAGCAGAAAACCAGTTTTCACGTATGTACATTATTATATCATAGATAAAAAAAGAGGATATTCGAGTGGATCATGAACATATCCGTTTTTCATAAAATGACTGAAGCATTATCTGCTACACTTTCCGTAGTATTTTTCACCCTGGCACACCAGTACCCAAACGACCGAACATTTTAGTACCACAGTGAATTCGCTGTGAGCAGCACATTTATGATCTGCTTAGATGTCCTGCAGTTTATTTTTCCATTTCTAGTCTCATAACAAATAGTCTAAAAAGGGAAAAGGAGAATTTTAATACAATAATATAACGGAATAAAATGAGCCGATATAATCGAATGTGTTTCGAAATTCTGCAGCTGCCTATAAGAATGCATGCATTGAAACCTAACGTATAATGTTGACTCACCCATACTTCGTAAGTTTTTCCATTTCATTGATTCACTATCGTGTGGAAATATTGAATCAGGATCATTTTCTACAACTCGTCCTATATCACCATTATATGTATCTCTTGCGCTTTCAAGGAAAATCCTTCTCTTTAATTTCTCTACTATTGCATTCGGTAAGTTTTATTTGTAACTTGAACACACAAGAGACTTCGTGTCTCGGAAAAAAATCAAAGTGTGTTTAACGAGATAGGCAGTTGAGATGTGAATGATGAGAAAATGCATCAGTTTTTTGTTTTTGTTTATTTTTTTTCCAATATCTGACCTAAATAGAGGAAAAGTTACTTGATCCACATCGCGCAGAATTTGAATAAATGCTAGGAGGGTTGTTTACACTCATCCAGTTATAAGTAGTAACTATATACTAGATGTATTCACCTGGATATATGGTGTATCTGGACCACTGCGCCGAACTACTGAAGACGCATGGACTACTGCGCCGAGCCACTGCAGATACGTGGACTACTGCGACTACTCCGCCGTTTTAGAGTTCAACAAGTGGTTGGTGGACTGCAGCAGCAAAAATCGGCTGCTCTGAGACGACACACGTGAATTTTTAAGCTTATTTCTTTCTTTCTCGTCGTATGATGTCAACAGTGATACAATGAGGATGAAAATTCAATCAATATGTGCAGTATCACAGTAGATGAAATAATACAGTGGAATATCTGGATTTTTTAGACCAAAATAAAAACTGTTCCATTGTTGTTGTTTCTTGTTTCCCACGTTTCTGGGTATACCTAACAAAATCATTGACAGATCCATACGGTCACAGGCTATTTAGTTTTCCATTTACACGTGTATTCGAAATTCGTAATATAGTTGTTTTGTATTTATTTCTGTGTTTCTGTGAGACTAATGAAGTCACAGACACCTCTCGCATGGCCAGAGAGTGCATATTTTCCTTTCAATTTTCGTGCGCGTTGGAAATTATAAATAAAGATGCTTTTTGTTGACTGGCGGTAAGCGAGTGTCCATTTCCTGATTGATTACATTGATGTTTTTTGTTGTCTCACAAAACTTCGACATTCAAGTTCCACAATCATTAGATGAAGTTAATGTTAAGTAATTGCACTTCTTTATCGTCAAAATGCAACTTTCTTGAAAGAAAATATGTTTCAAAACATAATTATTTTCATCATTTACCAACAGAACGAAGTCTCCTCAATCTGACGTGTAAGTAAAAGTACCATAAAAAGTTTTCATTTAAAGAACATTTCCTGTTAAAATTTCATTTTTTTCTGCACATGTATTATATTTATTTAATTACCATTTTACCAAAGAATAATAATATTAGCTTAACTATGACACGTTAGATGTTTATCGTTGTTAGTTTCTTACTAAAATGAAGAGAATGCGTTGGATCCAAGACGGTTATAGTATTTCCCCATGATACAAAATATTTTAAACTTTTTCCTCTGTAGTACCGAAAACAAAGAAGTTACAGAGTTGCTCAAGCAAGACCACCCAAATGTACTCTTAGGATGCTCTTGGAACTGTCTTACAGACGGAAATTGTGACCGGCTATCGACCTTTCATAACAAGATCCCAAAGAAGAAAATATCTATCAAATGGATTCAACCAGAACAAAGTACTAATCATCCACTGAAGTCGATAAAAAACACACACAATTTCCAGCAATCACAGAATCCAACTTCCTGCCGCCATTAATGGAAAATATACTACATTAGTGGTATCTGCGAGGTCAAAAGTCAAAGTACATAAACTGATGAAACGATGCTAGCAAAAACAATTTCACTGATGCCCGACGTCTGGCAAACAGGAAGAATAACGAATTAAACGGTCATACTCTTTACTGTTATTCCTTTTCACTGCCATCCAGAAAAGATGTATGCAAATGAAGTGGGACGGAGTGAACCTCGTCGGAGGGCTTATTCTGGGAGAGTCGCGCCGGCGCTGTTTACTCTGTCGCACGCGCGGGGGTGGGCCTCAGTGGGCTGCGTCACGGACGCCCATAGCACCGAGACGCGTCCTCGTCGCGCGGTGGCGTGAAAGTCGCCTCCAGCGGACAAAAGTATTGGAAGGTTCCTTGAAACTGTCAAGCTCGCGCGATTAAAGCACGCGTAACAATAAAAATGGTCAGTCCTTTTTTGTAAGGTCGCTTTTTAACAAATTGTCAACGAGCTAGAATATACTAGATAGAGTGGCGTACCGTTTCAGCGCTCATGGTGGAGGCTCGCCGAAGTAGTGGCCGCCATGTTTTTTGAAGTTAAAACATACGAGTGGCAGTGTAACCGTCCGTAACCAGGGCCAAACGTAATGCCATACTGCGATTTTCGCAACTCTGCCTCTGGTAGTTCTCAGCTTGAAATTTGATTGTTCCATCCAATCGGAAGCTTAAACGTCACCATAGTGACGTCACTATTCTGGCGTTCAAGCTCCCGATTGGATGACACCGTGAACAGTTGAGACCTGCCAGGAGCAGAGTTGCATTAATCGCGGTGTAGAATACTTTATTTCCGAGAGGGCGCTGCTTCGACAGCAAAAAACATGGCTTCAATTTGCTTTAAAGATGGAGGCGCTTCTGCGACTCTATGTAGTATATTCCAGCTCGTTGCAAATTGGTCATATAGCGATCACTGTGATTGTTTGAACTGTAGGGGGAACTGTAGGAAGAACACGTATGGACAACACGAACACACACAAACGTCGATGCTCGAGCTGAAATTCGAACCCGCGATCCTTCCAGTCGAGGCAGCTATGGCCCTTCAGTCATAGCGAAGCGTCATCTCGGCTACTCAGGCCGGCGTTCAGTGCTTCATCTTTCACACTACACGTGCACAGTTTTTGTTTGTTCTTCTGTAGAAGGCTTGCAACTGTAATGTTATAACAAGCCAGACAGTTATTAATTTACCTTTTTTGGCAGATAAACATTCCATCAAAGACCTAATTGTTAATATTACAACATTGCCATTTTCTCTCAACATTTATTATTTCTCTTCAACTACATTTATTACACAAAATATCTTGTAAATATTTATTTCAAGTCAAATCCGTTCTTGCCATTGGGAATAACATTATTTACATTTCTCGACCCACAAAACACGAACATGAACACTGAGCATGTGAAAATTTCATTGTAAGAGATCTGATTTCATAAAACGAAATGCAAGTATTCGAAATAATTACTAGGGATTGCAAAGTATACATTAAGGTTAACTTTTATTGCAAGGGTCTGCGTTGAAACATTGCGGAAAGAAGGATCGTGCATGATTCGTAATCTGTTTTCACAGTCATCGCCCTGGAATTGATATGAAGAAAATATACGCAAACGAGCGATCACAGCTGCCGACTATTAGAATGATCATCCAAGCGGTGGCCGAAGAAGTATTTATTGATTCCGGGAACGGGAACTGCTTATGTAATTAATCCCATACGCGTAGTGCATATTATACACCTGAAGATGGCGACGTTGCTCCCATGTTAGAAAGTAAGTTCTAGACGTCATCAACCGCGGTTTTTCCTTTTCCATGTACCTTAAAGAACGGAGCCCCGCCTGAGCGGGGTACGCTCTAAAGTCCAGACTGTTCTCCTGTAATGAATGATAGTCAAGTATAAGTGTGTGTGTGTGTGTGTGTGTGTGTGTGTGTGTGTGTGTGTGTGTAAATAGTGAGAAGAGGGCAAGGAATAGAAAGGAAATATTGTGCGCGGTCCGTGTGCCGTTTGTTAGGGTACTGCTTCGTCATTCACCGGGTGTTGATCGTAGAAGACGCGGAAAACTGCCGATTAAAGCATTCACTCGCTGGAATTCTTTGAACAGCGACTGAAATCGACCTACCTATATGACTAGTGTCAAAAATCCGCGAACATCAGGTCTATAACCGTAGGAGCTCCCGGTCACCGGCACTGCCGAGCCAGGGCCGCCGGCGGCAGTGATTTACTTCAACCCAGGTATTTATCAAATGCCATCATCTTCGGGAATGTAACCGATGTCTATCATCCTACGGAGCTACTGTTACGAGTTTTTGAAGGAAAATATTTTTGTCCACCTTTTCTGCAATCCCGGCCACAGTGCGGCGGCAGCGGTGGCGACTGCTGCGTCAACATGTTGACGAACCAGGAAAGCGACGTCGGGCCCCTCCCCCCACACACTCCCACTTTCGTATTCGCGCCCCGTCGCGACGGAGGGCGGTCTCAGGTGCAGAGGGTTAAGTCTGCAGTCACTCGGTGCCGACGTAAGCGAAAGGGCAGGCGGAGCTATTTGATCACGTGAAGGAATGCTCAACGCGAATGCGGGAAGCCTACTAATTAACTTAAGCAATTCGTTCTACATGCACAGAATTATCATCGTCCTGAAATACGCTTTGCAATAAACAACTATTGTATACATCGTTCACTAAGAAAAATACTTGTACGCAGCTGAGACATTCCTGAATGCTGCGTACAGGCAGTAAATGAAAAACGGCCCAAACAGGTATACAGTTGGCTGTAAGAACGTGAAGGTTTATTACATAACCGCACACAGAATGTATTTAATCAGACTACAGACAGTTAAATTTAAAATTTCCCCCTTTTCATACAAACACGTCAATTCTAACTAAGCTATCGTTTTCGTGAGTTGGGATTTGTTCAGTGTTAACTGAGTTTGCTCATTGTTCAGTGTCAGTTGAATGGTAGCGAAATCTTCCATATTGGTAGTTAAAACTGACCTTGTACGTAATTATCGTCGAACCAGATGGTATCGGAATTGTTATTTGAATAAATATAATTCTTTCTCTTATCTGCTTTCATTGAAGAGTTCTACCTAATAAAATGTCATATGAGGCAGAATATTACACTGCAAGCACTCTCACATATATAAAATTACCTTGCTCATCTCCTTATACCAATAATTTGGAGCGTGACTATAATTAAGCACATTTTGTGTACGGCTATAATTTTATAACTTGCTGTACATTAAATAACGTATTTTTCGTGTAAATTTTCAAAATAAATACTGTATACATATTATTTAAATTTAGTATTTCCTACACAAAATCCCTGATATTTAATATATTAATAACGTTGCGTTATATTAAAAATTAAGTCAAAGCATTTACGTCTCTTTCATAGTTTTACTCATAAACTACAGAGTCGCTGAACTCTCAGAAATATCATTAGAGAAATATTACGTACAGAATAACATTATTATAATTTTTCCAAATGTTCAAATTCATAAATTTAAAAGAATTTAGATGCAACTAAAAGGAAACTCCTTATCGAAAACTCATTCAAACAAACCGTTTCTCAAAAATATGCAAACCATTGTGTTATTGAAATGTCAGCTCTCAGGGCAAACTGTTTTGAATTAAACGTTAAATGAAATCACTGCAAATTGCACCATTGCTGACGAAGCAGTGACATACTGGATGACACAATCTCAGCACAGTCCCGTACTACGAAATTGCTGCAGAGCGTGTCCGCTCACACAGACTTAATTAGCAAAGGGTAGTTGCCCATAATTATCCAATATATTGTCTTTGCAGAAGTTTAGGTGTTTCAATGGTGAAAACAGCAGGGCGCGGAATACATAAATGTTATTGGACAGGGAAGAAACAGGTGTTTTGGGAAGTCAGGGTGCGGGGGGGGGCGAGAATAATAGATAGAGGACGAAATGAGAGAGAAACTGACACGTGCAGACACTGCCCAAGAGAACACACCGGGAATACTAGCTAAATGGAATGAATAGAGGCTGAAATGGCCACGAGAAGCAACAGACAATAATAATAACGGTACGGCGAACAGGACAGGAATGGAAGTTGTAGTAGTAGTTGAAATACTGAGTAGTTGAAATACTGAGTAGTTGAA
>BOPP01000001.1:5579657-5608008 GCA_017312745.1 Gryllus bimaculatus
AATAGTGAGTAGTTGAAATAGTGAGTAGTTGAAATAGTGAGTGGTGTTAATGAGTGGTGATAACAGAAAGTGGAGGGAAAGCAGGAGAAGGAGGGAAAGGAGGAGGAGGGAAGGAAGAGCAGGAGTTGAACAGTTTGAAGAAAGAGGAGATATTCTGATCTGAGAAAGTAAGCCCTTTCGAAATGCTGGCTGCGAGAATCTGCTGCTCGCAATCGATGCAATTCCACACGTTGTCTCCTGCGAAATATGTTTTCCAACATCAAGATATAGCATCTTGACATACTACGCATATAGCAACGATGCAGTTTGAAGGAACGTTGTGGAACGAGAGGCAGAGGCGTGGAATAGGATTGAACGGGGGGAGAATGATTCTGCGGGAGCGGCCGCTAGCAATCCGACGGAGGGAATTACCGTGCGTACAATGGGGATCTGTCAGGGGACGGAGTCGAGAGTGAAGCGCCGTGGCAGAGGGCTGCTGCAGATGCGTCGCGGCACACGCCCTTCGCGACACGGGGAGTAGTCGTAAATGTTATTGACGTAATGTTTCCTTTCACATGAATTGCGCAACTGCAAACCCAAATTCGCAATTGTGCAATTTGACATATAAATGCGTAAACATTTCTCTCCTCAGTTAATAATCTCTCATTATAAGGCTGGTGTCAAGCAGACATGGTGCCATGCATACTTTTTCTCTCATTTATGCGCATTTAAATTATTAGTAATCTCATATTGCTATAAAATGTATCCGAAATGCTTAGGAGAGGTAATTCGATGATTTTAAGTAATTCCTCCAATTTAAAAAGGCACGAAAATGTACGTTACCAGAACATTGAATATAATATTGTAACAATGCAACATTGTGTGAAAATATATTGTTTGTACAGAGTACGATAAACATGGCAGTCAGGACCAGCTGAAGTGGCTCAGGATATCAACTGATGACATTGAAGTACCTCTAATAAGTTAGTCCCGAGTCTGAGTTCCATCGATGTCAGGTTTTTCGACTAGATAGCTTATAGTCGAGTTTTGTTGAGTTCACAGCGCACAGATTATATCCGTGTAGATATTCATAATAGCTATTAGGTTATTACTAAAATTCAAAAGTTCATAAAAACGTGTCAAGAAAAACTACATTTTAAGATGCAATGAGACGTTTGATAAAAGCGTCCTAGCGTGGGTGTAACGTAAATCCACCGCCACCCATACGCGCAATCGCTCTCGATCGGCAGGAGAGCCGAGAGCGCATTGGAAGCGAGGGAAAGGCGAACGGTGGCGGTGCCTGTGCTCGTCCACGGATCTCGTAAATGAAATTTCATCAACGCGTGGCGACGGTGGCGGTGGCGGTGGCGGCAGAACCCGCCCGGCCCGTTCCTGTCGCACGCTGCCCGCCACCGCGCCGCTTCCGATGCTTTATTTTTCGAATCCGTCAATTTCTCCCGCGAGGCGCGCTTTGTGAGGGGCCCGCCGCTGCCGGTCTGATTCCACGAGCCCTTTATAGAAGGCGCCCCAGGTAGATCTACAGCAGCTGGGTTCAAAGAACGCCCACGCGCGGTCTGCAGATGTAATCGACCCGATTTCAAGCATTGCACTGACGATAGTGTTATTCAGAGATCAATTACTGTAATTTTCTATTGGTTGGGATAATATCTCTTTGGAAAATAAAGGCTTAGGACATGCTTCGTCGGCCAGTCATTCGATGGCTCATGTCTCCCTGGGTGACTTTCAGTCTTTGCTAACTGCTGTTTTTGCAAACATCGATTCCCGAAAGGCAAATGTCAAACCGCTTCTGTCTAGTTATCCAAACACGGTTTAAAAAATGTAACACATTTTGAATTACGTAATTCATATTTTGATGTCTGGGAGACTAAAGCTAAATTTCACTTCTAAAGCAGTAAAAGAATATCTTTTATTTGATGGTTTGTGATAATGCAGGGTACGGTGTTACAATTATATGTATTCGGAGGGGAAAAATGTTGAAAATGAAAAAACTATTTTTATTACTAAAGGTTTCTACTCTTAAGATAAGGACAAGTTGCAAGAAACGAAGTGGAAGACTCTGAACTATTTTTATGTCGCTTTTTTTCTCACAACGACCGATACAACCAATGATGAGACTCCGCAGCCTCAGAGCGACGTTTTTTTCGTACCACTAGAGTCGCACATTTACTTCTTTGACAACGTGATCGTAATGGTGGGGTAAGAACACATCTTTAACATTCTGATAAGATATTAGAAATAGGACTAATTTACATATCAGCATTAAAGTCTCAAGATTCGAGAGTCCTTGAGTTTTTCTGTCTATTAACAATGAAAAAATTAAAGAAAAGGTGTGTGTTACCCAAGATAGAATGAAGGATAACCATTGTGCACTATATACTCTTCACTATCATTATTTAAAACAGATTATGTTTTCCTTAAAAAGTAAAAAGAATTTTACCAATCACATGAGATGAGATCAAGGTAATTAATAGACAAGGGACTAATTCGTCTCGTGAACCTCCAGACTTGCGATGTGGCTAAACTATAATTGTGTTGATACTGCTCCTCTCACTACGTAACCACTTTTTCCACTTCCTTAGAGTGAAAAATACAAACCCGTCAGCTGACAGCTCAAACAACCAACAGATAGAAGAAGATAGCAATCTACATTCGTTTTCCAGTCGCGCGAATTGCCATAAGAAACACACTAATTGGAATCCTGCCAAACGGGGGTCTCGCCATTCACACAACGTTTTACCGCGAGCACGTACACAACTGCATTTCTCATTAAGCGAAGCCGCGTAGGACGGACGAGTGCAGCGCTTGCAATATCTCCCCATCGGCAAAGGCCTCGCTGAGTTCATAATGACACAGGGGAGCGGAGGAGGGCGGGCGAGCACGTAAACATTAATACACGCGCCAGGCGCCCCGGGCAGCGAGTTTACAATTGATCGAATCACGCGGCACAATTGAGCCATTGACGCTGGCGATGTGCCAACGGCGGAGCTTCGCGAACATTCCGCTGGCCAGCGCCGGCGCTGCCTGCTCGCTGAATGAGCCAGCTCTCCAAACCAGACGGCGAATGTTCCGTGCGAGCCGAGCGATCAGGGAACTGTTTTACCGACTTATGTCCGTGTGCCATTGGGTAGTAAATGGTTTTGGTAATTGGTATTGTTTATTCACGACTCTTTACCAGATGGATTGTACACCAGCAGTTTTCCATATCCCTAGTCGCCTCATTTGCTAGCCAAATATATTTTGGAGAGTTCACTCGGTTTTTAAAGGTCGTGTCAGAATTAATGTGAATTTAACGAAGCATCTTGGACTTGTATGTAAACTCTCCAGAGTACGATAAAACTTTTTTACATAAAAATTAAAAATCTTATGACTGTTTTTATTAAAACACTATAACAGGCATGGGAAATTTAATTTATCTCAGACATAGGACAGACCACGTCACTAAATTTAATTTGGGGTATTGGATATCACTATTTGGGTTATTGTGTAAACTCCATTTGGATAATTGTATATCACTTACGGATTTCGTTTTAAAAAAATCAGTTTTTCAGTGATTTCATCTTAGTAACAATATTTCACAGTGCTTAAAAGATTGTTAAATATAACAAAATATTAATTTACTACTACAGTGCATTAAAATGAATAATGATATTTAAAACTTGATGCAGGAAATCTATATTCTTCTGTCTCATTGAAAGCAAATGCTGTGTCGACTCATGTTTACAGATGAGGCGAATGTTATCTTTCATTAGTAGTCATTCACCAGTAGCTATGAGAGCAATAGTAGTCAATTATCATGGAGACATCCCATCACCCCTGGTTGATAAATTCTACCGGATCTAATTTACATCGTTTATATATCTTCATGATACTGCTTTCTCTTTTCTTCACTTAGTGATCTAATCACTAAGTTTTCCGGTAAATAGTCAAGATGAAAATGGAAAAATTATAATTTCCAACACATATTGCATCCGAGTCTCATGAATTTTTCGATCTTTGAATTAAGAATACGTTCGTAGAAAACTTCTTTAACACTGCCCCCAAAATTGTTGATATCATGCCTGAATGAATGCATTCTACGCCAGACATTTTTGTCTTACGGCATTTACATTTGTTTCTAGCAGCATTGTAGCTTTTTGAACAATCTACTGAAAACAACGACCAGTTTCGTCCAAGGTTTTAACAAATTGTTTAATTATTAAATTTTTTATATGCACAATGTGTAACAAAATTTTCTGCGAGTCAATTAATGAACGTTTGTTTAAATTTGTTCCTAACACGTCCCTCCAAGTGTATCGTTTCAGCCAAGCTATAACTTATCGGTGTCCTTCTCTAGCTCTGGAGACCCATTTTCATCAGAATTATGATCATGTAATTCATCCTCTCTATTGTCCAATTATATTTAAATTTAATGCCTTCCAAGCGGTAGAATAATTGGTAGTATTCTTTGGCAATAGTATTGCCGATTTTGGAATCGGAAACATTGGTCCACTTGGTACGGGTCTCATGGCTGATGGCAGATTTTACTACATTAAACTAGTCTTGTTTTCATGATTAAATTAAAGTATTTTACTTTAATGTAATAAAATTATTATAATAATAATTTTTAATTAATAATAATTTATGCGCAATAATTAATGAATATATATGAAATTGTCTTACTACAATGCAATGTTACAAATTGTTCGTAAATTAATAACATTACATTGGAAAAAACATTAAAAAGTTCATATTCATTACCAAATAGTTTACAATGCACTTAGAGCACAATTCATTTTTGACGTTTGGCCGGCGAAATACTGTATACGATAGATTAAAAATTAAATTCGACGTGCAAACGCATTGCACACCGACTTAAAGAGTTTCCTCCAGACGTGCTACACTGCTGTTGCACTCAAGTCATCACCCCCAGTTCGGCGTGACTCGCGCCTTCGCCCGCGTGCTCGCCCATCAATCAAGTTCGCTCGCTCCACGTGAGTGCCGCCCGCGTGCCCCGCCCACTCGCCGGCCAACTCCACAGCAGCTGCTCCGGCCGGCCCTGAGTTCGCGCCCGAGCGAGGTCGTTAGCTAAGCCGCGATTTTGCCAGGGGGCGGCGGGTGGGCGAGAACAAGGAACTGGGCGCGCTCCGCGGTTCGCGGTTCGCGATTCACGATTCACGAATCGAATGACGGAGAGTATTTATAGTTTGGGAGCGGGTTAAGTACTGCCGTTTGGCCGGTAAGAGCAATGCATGTTATATCCCTTGAGATAGCTGTGTTTCTCTCCAGCTGGAACTGCGATCCGACGCCGACCTACACGTCGGTTTTTGAAGGTTTTGTGACTTCTTGGCTGTCCGGGCGACGCCACGTCGTTGGCTGAGAGACCGTCGTTTCGTCTTCCATATCGCAGGCTCCCTCAGGTAATGACCCAATTCTACACATCCCAGGCAGGTGCGCTGTGACTGGCGGAGAGGACCCTCTGATTAGCTCACGCTCTGGACCATCCCGAGCCTCGCACCAGTCGTCTAGTGGTCGTACGGCGTCCAACAGCCTCCGGGTAGTCGGGAATTAATGGCAAAATGAACTTCTAGTCGTTACTTACGTATACGTACAAAGGTTTTTCCCCATCCGTGTCTCCTCCGCTGAGCTCCGCCCTAAGCAGGAAAGCATGAAGCTGCCGATAATTCACGTGGTGGTGAAGTGTATGTAAGTAAGCATGAGTAAGAGAAGAGGAGTGTACGACGATGAGTAATGAAAGATCGCGCCCGGTCTTTAGCCCTGTTCTGGCTTTCATCTGCTATTGATTGGAGAATCCATTGAATACTCCCGATCAGAGCAGTCTGTCACTACAATTCTCCTCCAGACAGCGGCTGAATGTCGAAAATCCGCCGCGGTCAGTACTGGAACACTATTGCCTCCTGGATAGAGACACAACAGACAGTAATGCTGTCTCTGAACTAGCTCAGCCTGCGTCTCCCGACATCCGTAGAAGTGTGGTGCGTGTAGAAGGAAATGTGTATGTGAATAAGGAGAGAGGATACAGCAAGGCAGAGCAAGACAAACTAGCCCGTGCGCCGTGGTCCGTTTGTTAGGGTACTGCTCCGGCATTCGCGTGATGTAGAATTCACCTCCAGACAAGTTAGGTCTGCTTTCGCATGTACCCGCGCGAGGTCGTTAACCGAGATGCGATTGTGCGCGGCGGCGCGGGGGCGGGAACTGTGCAAACTGCTGGCGAGCGCTCCGCGATATACAAACGAGAACGGAATGAAAAAAATCGCGTGAGCCAAGCGACTACATGGGCTGGGCAAGTTACAATTGCCGTGCCTCGTCGCTGACACAAGGGAGGAAAAAGAGAAAAACTAATGGTGCTACACAATGGCACAAACTTTCCCGTATTAGTTTTCTATTCCCTTAGTCATCAATCGCTGCTCTAAGTACATTTTTTTCGCAATTTCTTATTTTTTCGGTTTCCTAATTGAAGAGCGGAAATATTATTTTAAAATTATTAAAGAACGGTAAATCCTCTCCCTAAATTCAAATTTTCTTTCCAAAAAATTTGGAGCCGTTTTTAAAAAACTGCCGTTTAAGCGCTACTATAAATTCGAAATTTGAAACTAATTTTCACAGAAAATTGGAGTATTCAAAAAACTTAATTTGAAGTTATTTTAAGTCATTTTAAGTACGAAAAATACGAGATGTAAATGCACAATAGATGTAGGCAATTCCAAACACAACTCAATTCCATCTCGGTCTAAATATAAATCCAAATCCAAAATGGCAAAGGTTACCTTTCATTCGCAGTCGTTCGCACTGCCCACCCACAGGGGCAGCGCGTGCAAGGCCGGGAGGGGGGGGGGGCGCGGCGGAGCGGGCCAGGGCGACGGGAGCAGGGCACGCGCTGCCGCAACGCAGATTGAATAGCGCACCTGGGACAGCTGCGGCTGCGGCCGCACCGAGACCTCTGAGTGCTGATGGGATCCAGCGGTCGCCCTCTGGCGCAGCCGCTCGTCAAAGGGTGGGCGCGCCCAGATTTAGATGCCCGTCGGGCAGTACGCTACCGTCATTCGAGATCCGAACAGTGTGCGCGCGCAGGGTTTATGAACGGGGTTTACAGGGCGTTGCTGTGCTATGATGGATAAGGAACACAAAAAATATTTGTTTTAAGACAAAACTGGTTGAAATTAAACTCTTGCCTCTGCAGCATTATTGAGTAGGAAATCCTGGGATTAGAGTCCTGATGCTGCTGGATTTCCGACATTACTTTCATAGCTGGGTCGAAATTACCCACCCTGTAGAGGAGAGTTCTAACGGTCAGCTTCAACAATAGGTAGGTTTTCGTGGTTTCTGCGATCAATACCTGACGAACGTCCCTTGTTAACATGCAACCCTATAAGTTTGTTAAATGCACTTGAACCTATCTGTAGGTTAAGAAATTTAAAATCCTTAGCAACGGGTTTTAACATCGCTAGTAACCTAAATAAACAACCACCCATTCATGGCAAGTCAATATTATTACGAAAAAATCACATGGTAATTGACAAGACAAATAGTAATCAAAGAAACGCTTTATTTTGGGGGATGCACATAATTAATTATAATGTTTTTCATTGTGCAGTTTGAAAAATAAATATTTGGTAAATTAGCAGTTTGTCTTTATAAAAGGAATAAGTATAAATTACCTTACCAAGTTCTTAAAGCACGCAAGCATTACATCTTCCGTACGCCTTCTCATACCGTGCTTTAGATTTTTCAGGTATTAAATTTTGCGTGACTTCCGCAGCTGCATCCAAAATTTCTTGAGGTACAGACGAATTTTCAGCGTCCATCTTCTTCGAGCCACGGTATACAAGCGTATTGTTGATATCGCAAGCAATACCCACCAATATCGATTTTCATGTCGCAGAATTCATGTTTCATATCGCAGTAATGCCGTAAAGTTACTCCAAAAAATTGAGATTTTATGGCGATCGATAAAACGCTGAACATACCTAGAAATGTTGTGAGTGTTATTACTGCCTCGTCCAAATTAAAAATAGCGGCTCCGCCACGCTCCGCCTTGATTTTTAACTTTTGGCGTAAGCAGTAATAACACTCAAAACATTTCTAGGTATGTTAATAGTTACAACATTGTCCCCTCCTCTCCCGTTACACATACACACTTTCCGTTTACATACATCGCACTACCTCCTTTGTCAGGAGACTGGTCGGTATCTTATAGCTTGTCGCGGTGTTCCGTGAGGGAGTGAGGATTCCTGGCAGGGGAAAACCCTACCAGATATCATGATCCAATAGGGAACACCGCCACCTCCGACGATATAACATACACTACACACACTGGAATAATCTCAGTAATTAACGTGAGCTAACCAATGAAACGCAACTCTTACGTTTTTTGAGAGTGGAGAATTTACAAATGATGTTGACGTCCTAACATTACAATATTACATTACATTATGAGACTTTGCACACTTATTAGAAGATGCTTATTAGAAGACCTTACTTCCAGAATATTTTTATTGGGAATAATTGATTTGTTCCAAAATTGTTCGAATGTACAAAAATAGTCTTATTAATGAATATTGTTCTCTGCCTGACACTAATTCATTCTCTCAATAAAAATAAGAAGTTGTGAGTTGAATCATAATAATTATACTTGTAGATGTAGAAAATTGTAGCATTTAAATCAAATGTTTTATCAGAAAGCAATGTATTTTTTCTTTGGTTGATTAATGTAATAAGTGTATATTTTGAACACTCAATCCGACTAGGACGCGTACTTTCATCTCTTTTGTACTGTATTTAATGTATATCATGTTCATATCAATATTTATCACTCGTGTGTGTGTTTTTTCAGGTAGCTAAGAAACTTAAGGGCATCAAATTCTCACTAATATACGAAAAATGTTGACAGAACATCATGAAAATGTCAAGGACAAATTAAACTTTTATGATTAATCTTTATGCAAAAACAATTTATAATGAATTCCGTGGTGAATTCATTCATTCACAATACCAATTTATAATGACGTCCAAACATTTTATTCCGATTACATTACTAAAGTAAAATTACTCTATGCAAACAAGCCAGGAGTAAAGTTAACAGCATAATTTCCTGTCAAACATCTTGTTTGTAATCTATAACAAATTCTGCATTGTTCTTCATCCAAAATTCAAATTACTAGCTGTCAAGTCAAAGGTATGGTATGGAGAACACACGTGTTTAATGACATTTAATCCCTCCGAATTAGTTTAGAACAACAATAAAGTTCATCTCAAAGCTTCAGATTCAGTATTTGAAACAAGAAATTTTGAATATATTTCTTAAGTAATAAAATTCACCGGTGGATTTACGAATTACAACGAAACCGACAAAAAGTCTTAAAATTAGGCTGCTTGATTGCATTTTGCGTCACTTTTCGGATGATACTCCCAATTTCATCATTGCTTTTAAGATCTATTTCACAATTCTATTTCAAATGAGTTAGAAGATACGAAACATATACGATGTTGGCTAAATTAGAATATACACATACTAAATCATTTGGTGTCGTATCGTTTAATACTAATCTTGTTAGCGTACGCAATATTAATTTTTTAAAAGGAACCGTTTTAATCCTAATTCAATGCAAAAGTAAAAATCAATAGTTTAGTTCTTCGACTCTTACAATTCTTGGATGGCTCAAAAATTACGAAAACGGATTTTTTTAAAAAATCTTTAGTGAAGAAAACATCACTTGATGATGAAACGCAAAATCAATTTCCATTGTTATCAAAACGAGAAAAAAATCAAGGTGAAAACCACTTGATACCTATTTAACCGAGTGCTTTAGTTTCAAAAGGAAAAGTATCGGAACTTTCAAAACAAGTGACGTGTGTGCGGCTATTCTTATGCCCAAAGGCCGCAAGCAACAAGGTGCTCCATTGGTGGCTCGCGGCGGGTCTTTGAGAGTGCGGCGCGAGCCACGTCCGGCGGAAATACGACGCCCACGACGTAACGCGAGCGGCGGCGAACGCATTTCATTCGGCGAACACGCGCACCCGGCGCGTCCGCACGAACGCATAAATCCGATTTGCCAATAGCCTTTGTTTTGCTGGAAACAATACGTAATGCAAACCCGAATAATCAACCAGACATGGTAAATTCAAGAATTTCATGTCTAACTTTATACTGTAACATGGACTAATTTATTGCATTGTAATGCGAAAAACTAATAGAATATGTAGAACTGAGTGAGTGGTCTGGTGCATGTACACTAAAGTGAAGTATTGGAGAAAAAAAGAATTTAGAGTGAATACTATTTATATCGTACACGAATAATATGATACACAAATGACACATTCGACAAATGCACTCAGATTACAATATTTTATAGAACAGGAATAGTTTTATGAAGTTCTTTAGAGTTCAACTGCCGAAAAAATACAACTTGCTTCGTAAATATTTTACTAATTGTTTTGGCGTTTAGTGCAACGTTGATATTTCTAGTAACTGAAGTAATGAAATTATCAATTGAAGATCAGTAACACTTTTTTGACCATCTCATTTGCATGGTTTTTCATATTTAAAAAAAGTTTCATTCATTTCCGCAAGTACGTGTTGCTAGTTACAAAATTAAAAGGAACGATTGAAATGCGGAAGAACAACAATCTCTTTTACGGCGTAAGAAAATCCTCTCACAGGTTTCAAAATTAACTGGATTATCGTAAAAGGCGTGAAACATAAAAATACCCACTATGTAATCGCTGGCAAGAGATTTACCGCATTCCTCTTGCTCAGCACATGGCGTTTTACGAGTTTCGGTTGGCAACTCTCCCGGAGCCGGCACCCCCCACCCAACAGGCGTATCGAATGGACCTCCCTCCACGCCCCCTTCCACCCCCCTCCTGTGGAGGCCACTATTCGCCACTTCGCCAAACGCTGATGCCACCCGAGATACTACGGGTTTATTAAGACGCCTTCAGTTGCTGCTTAATTATCATGTCCGATTGCCCTTCTCGTTGAACGTTGCAATAAGAATATAGGCGGAGAATTGTTTATTTGGAGCCTAATTTGCTAGAGCAGGCGTGAGGAATTTTTTCTACTTATGAGACTCAATCGGGAAGTGCAATCTCCGTCGACAACGTAAATAAGTCGATTATATGCCACTCAACACTACTGTAATAGAGTTTGGCTAATAGCATTTGTTTCTCTTCTTATGAGATTAGAAGAGAACTAATTTAGAAAACATATAATTAAGTCTCTGGTTCTTTTTAATAGAAGTTATCACCATAGGTCGAGAATTTAAATACTGTTTAATTATTGGTTTCTTTTATAAATTTCTCCTGACCTTTTGTTTTGTCAAAGCAAATGAAATTCTGAGATTTTTATATTTTTAATTTTATATACAATAGTCTTTTTATATATTTCCTCAATGTAGAGTCAATAACAATTAAACCCCCACACACTATTTTGAATAAATGTTCATCATACTATTTCATCGTGAAGAAAAATAGATGTAAAACATCTGTCCATAATTTCACTCGTATGATAGTCATAAATGTGGAAAAGTTAAAAGCAGGAAATGTAAATAGAAAGAATGACGGTCCAATGGTCAAATATTTGTTATATTCGGGACGGTAAATGCAGCAGGTCTAGCAAATATTAAATATCACGTGACAATTTACGGTTTGTATTCACTTGAATCAAATATAAAAATACACTTGCAGCGACTTTGTTCGGTTTAAAACAAATGTTCTCCAAAGCTCAATAAATATATATTGACATTCTGGCGAAATCACTTTTCATATAAGTTGTGAAATGAAATACGTTTTAAAATCTTCGCCTTGTATTGCATAGGTTTACTTTGGACCATTAAACATTTTGTTTTATAATTATGTTCACATAAAATATTACCTAATCTAAATTTTTGTCTGAATTTTCCCCTCAAAAAAATATCTATCCCTCTTACGTTGAAAGAATGTTCCATATTTATTGTTTTTGTAACTACCGTTAAAACATCAACTTCACGCAATCATTTAGAGGAAAGTAACGTCTCTTAAGGTTTTAACAGTGTGTCGTCCGTTAACAACAATCAAAACAATAGAGTTCTAGCTGAAAATGGCCTATGAGTACACTTATCGTAGCTAATGGTCTGATTTTTCTTATAATATAGTAGTCGGAAAAGTATTGAACAAGACACGGCTGATAACATAAAAGTGTTTGTTTTTGCTGTTAATCGACCTAATGCCATTTATAACTAAAACAAACTCTTCTGTTAATTGTTCCGTTGTCTGCTTTTGGCCCTGAATTTTAAAAGATATCTTATTCATTAATTCTTTCAAAACATTAGAACCAAGTATATTATTTTACTATATAACTGAAATTACAATATTTTTGAGTGAATATGTGATAACGATTGAATAAGAGTGTTTCCGAATCTGAGACTGGCTGACTGCGTGGAGCAATCTCATTCCCTTCACTGCTACAACAAAGTAAACAGCTTTCTTTAGACAGATTCTTTAGCTTTATTGGTACAGTGGAACATTTCTTACACTAACAAAAATATCATGTAGAGAGAAGAATACGAGAAACATTCCGTAAGATGAATTCTGCGCTGGGTGGGAGAAGCCAAATGCCTTTCCTATCAAACATTTCTGATTTCGTATGCAAAATTCTCATTCCGTAAAAGTTCTGAGCTCTACGAACGCAGGTATGAAGAAAATAAGTTAAAATCAAACAGCAAATCACGCCACAGAGTGTTATTATTTTCATGAAAACCAAACAACGCTCTGACAAATAAAAACAATATCCATGCGTAAGGCACAGGTAGAGGAGTAGAGTATATGTTTGAGAGAGAGGGACTGCTATAAACTCATCCCTCCGGTCTTTCCATTCCTTGTAGTCTGGTCGCCTTCGCAGCTGTGGCTGCCGCTTTCTACAAATAGAATAATTTTTCAAGTAATAAAACGACTGAAGGTGTATCAGTTTATGAACAGAAGAGATCCTTTAAGAACTCAGTGTAGTGTGCCATAATGTGTTATAAGAAACGCATCGTTAAGTACGTGCCATGTATTCTGTACGGACGAATATTGCTTTTAAAAGAACATCAAGTATCATGTGTGTGTTTTTCGAATTTTATAGGAAGAATTTTTCGAAGTCGGGAGAAAATGATTTCTGAATAATTCGTGTGAATGGGATCAATTCAATTACACGGCGTATGAGAACATTAATCTCGCCTGCAGACCAATCATCACCCGGTAAATTGATCTGCAAATATCGAAAACTCCGTAGCGCTCTAGCAAGCGATGTATAGTATTGGCAAATAAATTATAAAAATAATATTGATTAATATTTAGTCGTGTGGGTTTAAATGAATTAGTATTGGACTTTCAATATTTTTTTATATTTAGTATCCACATTTCAATTAGTAACTTTATAATATTTCTATAATTTACATGCTGATAAATATGCAATGGTTTCTAAATATGAAAATGCATTGGTTGGCTTTGAAGTTATGAGGGCGAGGAGACACTCCCAAATTCGTGCGATCGGGAAAATTTTAATGTAGTCACCACATATAACAATCTCTCATCTGAATCAGCATCACGGAGCATGGCTGAGACAACTAATGTCATAAGGGTGATTAGACATTTCACCAGTGTCAAACACATTGTTTCAAATCATTTTAAACCAACACACATTTATTCATCTTGAGTTATCGATATTCGAGTTAACAAAGTTCAGTTGATGTTTTTGAGTGCGTCAACTGCATTGATTATTAGTACCTTAAGTGTAGTGCGTGTTTTTATCGTGACCTTCCCGCAAACAGACGTTCACCTAGACGTCTGTATGCGGGATTTTTTTTCAACCATATATCTCCCTCCAGCTGGGAACCGCCCCAGCCAGGACAATTTCTAAGCAGTCGACCGGTCTCTCGCCATGTGTGCCAGTGTAGTGCATGTAAGTGTGTGTGTGAGTGTGTGTGTGTGTGTGAGTGTGTGAGTGTGTGTAAGTAAGGGGTGAGTATAGGACAAGGAAGAGGCAGGAGAGATCGAGTGCGATCCGTGGCCCGTTGGTTAGTGTGCTGCTCCGGCATTCGCCTAATTGTTGATCGGAGAAATCGCGGAAAACTACCGATCGGAGCAGCCAGCTGCTAGAATTCTCCTCCAGGCAACGGCTGAACTCGCTCTAGCGGAGAAGCTAGTATCGAAAAGCTTGCCGCAGTCGGGAGTGGAACCCTAGGACCGGTCAGAGGCACTGCAGTGACATCAGTGGAAGCCCTGAGCCACATCTCCCTGACCGGTCGGGTTGAGACCTCATGTGTGTGTGTGTACCGAGGGCGGACGCGCAGGCGGGCGTGGGCGTGGGTGTGGCTCAGGCGATGTACTTCTCCCAGACGCGGTCGCGGTCGCAGTCGTTGTCGCAGTCGCCGTCGCAGTCGCCGACGCAGTCGCGCCGGGCGCGCTTGGGCCGCTCGTCGAGGGCGTCGTCGGACGGCAGCACGCGCTTGCGCAGCCCTCGGGCCTCCTCCGTCTGCGTCCCCTCTGCGCATGCGCCACCGCGCACCGCTCGTCTCCGCCGCTCCAAGAAAGCGCTTCCGGCCACGATCCCAGTCGCGGGCAGAGTAATCGGAGATGCAGCGAACAGAATGGGCAGTGTAAGAAATGCCATTTTAACCCGTGGGGTCATTTGAACACTTTGCCACGGGTGGCCCGCACCCTCAGGCCCTATGGTGGGCCCCTGTAATACTCCCGGTGAAAGCCATGAGGGACACGGGAGACTGGTGTCTATTTGAAAGTTTGTGTTCTCCCAGGCGGGCTTCAATTTATTTAATTTCAACTTCCTCTGTTAGTGTGAAGTACAATTTACTATAAAATGCTCTTAGCGTTCTAAATTACCGCTTGTAGCAGTACTTGCAATGGCGACCCACACGTAAGTGTGTGTGGTGTGAGGGCACGAGGGTCACCTGTGACCGTCATATGTAAATCTCAAATGTGCCACTATCTGTATTTAAAAGAAATTACGTACATCTGAAAATTTCACCAATAAAGAAATAAGTGTGTGGCCCACTGAGACAACATCCTTTAGCTCATGGTTTCCGCATATTTAGTCTTTGGAAGGCAATGAGGGAAGAATAACTCTGGCTCCAAAAACACTATGGGATTTTTGGAACAATGAATATTACGTGATATTAGCGTTCAGATTTAACCTGAGGCTCACGAATTCAGATGATCACGTTTAGTTAGAAATGCTAAGCACGAATCGAATCACGTTTTATCTATTTTTTCTATCAATATTTCTCCAATTTTCTCTACTGCTTTTGGAGCGTGTGAATTCATGGCTTCGACGTCAGTCTCATTCTTGTCAATACCTACGTTTTTTCAGAAATCACATATTCTTTTCGAATCTTCCTTGCCACCGTACAACTAGAGATATAACTCAAGAATGAATTTAGTAATATCGTGGCTTATATAACAGCTTTACTTCAAAACAAATAAACGTATTCGAACTCTCAACTGTTTTCATACAGTGAAATCTGTTTAATTTTTCTATAATGTTCGAGTTGTGAAGCAGGTTCAAACATACCGAAACAGATTTCCGTTGAAACTCCCAAGTATTCTTCCGAAATAAAATAATGTCCTTGCGTTCAAACATATTATTTGTTTGCCATGAATACAGCACAAGATCCAAACGTTTTGACTCTGAATTATATCGAGACACTATTTACTAGTTTATTTCTTTTATTTCTCTAGTTATATTTCTAACGATTTTGGCGACCAAGTTTAAGAAATATAAACTTGTCTTTCCTCGTTAATTACGTCATCTCTATTATTTTTTTTACGGGATACGTATTAGTTTGTTTTTAAGTGTCGCATGCAGAATGAAGCGAAGCTTGCAAGCTTGACTTGAGGCGATTGTAGTTTTCACCTACTGTTCGCACTGTGCAAGAACCTGTGGGAATAAACCGGCTGCGAGTTATTAATAACTGACACAAGACATGCTTACAGGTCTCATTTGGAAGTAAGTGTGGTCATTTAGACATATGTGTACCCTTTTCTCCAAATTCAATTTCTTTTATCTAGGATCATAAGTGATGCTCGAATTTACTCACTGGGAATACGCGAAGTATATGAGGCGTCGAGCTTCCTGTGTTTGTCATTAATTCTACAACGCAAAGCCAGCTCCATTCTGTGTTACTTAAAATTCCAAACTTAGTATGATAACTCCCACTCAGTACTGTATAATCAAATGTAAAAGTTCAGCGGAAACATTGTTGCCGCATTGCTGACCGGGTGGACCTAGAATTTGAGTCCCAAGTTAGAGTATTTTATACACTAGCTACCTAACTTTTGTTGAAATTTACCACTAAAGGAGAATTCTAATGGTCAGATGCTATGATCGATAGTTTCCCATGGTTTTTCCTGTCAACCCATCAAGCTTGTGCCAGAGCAGTACCCTATCAAACGGGCTATGGACCGCGCGCTTACTTTCCTTTCTCACCCTTATCCCAACCTCTGCCCTTACATTCATACTCAAGCTTTACACTACTATATATCTTGGAATCTTATAATTTTTTCAGGATGTTGGAGGAAATATCTAGGGTGGTAAAACTCGTCATCCAACATTTAGAACGAAGTCCCAGCCTGGACAAGCTTTAAGCTCCCGACTGGTCTCCCGGCATGTGTGCTTCTGTAGTGCGTGTTAGTGTAAGTGTGTGTGTGTGTGTGTGTGTGTGTGTGTGTGTGTGTAAGGGGAGAGTATGGGGAGAAGGAAGAGGTAGGAAAAATCGCACGCGGTCCGTGGCCCCCTTTGGTAGGGTACTGCTTCCGCATTTGCCTAGTATAGATCGGAGAAACCACGGAAAACTACCAATCAGAGCAGCCGCCTTCTCCTCCAGACAGCGCCTGAATTGGGCCAAGCTGACAAGTCAGTGTCGAAAATCCTGCCACCGCCGGGATTCGAACCTAGGTTCCGGTCAAATGGAGTGCAGTGACATCAGTTGATGCTCTGAGCCACCTCTCCCTGTTCATATTCCAGCGTATTGGAAACACTTCCACCTTCAGCGATGTAACTAACAAACACTTAGGGAATTGACGCCATCACGGGTAGACAGAAATAAGTATTCACTCACTCGTGTACATGTCACTTTAAATCGGCGATTGGTCTCCACTGCGCAAATGTGCGTCTCCACTGCGCAGCCCCGCCTTCTGTACTAAGGAGGTCGCGCAGGTAAATATTAGGTAACCTGAAATAGCCCTAGCGGCATGCACACTCGGAGCTTGCGCTCGTCTATTTGCATCGGCAGCTGCGGCAGCTGCGCCAGCTGTGCTTCTGCGCCCGGTGCAACGAGCCACCAGCCGCGCAGCGCGGTGCGACATTGTTCTGCAACGAACCGATGAATGCAGGGGTCGAGTCAATGGCAGAACGTAACGCTACCGTGATGAGCGTTGTCCGGTTCTGCATACGAATACAGCAAATCCCTCTTGGGTTTCACGAAGATAATCCGGTACATTTTTGAAACGAATAGACACCAATTGAAATCAATAAGGATTCGCAGCCAATGTATTTGGGATGCATCTCACAATAGTCTAGTTGAAGGCCAGTGCGAGTTATAGACGTTTTTCAGAAAATACGATATCATTTAATACTAGCTCTATTGCGAAATATAAGTTACATTACATGTTGACAAGCCTTTCTCTGCACATAAATAACATTATTCATTTACACCACGATGCTGACAATAGCTGAAATTCAAAAAAATCGCGTAGCGAAAATTATAAAAGCTAATATTACTTGTATAATTTGTGAAGGAAATATATTTTTAAATTCTTAGACATAAATAATAATGTTTAATTCTAACATATTTTCCAAAGTTTTTAACTTTGATGTCTGCTCACAAATGAGTCCCGAAATTTATTTGATAAATTAATTATCTTCTGAAAAACAGGAGCTAAAACATTAGCAACACGTAGGAAACTATTCCATGTCTTGGAAATGTTCCTCTTTTCGTCACTAGAAATAGTAAAGATTGCAAAATGGCGATGTTTTCAGTCGCTGACAAATCTTTGTTAAATACGCCTTACTGAGAAACAAAGACCAACCATTACGTATCCCATCTTATCATTACTAATTACTAAGTTTTCCAGAAAAAGGTGTGCGTGTTCTCTGCAGTTTATCGACAATATAAGGACATTGTTAAGGAAACAGTAATAGAAAAAATGAAAAAGAATAGAAAATAGTAGAAAACACATGAAACAAGATAGTTAAGATATGCGCGAAGAAAGAGAGAAAAACACTAAAAATTAAATCAAAACCAAAAATAATGATTAAGAAAATTTTTAAAAACGGAACTTCAAAAGCACATACTTAATCGCATTAGTAACGGTTACGTAATATTTTAATACCACAATTTCTCTCCTTTCAACACATCTCAACGGCCATTGCAAAACTCATTACCATTACTCCATACCATTTTCGTAACACATGAGGTAAAAAACGAATTATTTTAAAGCTAAATCTTCAACGTAAATTTGACGATTCAAAATTGCGTTACATCGAGCGAGAAATATTATATCCTAAGAATGAGAATTAATTCTACGAATTTTAATCTCCCTTGTCGCGGGGCTTCCTTCTCGTATTGCGACACGATATGAACTAAGACGCGGTCATAATAACAAGAGAGTAAAAAAGCTTATTTTCAAGGAAAGATTTCACAACATTTGCTTTATCGTTGTATATGTAAAAGATAAAATGTTCTTATTATAATTTGGCAAATTGTATCTAGCTAATCTTTCAACTATCTAGTGGAAGAATCTTCAGTAAAAGAGGCGCGAGAAATTCGAATATGCAAGAAAAAAGAAAATTACGCGAAATAAGTCATATTTTCAAAAAAATGTGCATGATCTAATTTAAATATTAAGAACAGTCTTCGTTCAAGTTTCTATTATTCTCGTATTGTATTTTTGCAGTATAAAGTTTTGCAGTTTTCAAACACTAGAGTTCACCGAAAATTTCCCACGAGCCATTTATAAGCGTAATTTGGCCTACTCGAAAAAAAATTAAATTGGAGCCGCTTTTTGCAACTACCTTTTTTAACTGCCCATTTTCATGAAAATTACGCGAAAACTAAATAGATTTGAAAATAATGTACATAGTGTATTTGAAGATTCACCTTTGAAGAACAAATGTTATTAGGAAAAAAGTTATTTTCAATATTCTAGTTGTCAATAAAATGTTTCTTTTTTCCAATTTCTGAAAATTAAAAGAATTTAACTATATGAGTCAAACGTGATTTTCAAGCGTCCTGTGCTTCAAGTATTTTTATACGCGTTTTTGTTATGCCCGAGAAAAAATAAATTCATGAGCCATTTCAGAGAAAAAATTTTAAACGTTTTGGCTTGATGCCAAGTACCTAAATAGACGATTCAAATTCAAGGGACCATGACACTCATCAGCCTAGAGGAATATCATATTGGTGAAAATCCTACTCATGGTTTATCCGGTTGCGATGTTGACAAACGGATGAACGAAAAGGCAAGACAGGTGGACGCACAGACAGCACAGGCATTTTTTCATAAGTCAATTTTTCCGCATCAAGAACTAAAAACGTGGTTTTTGATTACAAACCGAGATAGAAAAAATATTTACCTGCAGACTTCAAGACTCGTTAACATTGTTGATATCAGAGACCAACAAATATAACTTTTTTGGAGAAAATTGTTTTATCTGCACCATTACAATGCTTTCTCTACACAATATTAGTATGAGAGAAAATTAAAAACAAGGGGTAGGAAAAAATAAGCAGGAAGAGGAAGGGAATAGTGTAAATGCTTCCTTGTGTATATTTTGTTTTGGAATTGTTTTGCCGCAACACTAGAATCGGAAGCAGAGGCAAGTAGAATTGTCGTACGCGTGACGAGTGAGGTGCGTCGGAAGGCGAGCAGGCGCCAGAAGCTCTGGATGGTGCGGTCGTCGAGACGGCGGTCGCCCGCCCACGCGGCCTCCAGGCGGAAGCCCCCACGCACCCGCCGCGCCACGCGCAGCGCCGCCAGCACCTCCAGCTTGCGCCGCACCTCCTCCTGCGCCACCACACCACACCACACCCCCACCCAAAAGTAGCCCCACCCCCGCAGCACGTATCCTCTACCACGTCCTGTTTGCGCCGCACCTTCCGCGCCACCTCACCACATCTCAATTCACACGTAGCCCCTGCTGCACCACCACACCTAGTCGCTCAACGCCTCTCCAGGTTCCTCCGTACTTCCTCTTGCACCGCCACATCTCCACACACGTGCCCCCCAGCCCCTCCAGCTTGCGCCGCACCTCCTCCTGCACCACCACACAGCCTTACACAAGTAGGCCTTTGCACCTCCTCCTGTACCATGATATCCTCACAACCAGTTGAGACGCCCGGAAATACGAAATAATAAATCGAATAGGCTTGACTCACGACAGTTAACCCCGAATTTGCAAGCCGACTTTTCCGTCGACGCCGGACCTCACCGTCCTGCGGGGAGGACTCTCACCCCCCTGGGATATAACATTCACTACACTAACGGGATAAATGTCCGTAGCCGTCTACGTTCCCGGAAACATCAATCGACGCACTCAGGCGCGGAAACGAACGTCCATTTGGAGGCCATTTGCGGCAATCCATGAGTCGTGTGTACGATCACACGCTGCGGCTTCGCACCTCGATGTCCGACGGGTAGAGCACGTCGAGGAAGTTTCGCCGCACGAAGCGCACCACGTCGGCGACGGTGGGGTCGGGCGCCGCCGCCGCCTCCTCCTGCAGCGCCACCAGCAGCATCTGCGGCGTCAGCGGCACCAAGTAGGTGTACTCCAGCAGGAAGGCGTCCTCGTCGCGGTCCGCGTCCGGCGCCGCCCCGCAGTCGCACGACGCGCCCGCCCGCGCCGGCACGCACGGGCACCCGCCCTCGCCCTCGCCCTCGCTCCCGCTCTCGCCCGCGGCCTCGCCCGCGCCCGCGCCGCTGCCTGCAGCCTCTCCCGCACATCGCCACGCCTCGAGCCTCGCGCGCGACTCGTCGGCTGCGGCTAACGCAGGTTAACGCCCTCTCCATACACTATGTGATTTATATTAATTTGGAAGACGAGCGACTTCCATTAGCTCAGCCATCTGGGTGCAAGACTTCGACATGTACACCACCTCTAGTCGAATTCTGGCTCCTCCACAGCAGACATGATAATAAAATTTTAGCCATTAGAACGTTGCTCGTCATTCAAATGAATATAAAAATATTGTAAAGGCACTGTCAACTTGCATTATTATTTCAATGTCCTCATCAGAAAATCAATACTTTAATAAAGCTGTGACATTGAAAAAATCTCACTTCACTTTAAGTATACTGTTTAAAGTTACGTTATCATTACAATGACAGTAGGAATAAACTTTTGGCCAAACGGTGACCTACAATTCCCCACCATTTTTCTCATTTTCAGAAATATTTAACCAGTGTTATAGAGTTCAAAGGCTAAATTTCAATTAGTCTTCCTTGTAAGAGTTGATTGATAGTTAAAACCGCTCTATTAAGCGAAAATATAAACATTGTGATACTCAAACACCATTGTTATGTGATTCACCTAATGCGATCACAAGACAGATTGTATGGAATGTCTGTGGGCTGCTAGAGGTATTGATACTTTTGATGTGAATGGTGTTCTTTGCCATCTAGATGTACCTTTATGCGGCACCAGCGCCATGGTGTTCTGGCCGCTGTAAGCAGCGCGATTTGTAACGTGGCCCTGTGAAATGGTTGGACCTCACAGCAGATGGCCGTTGCTGCGAAACGTCTCGACATAGAGTTCTTTTCTTGCGTTCAATATGAAAACTGTTAATGCGAATATCGATTGATCAATGTAATGACTCCGTTGTTTGTAACACAGACCACGCAAGACAGTATGTTTGTGTTTAAATTATGGATACTGAATTTCAAATCATTTCAAAGTAAAGGGAAATCAATATCGCTGTTAGAACTCAGTTCCCGATGCTGTTGACTGACCTTTATCATTTGGCCAACAAAAGAACGGGATAAGTACGGCACACACAGTACTTACGTTAATATACAATATAATGTGTACTAAAAGACATACAGTAAGGTGATGTGAAGTGAAATGAAATGGAGTGAAATGAGATGGGTACAGAGTAGATATGGGCTCATTTTATCTATTTTATTCTCGTGTATGTGTTTTTTATTTTATTTTTTGTTTGTTTATCTATTTTATCGACCCGTTTCTTTTTAAAGATTGAATGTATTGTTTCTTTTAATTTTTGTTTCTAATTCTATACTTAGTTACCATCGAGCGTACGCTCATTTGCAGTAATAAATAATAATAATTATTACTATTAATATGAACGTTATAATTAATATTATTATATACACCATTGAATTTTCAATGCTCCATTCCTACTGTTTACACGATGATGAAATATTCCTATACCATCTACTAAAAGAGGGCAGGACACGATCTTCGACCCGCCTCCTCATCCACCAGCGCTCGTGAACATGTAAACAAACAACATGATTAAAAGACCTCTGATACGGACTCTAATTACTTCGCTGAATTTCTCCGCACAACAAAGAGCGAATGAAAGAGGAAACTAAATCCAACATCAATTAAGGTACCTGTGGTCTTGCAAGTAAGCACGAAAACGGTACACATAAATATATTCATGAATTCTTACTTAATCGGAAATGTCTTTATCACATATCTACAGAAAACCTCATTAATAAGAACTCGCTTAATACGAATTTTGCGATAACACGAATGAAACATGGGTCTCGAAAATAGATTAATTAATACGTAAACGGGTAATGTGGGCATTTATAATCAGATAGCACGAATTTTTACTATCTAATCATTTCAGCCCTTTGGAATCCGCGATAATGAGGGTTTTCTGCTCTAACATTAAGTGTATGGAAACACCGTGACTTGTACAAAAAACTCGTGAAGATATTTAAAGCATATTATATCAATCAATATAAAGTTGTATTTTGACGCGTAACACCTCTCAAATTCCAACGCGTTGAGTTTTCTTCTCCATTTAGAGACCCCTAAGGCGCGCAGCGACCTCTCCGTGCGCAGATTTCTGCGCACGGCACCTCCGGCGCCCGCGAATGGACGCGATGCGCTGCGCGCCCAGGGGAGCAGAACCTGTTTCGCGGAGGCGTCCGCCCGCCCGCCCGCGGCGCGAAGAAGCGAGCTTTAATCTACTGCGCCGTCGTAATTATACACCGGCCGCTCTGGCGTCGTTTTAACGTGGAGGGCGCAGCGGGGGGCACCTGCGCGGCGCCGCGCTCGGCGGACAGTGAAATCGCACGCGTCAGCTCCGACTCCGCGCTCACGCCACCCGGCGCGCTGAATGGTGGCAGTGGGCCCATGCAGCGCACTACGAACTCTGTCAGATCCACTCGGAGCGACCGCAACTGGAACGATTTCAATGGCTATGATTGAGTTGACCTTTTAGGGGGGGAGTCGACGCTTTTAAATAATACAGCACACAAAATGGTCTCATTTAGTTTTAAACGAATCTCTGATTGCCAATCGCAGTTAGCTATTCCCAATAGAAGTCTCCTACTTCTCTTTAGTAATTAATTCGGATGTACATGGTACCTTAATCACCTCAGGGAGAATCTGCGAAAACAAAGAAATTATGATAATAATGAATGTTATGGATATAATAAAATAACAAATTCAATTCTTTTTTGAAAGTTTAAGTGATATGGATATTAATGGCATTCTGTAAATTTTTGAAGGATCGTAACAATATCTTCAATGTTTTCACTAGTTCTCATTAAACGACAGAAATGCAGTGAGGGTTCCAATATTAACAAACCCAAAAAGTACTGAAATACAAACATGTAACAAAAAAGCGAGAATAACAACGGTCAAGGCGAAGTAATTGCGTTCCGAAAAGCCAAAAGTTGGCAAGGCGTCCATCCACTGTGCGGGCTCGTGGAGGCGGAGCGCCGGGAGACGTTGGCGCTTTTGATGCGCTCTGACGCGCCGAACGGGGCCGCCCCGCGGTCGAAGGGTCGCGCATCGCAGGCGACACCCAGCGCGGCCACCGCCACGCGCCACAGGTCCTTCGTTTGACGCTCCTTCCCCCACCCCCACCCCACCCTTCGCCCAGCGCGCGAGAGGCGGATGCAAATGGAGGGGATGACCAAAATGAGGGGAAGTGAGAATACGTCAGTAGATAGACAAAGATAGGCGGAAAGGGAGGGAGAACGGAAACGCGCGGAGAGACAGAGTTGAAAGAGAGAGAGAGAGAGAGAGAGAGAGAGGTAAGAGTGGCGAGCGAGTGAGAAAAAAGGAAAGGGGTTCCAGCAGAGAGAGGGAAAGCAGAGAGAAAGCGGAAGAAGGTTTTAGAGGAACTGTGTGTGTGTGTGTGTGTGTGTGTGTGTGTGTGTGTGTGTGTGTGAAAAAGAGAGAGAGAAAATAGTCAGGGGGAGAGCGAACGGAATAGTAGGGGGTAGTTTACTGCTGAGAAAAACCAGCGTCTGTAGGAAGGAGAGTTAGGAGCAATAAGGGTGAATAAGGGAGCAATAAGGGAGAGCAGCTAGTGTGACAGTGCGATAGGAAGAGATCGAAGGAGGGTGTATACAAAGGTAAAGGGAGAAATGAGATGATGAAATTTTATAACACATGAGCTCTTCTCGTCCTTGGAAAGTGAGAGATGGGTTTACCGTTACAATTGCTAACTGCGGAACTGAATTTTCCAAAAATAACGAATGGTTGCTCAAGAGACAACAGATTTAGGAATTAAAATGTAACAAATACGGTGAACGTGAAGGATGAGATATTGATGGAAAATATGAATATGTGACTACAACTTGGGTAAATAATGGAAAACTTCCGTGTCCCGAAGAATGAGAGAAAGCAGAAACAGCGAGAATGATAGATTAGAAGCACAGCGGAATAGAGAACGAGTGTGAAGGATGGAGGAAATGGCTTTCGGAATTACGCACGATCGATGTGTCAGAAAACAAACCTGTAAATGGGCTGTCTGCTACGGATTACATTTCCATCTGCCTGATTTAGACGCTCGTTTTTCAATATAAATTTACTTTTCATGATACAAAATTTGTAAATGTTTCAAATAATTAATACTTATAAAATTAAAGTGCAATTTGAGAACTCTGTGTAATTTTCTTTCATTTGGTCGTGAGAGTTGCGAAACATGACATTACTACAGAATCAATAAAGATGCTAAGGAACAATATAGCATTTAGAAATAAAAATATTATTCTTTTTCCGCCCCTCGGCTTCTCATATTAAGACTGCAAACAAAATATCAGTCACTCTTAACACAACGATCTTGATAGCGCGACAAACTTGGTACAGCAGCCCTCTCCAATTACATCACAGCATGAATCCTGCGTGGTAGGGATAGTACGCAATATCAATTTCCAGCAATCTCAGTTCGAAAGTGGTCTGACAGTTCCTCCAGAGAACGTTAGCTAGTACAAGCGCGTTTCACCCTGATTCAATTTATCCCATAGATTCCCAATTGGGTTTAATCTTTAGAAATGAATCAGCAGTTCCACGGACCGGTAGAGATTAGAGGGTATTGTGGAGAGACCATCGTGCGAGGAAGGCACAATGTGGGCGTGGAAGCTCACGTACTGCACCATAGATATGATGCACATTTCGAAGTGAAGATCAAATTGAACATGGTCGTCCTGACTCTGGCATGCGTGCTACATAGGTTGAAGCAAACTGAATGAAGGGATTAAGTTCGTGTTACAGCCATATCGACAAACACAGAGAGAAAGAGAGAGAGAGAGAGAGAGAGAGAGACAAACAGACAAGAGATAGAAAGAAGAGAGAAAGAGAAAGACAAGAAATGTACTTTCAACATAGTCCGGATCTATTTCAATACTCTGAATCCCTTATTTTTATCTGTAATACAAATGCTATTTCTATCATTAAATATAAACATGGGCGTAAATTGGTCCAAGTTACACATGAGTGTAGAGTAGTGAGTAATTATGAATAGTGTTATCATTACTCGTATTTACGGAGAGGAATTTCAAAGTTTGTGTACCAAATTCGTTAATTCGTTTAACAAAGAAATGTAATAAACCAAATAATATTTTAAAACGTGCTTTCAAAAACAGTTCACCACATTCATAAGTTTTATTTTTTTTTTTTTACATTACTGGAATATTCTTCCTCTTCCTTCCAAAACATTGTGAGCAAACGATGTAATGTTAGCTGTTGAGCATGATTGAATGATCGCAATTTCTAATTACCCCAAAACCACTGTATTAATCAAACTGAAACGAAACGAAGATCTAAAACAATTGTTAGTAGAAAGGTAATTAAATCACACTATTTCTAAAGTCAAAGTTATTAGTAGGGTCGGATTTAGATGACCTAAAACATTGCTAAAAATTATCAATACAATGCTCTTAAAATGTTTTTTTGAATGCACTAAAAACAAAGAAAAATTACGTAAAAAATGTATCAAAATCACTTCAGATGAACAACTTGAGCTGTTATATATGTTACTGAAGTAATCGGGGCTTCTTCCTTTTGTTCAAGTGCACTCTGCATGCAAATTTTGGGTTATAATTGTTTTTTAAAACAACTTTCCTGCCTTATTTATCGCGAAATATTCCGTACTGACAATGACGCCGATAGGTGTCACAGCAACCTTCGATTACATAGTGCTCACAATGACTGATATAATATATGAGCGAAGAAATCGAAAAGGCTACTCAGGAATTCTGTTGAGAACATTTGTTGAACCTCGTAAATATTGTTTGATGTGCCATTAAAATGACATGAAGATAAAAGAAAATGCATTAAAATGACATAAACGGTACAAAAATTACTTATTCGTAATCGACGAAAAATACAAAAATGACATAAAAGTGGGGTCATTTTGTTTTATCATAACATAAAATGAATTTCTATACTAAACGGTATTCTCTAAAGTGAAAAGAAGAAAATGGAATTTCATTACAATCCGCCCCTAGTTTCTAGCAATGAAGACGAAAATAAATTTGTGCTTTGTGAAGCTCTGTTGGTTTGCACAAGTGCCAGTGATCCATGGACGGTCATCGCCCCAAGCAGCGACCTTTGCGGTCTTCTCCCTTCGCAGTTCCCCTTTCCGAGCCCAGCCCCACAGAAAGCTCACAGTGAAGGGAAGCTATATGATACGCCGTGCTCTTCTCGAGTTACTCTGCCCCTGAACATGTGGTTTACGCCACACAAAAGGAACCGCAAAAGGACATTGACCCCTCGGTGCGAGTCACAAATGACATCTTTCAAACAAACTATCATTATTATGTGTTTGTTATTAAGTTCCGTTCTATGTTATTACAAATGATTTATTGATAGCATTGGGCATTTAATGTGTTTTTATTGTACGCTTTTGGACCTTTGAACCAGAAGAGCAGATGTGTTGAATCTCTCTAGAGAGAGTATTTTGAATTTACTTTATCGCGCCCTAATGTGTACGTTCCTGCTTAAATTACGAGTAAACATTTAGATACCAATATTGTAAGGAACAAATAAGGACAATAATACTAACACATCCACGCCTTACGTTAAACCTCTTACAATGTTCAGATATTTTAAATTACTCGTCATTGGGAGCTCGTCTTTTTACACACGAAGCACAGAAACGCAAAAACTGTGTCAAGTCTGAGGCTTTCGCTATTTCATTGAGTTACAATCGCCTATTTCAATTTCAATGAAACAAAATCTGAAGTTTTGAAGGATTTTTTTATTTATTTCAGAAGCGCGTCACATCTAAAACTTGGGACTAAGCGACACCATGTAACAAATCGGATCCTCGGTACAACTGTGTCTGTCGTGAAACACGTTCTCTAACTCACACAAAAGTTGAAAATCCCGGATTATGTTGAGTCCAAATTGATGCTGTAGAACTGTAATACTTCTACAGACATGTCCCTTACAGATTGACCTCCGTTTTTGATTAACATGTGACGGGTATAATGTTCAAATATTATCACATTAAATCAATTATGAACGCAAATATTAACCATTACCTGACACAATATTCTGTGTGTTCTGCTGAAAATTAAAATTGAAAGGAAATCAGAATTGGAAATAAATAATACAGAATAAGCTTTGCTCCATCATTCATTGCAAACATTGTTTTTAAATAAAGAAAAGCCATACAAATTAATAGAATAATCCATCATACTGCAATAATACGAGATTAAACTCGATGCTTACCTTAGAAGTATTGAGAAAATCCTTAAGGATGGGTAAATTAGATAATCTTCAACAAAAAATACGTATTTTACTCTACTTACAGATTTAATGTCAGTGTAAACGTTTCATGGAAATCTTTCTCGCTTTCAGTGTTCCTTTTAAGATATATATATATATATATAT
>BOPP01000001.1:5608058-5644159 GCA_017312745.1 Gryllus bimaculatus
ATATAGAGAGAGAGAGAGAGAGAGAGAGAGAGAGAGAGAGAGAGAGAGAGAGAAAGATGAAATGAATGCATGCAGTTAAATTAAATAAAACAAAATAAAACTCTTACCCAAGTAAAGTGCTACAAACATAATATCTTCAAACCGGGCGGACCGGCGGACGGGCGGACAGAAACACAAGCAGTCATTCAGTTAACAGACAGAGATAGACCTTTTCCCATCAACTAAGTTTTTGGTATCCAGAGCCCACAAAACATGGATTCTGATTACACTTGTTCAAGGAAGAAATTTGCTACACGTATAACTATGATTGATCCACTTTCTGGTATAAGGATCCCACAATACGAGATTTTCTGTCAAAAAATTGCGTTTCTTTGCTTTAACATTACAATAATTTATCTTTGATACGTAAGTAGTATGCAAGAAAGTAAAGAAGAGTATTGCCCATTTAAATCTAATGATAAGATTTGCCCGGATTCAAGTAAATACTACTTCCGATTCATCATTCTATATCTCAGTTCTCTATACAAAATGTACACTATGTGATCAAAAGCATCCGGACACGAGGCTGCAAATGACTTACAAGTTCGTGGCCCCCTCCATCGGTAATTCTGGAATTAAATAGGGTGTTGACCCACCCTTTAGCCTTAATGACAGCTTCCACTCTCGCAGGCACACTTTCAATCAGGTGCTGAAAGGTTTCTAGGGGAATGACAGCCCATTCTTCACTGCGGAGAGGTATCGAAATAGGTCGGTGAGGCCTGGCATGAAGTCGGCGTTCCGAAACATCCCAAAGGTGTACGATAGAATTCAAGTCAGGACCCTGTGCATTCCAGTCCATTACAGGGATGTTATTGTCTTGTAACCACTCCGCCACAGGCCGTGCAGTATGAACAGGTGCTCGATCGTGTTGAAAGATGCAATCGCCATCCCCGAATTGCTCTTCAACGGTGGGACGCAATAAGGTGTTTAAAACACCAACTTAGCCCTGTGCCGTGATAGTGCCACTCAAAACAAGAAAGGGTGCAAACCCCCTCCATGCAAAACACAACCACATCATAACGCCATTTTGGAAGTGTCCGAATACTTTTGATCGCATACTGTATCTCCCATATAAGAATTTAGATTTTGAGAAAAGCTATTAAATCAATTCTCAAAATCTTAGCTCAATCTACAATGTAGCTGAGAATGTTCACAGATAATTGTAAATCATATTCAGCAAGTG
Organism: Gryllus bimaculatus; assembly: GCA_017312745.1. Lineage (NCBI taxonomy): Eukaryota > Metazoa > Arthropoda > Insecta > Orthoptera > Gryllidae > Gryllus > Gryllus bimaculatus. The sequence continues at coordinate 5,609,281 of BOPP01000001.1, forward strand.
CACCTTCGAAACAAAAGCTCAAATTATATTCAATATGCCTGTATTATAATATTAAGAGGTGCAATGGTTATTCCAGTTGCGGCTGTCAACATTTTCAATTATAAGGACCCAAGAATGTTCAATATATATGCATTCGTTGTAATATTGGTAAACGTTGGAAGTGTTTCGTAACCTGATATCAAGGAGCTCTAGGGAGATGCACGGCTCTTCATTAGGGGAACAAGTGTGTTAGAATTTTTCTCACTTCTCAGATTTCTAAGTAATACTAAATAAAATTCTGAGTAGAGCTGTGCAAAATACTTTAAATTTAGTATTTAAATACTTCTACAAAATCCTTTGCAAAGAAGAAATGAAATACAAACTCAAAATGCGCTATGTTTTGATTTTCTAAATATATCCATATATAAAATACTTCAAATTCTCAAAATATAGTAAATATGATTTTATGTTTTTTCTTTTTTGTAGCAACAATATATCGTAACTGTCAATTAACATAAATTAGTAATTGTCAGTCATACAAATTATTAAACTATAACTAATTTATTGTTCAGAATGTTTATATTTGAAAGTGTTTATACATTCTGTAACAGTATGTATAACCACTTTCAAATAAAAAAATAATAAAAAAGTCTAAAACAAATTAAGGGAATTTCCTTTTAAAACGACGAATTTTCCAAAAAAAAAATTTAGGCAATAAATCCCTAGTTGGAGAATGTATAAAACCTACAAAAGAAAACATTCATTCAACTGGTGGGGATGAACATAAACTAGTGCTATAATGAATAAACGCTTTTTTTCTTGTTGGATAATTTTTCAGCATTTTCAATGATTTATTTCTCTCATTTAAAAATGAAGACAATTCAAATTCAACCGTTGTAAGGAGCTTTTAATTTAGTTTCAATGAGGTGCATTTACTAGCGGAATTTAGCAAAAAGAAACTATCCTAATTATCTTCTTCCTCCTCTTCTGTTTTTAAAGTATTTTTTAAAATACTCATATTCTATGTATCTTCAAATTGCCAAAAGTCCGGAAAATTTCGAAATACAGTTTTTCAAATGGAAAATGCATTTAAAATACCATTTCAAATACAAGTATTTAAATACTACCCAAACCTGATACTAAATACGACAAAGGCTTTTACTTGTGAAATAATGAGTTTCATTTGTAATGATTAATCACTACTATTCTCTCTTTAAAATTCACATTTTGTCATCAACGTCTTTACGTTGATGAAAAGATGATGACACAGTAACGAACGTGAAGGAATACTGTTCTTCGGCATTAGCATCAATTTTGTTATAGCAGAAACATTCATTTCATTATCCGTTTTATAAATCACTTTCATGTCAGGAAAACAGTAAAAATAGATGAGTAAAATTATGACATAAAATTCAAAAATATTGAACCTACCCCTTTTCACGTCATAATCTTACGTGAAGCCCACTTCAAGTCTCTCCAACACAATTTTACATCCATATACGTGGTTACGTATAACGTATGGCTTGGAACAGCTTTCGAGATCCAACAGTGCGATAGCAGAGCGAATCGAAAAATGGTCGTGCGACGCAACAATTCAGGTGCGCTCGGCGGGCAGCAGCTGTTTTCGCTTCGGTGATTTCAGGTACGGTATGAATGAACGACCATTAGGAGTATTAATGTCCCGTGAGCAACCATGCATCATTACGTTTAGTAGCAACAAGCAAGGAGATTGTTCTTCTATAAAGAAAGTGATATATCTTGGAAGAAATAAGGTTAAACATGTCATTCTTTATTATCGTTACGTTATGTTTACTCTTCATTGGGCGTTTGATCATTACTATCAGAAATCCCGCAACTCAGGATCGCATGTAGTTGGTTCTCGTGAAAATACTATTAAAGATGAATAGTTTATCGAACTAAAATTCATCAGTTTCATGACACCATTAGGCATTCTTATGGAGATTTTTTGTAGACATTGAATAAAGAATTTTTTTATTATTATTATTATTATTATTATTATTATTATTATTATTATTATTATTATTATATCTTATTATTATTGGCCCAAATATGACTTCCTAAGACTCACGAACGTTTGGTGACATAAGTATCAGAAACTTACACGAGTTGTCTTGACATGGCTCTCCTTTATGGCGAGCGAAAGAAATGGGTTTTATATAGAGAGTATTTTGAAGAGGAAAGGGTGAAAGTTGAACATTGCTAATTTTTTCTTCTCATTTTTCTCTTCAAGATTTTTTCAAATGGTGTAACACATCCAATTACACTACTATTATCATTCCAGTACGACATGAAAAGTGACCACAATCTCATTTACCTTTCACAACGTTTCTTTAAATAATTTCACCATCATTTCATCTGTCTAAGAAACATTTCTAATCAATATTTAATACTTCAATTAACTTTAAAAGGCTATTTCTCCTGTGAAGATCCATAGAATATTTACTTGTTATGCCCTTCACCATCACAATTATTTTTTTGGTTCATGTAAAACAATCAACTTGAAGGAAACCGATTCATTGGTTGAAGTAATTGTGTATGTTACCGAAAGTTATTAAATTATTTTTATGGTTTTAAACGTTAACATCAACTACTATTTTCAATTGCCATTCTATGCACCGAAATAAAATGTTTGCATTAACAATATCCACTAGTTTATCTCCAGATATTTTTTCTTGACGCTAGTTTGATATATGAATATATGTCCAAAGTCTATAAATATCGTAAATTTCTCTAACATTGAAGTGTTATATGCATAACAGAGTGATGATCTTCTTACTCTCCCTCTTTCAAGGATTAAGGCAATGCCTGTTCCGGCCTCTCAGTCCATCTTCTACTTAAGCGACCTGGATCTCTTCTTCCTCGAGACCTATATTTCATTCCTTCTCTTCGGAATCTTCCATCGGTCATTCTTTCTAGGTTTTCTTTCCATTTCGTTTTATTTTCTTCTATACGAGTGGTTAGTGAGAATATATTGAATTTAATTCGTATGTCAGATTTTTTTATTCTATCGAGTCTAGTGCAGCCTTTAACAGATCTCAGGAAGCTCATCTCAGCTGCCTCTTTACTCGCACATCTTTCATACGAGTAACCCATGATTCTGAGCCATAGAAGAGTGCAGGTACTGCCATTATTTTGTAGAATTTCATGTGAGTTTCTTTTCTTGTTTTATTTTTGAGGTATTTTTTAATACATCCACAAATTCTTTAAAAGTTATGTAGTTTATTTTCTATATATTCATCCCACTCAAGAAATATTACAACCTAAGTAATGAACTATTTTACTTGTTCCAGAATGTGTCCATCCACGACGATCTTAGTTCTGACAGGATATTCCCCATGGAAAGCCATAGTTTTAGTTTTTGGGACGGATATTTAATGTTATTTTCATATCCGATTCTTTCGAGGAAATGCACCGATTTCTGCAAATTATCTTCCGTCTCTTGTATAATTATCTGGTCATCAGCAAAAGCAAGGTGTTAATTGAGATATTTGAGAGTAGGAATCCTTGTGAAACATTAGATTGTCATTCGCGAATCAACTTTTAAGCTTCAATACCTTCCTTCCTTCACATTTTTACCACACGTTGAGTCCAATCAAATGCGAAATCCCTACCCGTAACAGAACGGAGTATTCACTTCTGAAGATGACCGTACCTTGTGCTTCACTTACATTTCCATATATGTGCAAGATGTTTAAGACCCTGTGTATTTGCAATCGACCAAGTGCTGAAATGTTCCTGCTTTCAACTTCGTTGTTTCCCTTTCTTTGCACTTTGTGATAAATATAACTATAGGTAGGATATTCCTACCATATTTAATCGAGATATTATATTTTCTCTTTGCATGAATAATGCAAATATAATGTTCAACTGCCAAATCTTGATACGAGTAGTAAATTATGTTCTGTCCTAGTCAATGTGAAAAAAACATTGGAATTGCTACTTGCGAGCACTTAATTCACTGACACGGAATTTTTCATTCGCAATGAAATACATCTTTGGGGTTACCATTAACATGAATTTACCTTACTATTTACTCAACGCCATATTATTACCCATTTGACTGGTCATCTGCACACGGTAAATACAGCAACAAGTGTTAGAAATGGACTGTAAAAACTAAATGTACCTCGCAGACGAAAAAAAAATCATGTAAGGACAACTCTGCGGAAGAGCTTTAAACACATTAATTATATCAATAAAACACGAAAGAACGATTCATCGAGAAATTACAGACCAACCGCTGCGATTCAACAGCAATGGAACCTGTTTGAGCAAAGCCTCGGCCCCCTTATAAAAGAGAAGGCACTGCATTGCCGCCTATATAGCGTACGTACGTAACATATAAGGGAACGCAGCTATTAATTATTTAGATAGGTTATTAGTGGGAGATACACGATACAGCGGCGGTGGCGGCGGCGGTGGCGGCCGGGGCGGGGTAAGGGGCGAGGGCGGCGGCGCGTGGGGCGTCGCATCCCAATTAAGGAGCGCGAGCCGCCGCCGCCGCCGCCGCCGCCGCCGCCGCCATCACCACCACCACCCCAGCGGCCACAGGTGGGTCCGCTCAGGCGGGTAGCCTCAGATAAACCGAAGGAAGGGCTTGAGAGCGCGGAGGGTATTACTGGAGAGGCGAAGAGGTTTCACCCTGCCGCGAGGGCTCGTTGTTTGGATAACGGGAGGCGCGAGCGGTGGTGGAGGAGGAAGGGGGAGACAGAAGTGTACGGAACAGAAGACGAGTGAGTGGAGGATGCATGCGCGATTTTGAAAATGGATGAGGGCGAAGACAAGTAGTATTTGCAGTTTCGTGCGGTCGTAAATAAAGTACTGCAGTTCGTAATGATAAATGGAGTTGGATGATGTGGTTTGAGCTACTGGTACTTGTGCATGTATTCGACCTTGTGCGGGACGATGTGCTGGTCCGTGTGCTAATCCTGATGCTCGTCATTGTGCAGGTCCTTCTGCTGGTTTTTGTGTTGGTGCTGGCGAGTGTACTAGTGATTAGTACTGGCGGGTATACTGGTGATTATCATACAATTGTTCTCGTCGTAAAGAAGCCCTTTGCTGAGGTGTGTGTTCATGCTTCGGTTCATGTTTGGCCAGAATTTGATCTGGTACATTTGTTTGGACAGGCTATTCTGCCGTTTGTGTTAGTTGATAACGCAGAACGCAATCAGGTACGTGTGCTGGGACATGAGTTCTAACTTGCATGGTGATGCTAGTTCGGGCGACTGTTGTTGACTTGCTACCACTTGAAACAATGAAGATTACTTGCGTTTATGCTATTGTCGCAACTAGTAACTCCTGCGTTTATTCTGGTGAAAGCCGTGTGTTTTCAAGCCAATTTGACGACAAAGGGCGAGATACGGAACAAGTGTAGGAGACATGCCGTTCGTAGTGGAGATCTCACTGCCTATGCCAGCGGCACCTGTGGCAGAGTACAAAGCCATCGTTTGCGGGGGCGGTGAGGGCGGGGCCATTCGCCTCCGCCCCACGAGGCTCGAGGGGCAGGGGGCGTGAGCGGCGGAGCGGGAATCGGAGACGGGGCGCCGCTCAGTGCTCAGCCGCTGAGAGCGCGCCGTGGCGGGGGCTGAGCTGAGTGAGGGCTCGAGTGATGTGCCAGGCGACAGGCAGCACAACCAGCAAACGCGAGCGCTAAGCGTGCAGCGACGACGCAGGTGCTGGATGCGTTTGAAATCATCTCAAAATTTTCCACGAAATGTTGGGAAAGCATGGGATATTATTCTGAGCTCACATGTGGACATTACAGAAAGTTGAAAAGCAGTATGTACGAATTGACGCAATTTACAAGTGTCTTTTCCCCCTCATTTAATATCTCAAGCTTTTCCAGGAAATTATGCAACAAACTTGGAATTTTTTTCTGTGTTCAAACCCTACATAATATGTCTGGAATTCAATATGGACATCACATAAAATTCAAAGCAGTGCCCTAAATTGGCGATAGCTATACAGTCTCTGATCATGTGACAAGTGCCTATGTTTTCAGGAACTCAAAATAAGAAGTTTCGATTTGTCCTAATGCGAGAAACGTCAAGCGACAAGGAAGCGCTCCGCGCTATTAAATATTTGCTATTCACTTATAGCGTCTTGAAGCAGCAACTTTTTGATATTCTTAGTTGATAAAGAATTCTTGTACAGTAAATTTCCCAAACTATGATATTGTAGTATTTCTTGAAGACTGTTTTCTTTAAATGTTTAATTTACTGTAGTGCTATATGAAAGTAATTAATTTGTTGTTTTCTCGCAGTTATTTAGTGTTCTCTTTTTGAACAACTATTATCTGTGGATTGTAGATTCGTTGAGCAGTACGCAACGTTGTTTGTCCCTTGTGTTTCGACTGTCCCAAATCCTTCTCTCAGTCTTCAATACTAAAATTCCGTCTTGTTTTCATACTACTAATTACCGAATACGAGAGAGTAGTAATATTTCTAGTCAACAAAGACTTCCCCTTTTTTTCTGTTAGTTTCGTCTGCAATATTGCAGTACAAGCGCTCTCATATTGTTCTAGGAACACTGAGAAAAATCCCTCTAAGGTGACACCTTTGCAATGTGCAATACAACCCAGGAGTTTGCTCGTAGACGGAAAAGAGATGAAGGAAAGAGAACGGTTTTAAGGAAGAACTGCTCAGAGCATTTTGTGAGCCATGATTCACGAGATAATACAGCTCTTTGTGCTGAAACGATTGAAGATTTGTTTAAATAAAATGTATAACGAGATAAAATGTATAATGTTAATTATTTTTCACCAGTCAGTTTTATGCATAGGTGTGCCATAATTGCATTTACAATAACGACGGAGTTTCGATTTCACGCGGTATCTATACAAGGGTATATTCTTATCTAGTGTAAAGATGAGAAACAGACCATCGCCCCTTCCTTCCGACTCCCAAACTTCTTGATCTGATTTACCAATATTAGATATTATTCTTAGAAATACTATTTGTACAAGGAGAGACATCACGAGTGTAACAAACACAAGCTTCTTCCGCACAATTGGATATTTCCAATGTAATTTTGTTGAGTTAGTACGCATTGCTACAACACAAAAGATTTAACAACGAATTTTCTTGTCTCCAAATCTTTGGTTTAAACAGAGTCGCATTGGTTATTATATTGCAATAATTCCGAGCCGAAAATCTACTTATTGGAATATAAATGTCGAAAAAATGCAAATTTGAATTTGAATTTATTGAATTTGAATGAATAAAGAGAAGTAGATTGTGAATAACGTATTACAGCTGTACCAGCGCCATTGGATGTAGCTTCGTCGTTCTGCAAAAGACAATGATCTGAACGCGGTGAGTGAGATGTACCACTCTGAAACAAAATTCGAAAATGACTCAAAAACTTTCTTTTTCTTTAATTACCCGTGCGTCTGAGACCGCAATGGTAAAATATTTATTTATAACGAGAAACTTGTTTGTGTTGGTTTCATACTCATCATAGGATTTACTGTTTTGCATATACGTTTTGTATTATTTATATTAATCACCTAATTTGGTGTTTTATTCATTCAATACTTTCATTTACCTTTGAAAATAAAAATATTCGATTGATTATGATTTATCACAATATAATTTACATATTAGTACCATTTCTTTCATCTGAACTGTTGGGGTAAGATTACCATTAAACAGCTCGTACCAGATTTCCCATTACCGATACCGTTGAGGGACACTGACCCAAACATGGCCCGTCGCTGCACCGCAGCTTCACAGCCACCGCGGAAGTATAGCTGCCTCGTCCACAGATATGCATCGGTCGTTCTCCCGCTCTCCGATTCTTTTTTCTTGCGGCGGCGACAAGCGCTTCCCGCACGGACGCAGCGACAGCGCGTTCCGCACGAAGGCGCACGCTCACCGTCCCCACGCCAGGGCCAGGGGTCACGGCGTGACGGAGTGGCTGAGGCCGCTGGCGAGTACTCTGCAGACGGCTCAGCGTTGCCATCAAAGGACTTACATTTACGGCGTTTATATTATTTAAGTTTAAGAAGAGGAAACACTGTGGCCGAACTGGCAAGTGGAGGCGGATCGAAGAGTCGCGGATCGAAGAGTCGCGGATCGAAGAGTCGCGGATCGAAGAGTCGCGGATCGAAGAGTCGCGAGTCGAAGAGTCGCGGATAGTTGCTTGTGCGCTGAGGAGCGATGAGGTGCTTTCAACTATCATGCATCGTCTTTCAACCCTTTTCTTTGCATTCCTGGCCGGCCTGGAGGGCGCAGGTTCGTAGGGTGCGTTTACAGGAGAAAAAGTCTCCTAACTCTCATGAAGTTAGAAGATACTCTCTTAGAAGGATTTATGGCGCGTTATATCCGGGGAATGGGTTACAACTCCGCACTAGGCGTAGTGGTTGAATGTTATCTCATGGTGTGGATTACTATTTTTCGATACTTTTGAATGGTTTGCTGTCCATTTGTTTCGTACGGAGAGACGCAAGAGAATAATAAAAAGCGCAATATTATATGCAAATAATAAATTCGAAAAATGTTAGAGATTAAAATTGCCTCAATATATTTTTTTTAATTTCAGAATAATACTTTTTTTCTGAAAAAACGAAATGAATCCTTTATAATACTAAAGAATGTTTGCAGAGTCGCCAAAAGTTCAAAGAGCTCCTCAATACATCCGAGACTGCCAACCGCAGCACAATGTTAGGCACACGGCCTATTGGGGGACTAAACATTGCAATGATTTTGTTTCAAGAACCCGAAGTATAACCCCAGAATCATCTAAACTACAAACATCGGGACGGGACGGGACGGGACGGGACGGAATGGGATGATACGAAGTGGGGCCGGGCGGGGCGGGGCGGGACGGGACAAGACGAGATGGGACGAGACGGGATTTTTTAAACGTTGATTTCATCGCGTTGGGGGCGCGCATCAGGCCGTCACGGTTGGTACGGAACGATCCACACCTTCCGCCGTTTGCAAAAAAAGCTGCAGGAATGTGTAATATCCGACCGGAGTACCAAACCGCCGCGCCGTCAGCCAGGCGACAGCACGGCCTGGCGGCGCTACCTTCGTGCCCGTCTCTCCTCAGGAGTGGCGCTCGGCAAGCGCTACCGGCCTGCTCTCCTGTCGCGCCTCAGCGACTCGGCCACCGCCGGAGCGCCAAAGGGACCAGCGCGCGCAGCCGCCGGGTGTGTAAGCCCCCGGACGGAGAGAGACGGAAACCGCGTGGAAGGCGCGGGAACGCGCTTCGCGCCACGGACACTTCAGTAAAGTCGACGCCGTGGCGAGCTTCAAGTTTACGCATATAGTGAACAGTCTTGTGCAGTGCGGTATGCAAGCGTCAGTGAATGTTTTTTATATACAGTGTGAGAATGTGAGAATTAATGTAAAAAAAAAATCGAAGAACTTTCCAAAGATCTATAAATATGAAAATTTAATAACTAGCCATAACTAATGAGAGCGAATGCGACGTGTCAATTAGTTTCTAATAAAAATAAGCTTATGATAGTTTATATGTTTAATATAGCCCCTAACAAGTTGCAAAAGTCTAATCGGGTGCAACTATACATGAATCCCAATTACAAGAATAAATTCCCGTTCCTCCAGGGTTACTGGAGAGTGGAAAACTGAAAAGGAACTACAGTTTACGACAGTGAGCAGACACCAGCGCCTGGATTGTGAGTTTGTGCGTGACGTCGGTGATGTAGACGAGCGATCGTGACTTTTCTCCAGATGGCTCTGCGATTAAGCAAGGTTTACAGTACATCTCCCGGCGCTGACGGATCTGCACTTCTTGTATTTGTTCTTTGTATTGTGGCCAGACTCGTCCAGTTGTAAATAAATATTTTGTTTATTGAAAGACTGGTCCATATTTATCAGAGTAGTCTTCTAAACATCCAGACGTTCCATTCCGTCCGTTTCGATGACGCCATCGACACTTGCATCTGGTGGGGACGGTCTTTCCTCCATGTCAGTTGTGAGGTTATGAGAAGCGTGTGAAGAGAACACTGTTCAATTTAATTATGTCATTCAGAATTATTTCGAGTTCTACAAGATAAGTTAGTAAGTTAGCTAAATATAGTTTCCAAATAAAGTAATGCAATTATCGTTCTGTTGCCCAGCATAGTATGATTGTACACACTTACAATATTTACCACAACATTTATTTTTTAGTTTATTTTTGAAAATGTTGAACTGAACTTCAAATGTATCATGAGATGCATTCGAATTTCAGACACTATAGTGTTCTGAAATATTTCGTTCATTTTCCTCCAAGTAGGGATATAATATGTGACATTTCCCTTTTGTCATTCTCGTTCTGATTTTAAAATGAACCTAAAATCGACCTTCATCGACTCCTTGCCTCGTTTTCATCTTCCGCTATTAAAAATAAACACAAAGAGATTGCTTCTTTACTTAACATTATGAATCAGTTGCGCACAACCCAATACACGGAATGAGACGGCAAACTAACACTTAAACTGTCCGAAGTGAGAATTACAATGTGTACCAAACAACAATTCATTTGCGCGTATTCTTTATACAAGAATTAAGAAAAGTTTGCCATACTGCTCAAAGGCGAGAATAACGGGCACATGGGTGCGTATTCTGGTGTCAGAGCCAGTGAATAAGGACGCTAGAGTCCAGATTTGTAACTCGCAAATTAGGTCGCACGTCCGGCCGGACACGCGTTTCTCCCGGCACGCGCCGAGCTCCGTCTACGACCGCGCCCCTCAGCCGCCTTTCTCCGGCCCCGCCGCCGCAACCTCCACCCACTTCTTCTCCTTCTCCTCCTCCACCTCCTCGTCCTTCACCGCTACCCCCTCCACCATCGCCACCTCCGACACAGCCACCTTCGCCACCACCCGGCCTTGCCTCACCGCCAGCCTCACTACCTCCTCCTCCTCCTCCTCCTCCTCCTCCATCCAGCCTCCTCTCCTCTCCTGCCTCCTCCTCCTCTCACTGCACCGTTACCCACCCTCGCGCCATGCACCTGCTGACGCAGCCCGCCTTCGCCTCCAGCCCGGCCTTGCTCACCACAAGCCTCGCTACCCTCCAATCACTCTCTCACCTCCACATTCTCCTCTTCCTCCACATTCTCCTCTTCCTCCACATTCTCTACTCACCGCTCCACTGACCGCCACGTCTCCATACCACCTCCACCACCTTTCCACCGCGACCGTCCATTGCCACATTCATATCCACCTTCGCTTCCATCATCACTGTCGCCTGCTTCGCCACCTCCGCCATCTCCGCCTCAACTCCTCCTCCGCCGCCGCCCCCTCCACTGGGTGCCGCGAACGCCGCCTCCGCTGCCGCGACGCCACGCGACGTAAATAGCTGCGGCGCGCTGCCTTCCAGTGTTTTGTTTATCCGGTGGAAACAAAGCGCTGGAGCGCGCGCGTTGGTGGAGAGGAGCGGCCACGGCAGAGGCCTTCGTAAACCCATGCGACGCCGTCCATCTGCTCCGCCTGCGCCGAGATGCAGCGCGGCTGGCGGCGGCGGAGACGGCGGGGGCGGCGGGGGCGATGGAGTCAACGCAGCGGTGGCGAGGGCGGCCAGGACGGCGGGCCGGGCTGCCATGAAGGGCCATCAAAAGAAGGATCTCGAAGTGGGCTTCAGATGCAGTGGGACGGCGAGTTTCCTGCTATTAGCGGAGACTTCGTCCCGGGAGAAAATTTGGCTGCGTTTATCTCAGAGCCAGCGTTGACTCTTTCTAACGTGTCTCTTACTGGGAGATCCTAGGGTTAGAGTCCTGACGGAGGCAGATTTTCGTCATTTGCTACATTGCTAGGTCGAAGTCATCCGCTCTATAGACGTTAATTGTGCTGTGACCAGAATTTTTCCGTTTTTTTTCGATCAATACCATGCGAATTCCTGAACAGTATCCTAACGAACGAGTGTTGTTTTGTTCAATGTTCTGTCCTGTACTTACTACCACACATTTTGGGAGGTCAATCCGGAGCTTAGAGCTTGTCCCGATTGGGGCGCATATCTGCAGGTATTGCCCGGAAATAGACATGTAAGATCTCACTATTCAGATGGGACTAAACATCGTCTCCTCCAACCATAAAAACATTCACTACACTAATGAATCTATTGACCACAGCAGTTGGGGCGCCCGGTAACATCAATCAATTACGAAAGAAAAGAAAGAGGTGAAAACGACTAGCTTTAAAAGGTAAAAAATTGTGGTGCTCTACGAAATATGATAGACCCTACGAGTATTTCTATCATTCTGAAGAAAATGCTGAATGTGTAGTGTTATTTGCACTGCTGCATGTTTGCTTTAAATTTGAGTGAAACGAGTTCCAGGACTTTATTTAAACTTTAATGCCACTGCTTTTTTAAAACTACCATCATTTTGCAATAAGGAATACTCTCTATTGTTGTAGCAGAACAGAATAATTATTGTAATGACGCTCCTTTGGCGTGGAAAGTGTTTATAATCCTTCTCACGGTCACATGCATATCAATATAACATCTACAAAACATTCTCGAATATCTTCCCCACGGTTCTGGAAACATTTTCTACATACGTAAGTGATTTAAACCCATGCTAATATTATTTATAATTTTATAAATATAGTACATACAATTGATAAGTATTATTTATATTCTGTAATAAAAGCTAGCGCACATCAAAGTCTAGAATTTATCAGTAAAAATAATTATATTTGGTTATGAAAAAACCTGGAAACGCTATCATTTTCTTTCAACATATATTGACTATTAAGGGAAATAACGCACGGAATAATACGTATACAAATTAAATATTCAAGAACTACCTCTGTTATTCAAACTAATAGACTCTGCTTATTAGTATTATATCAATGTTTCTTAAATGTAATATCAGACATGTAAACCTTCTCTATTGAAAAATATAACACTTTTAAACTAGTGAAGAATATCTAGAGCTAGCCGTTGTTTACTGAATGTATTAGTTTGTGAATAGAAATTATGGAATGAAAGTTATCTCTTTTGCACCGATAATAAATGAACAAAAACCTACATGGACACGTAGCACAGCTGGACGAGGATGGAAAACCAGAACCTTTATGTGGCCGAGGAACGAATTGTTCGATAGTGATGTGAATAGAGCAGACATACTCTATTCAGTCCTGGGATTCATATTCACAATACGTTGTCGTGGTATATCGTGGAAATGTGGACATTGATGGAGTATATTCCAAAATTTTGCTCTATTTACTTTTGTACTTTGCCATCATGATATGAAAATTCGTTTTACTAGTTAGTATTTGAACTGTGCATTATATTAGTAAGTTACGAAATAAATTTACCAATAGAGTATCGTAATAACCTATTACAATACTCCATTGATTCCCTTCTACCGGATTGGTTACGTATAAGGACCTCGTTTGGTAATTTTTCTATCGAATTTTCTAATAAAATTGTTACTGCAATTATTGTACACTTTATTTACTTCCAAATATTCCAATATACTATAATATTCGTATAAGTTTGAATTTCTTATCCTGCTGAACCAAACAGCAGCAATTATTACCTACCGCCAATTATCATGGGATGTGGTTTAGATGTAAGGAAATATAAGAATTGCAGTTGATTTTATAGAGTTTCACACGAGAGAGTTTAGAGTGCCCATCTGTTCGAAATGTAAGTACCTTTTGTAGTTGAAGTTCACTAAAAAGTAATGTTCGAAATGCAAGTACCTTTCGTAGTTGAAGTTCACTAAAAAGTAATGTATTGAATGCAACCCGCCATTCATATCTGCCCGAGGGGCTGCCGCAGTACCTCAAAAAAAGTGAAACAAATGTCTAGCGCAACAAAATGAGACACTACTGCTAAGACTTTCTTCGTGCGTTTAAATACGAGGCAACGCAAACGTTTCTGAATCGCAATTATTTACATGTGTCACAAATATATTTATACTTTTACTTTTAACAATTCAATCTTAGACGCAGATATTTGAAACAGCATTAATTTCTGCGAGCTCCATGAACAAACCCCAATAGCTATTTTAAAAATTCATTTCACGAGATATAAATAGGAAACGAAAACTGTTCCATATGTCAAAAGCAAACTCATAAAATAAAAAAAAATCATGCTCATATAAGCGTAGTTTGAACATTTAAAAATCTCAAAAGAAAATTAATTTATTTCACAATAACACCCTGATTATTTCATACAGTAAACAGTCTGTATTTTCAGATAATTTAAAATGTGAACTATATATAAGGCTGAAATACAACGTATATTGAAACTTACCGTTTCGTATATTGACGGAAAGCTTGCGAAGAATTCACGTTAAAATTTGTCAATAGCGGTGGGAAAATTGTAAATGACTAGTCATATAGAAATGTAATTTTAATACGTTATGCAGAAACCAAGTTAAATTATTTAAACAAATTAGTCTGGATAAAATTTAATAGTTTAATGCAATTTATTTTTAAAGAATGCACATGCGAATCGTTGTCAGTAATCACCTTCATCTTCTGAGCCCCTTTTAAAACCGTAAGACGTTATGGGTTATGCTGCAATTTATGGAAAGAACCAGAACTATCAAGTATAAATTGTCAAACATGTAATGAAACGAAACAGTCCACATTAAGTTAGTCTACAGCGTCGTCACACTTCATATTCAAATGTTCTTTGAAAATATATGATAATTAAACGAGAAACAAAATGCTGCTTCTGGACGTAAATTTCAAACGCTAAAGACAGAAATGACGCAATACAAGTAGGCAATTACCTCCAGCGCATTCGGCATGTATAGGGTTGAGGCTGTTGGTCGCGTAGACCAGCTATCCTGGCTACTTGAAGCATATTTTATAACGATGACGTCTGCGCGGAGGTGCGTTGTTAATATTAATTATATCTATGGCATCTTGACTCATAATTTGAACAAAGTTGTAGGCGTTTGTCGCGAAGTTGAGTCTTCATAAAAGTGACACAAATGAGCTCTCAACTACTGCTTGGAGTGGGTGAGAATATATTTACAATGAGAGGAAAGCAATCTAATATTTATTGACAATTTGTTCCTCGTTACAAATGAAAACAAAAACTGGTTTGCAAATCCGGTTATTACATTTTCCCCAAACAACGTTTTTCTACTATCAAGAAAAAACAGTTCTCTCAAATAAAAATAATATCTATTGAGAAAATATGAAGAGAGTCAGTAGAGACTTCTTGAGTTACTTCTTTCAAAGTAATTTTCATATCAGAATGCATCAATTTTTAGTTTCAGAAAACGTTTTTAATCAAAGATTCTAGTGTTCGATCAAAAGAGAAGCAGACCACAATTAACGCATTTTTAGTTACATTTTTATTAATGAATATCAACTGAACAATAAATAATAATTTAAGATAGTGATGAAAGTTAGTTTAACCTTTGTATACTAGAAAACATTTTCACAAGCTTCCAAGAATGCCCATGGTATTTATCAATTTCTTCTAGAGGTTCTATTTCCCTTTCGGAAATGGTGCCATTTCTGGTGCTTTAACTATCTATTTGTCAATGAAGTTTTAATTTCTGATTGTAGTCCTCGTGTCTATTTCGAATTTCTTTTAATGTTTTGTATTTACTCGTTTATTACATGTGTTTGTATTGTTTTGATAATTATTTAGTTAATTTTTCAAACTTCCAGTTTGTTGTCAATGATTAATGTTTTTTGCCATGTGAACTTCAAGTCAACGATACTCATACTAGAATATTTCCACAGTATAGGGTATCTGAGAATAATGTTACAAATGTCTAGGGTTATTATAGGGTCAAAGATGATAACTTTCGCCAATACGCGTGTGGTGGGAAATCTCAGAATTAAGTCACAAATGTGACATACACGGTCAGGTATGTGCTCGTTCTGACGCAATCGAAGAGAGTTCATGTACCATCACACGCGATGGAAAATGATAAAATATCAGTAAAATACGTTGACGCAACATACAACAGTTAGAAAAAAATTATATTTTAATTTTCTCAAGTATCGAGAAAATGCCGCCAACGAGCGTCGCAATCAAACTGTTCATGTCCTTAATAGTGCGGTTCGCGAATGAAAATTCCCAACGTCCATTTTCTTGTCTAAATGTTGTGCATGTGATCCTCTGATGTGTAGTTTGACGGTTTTCCTAAACGACGATGATTTTTATTCATGATTAATGGTAGCATTTACTGGCTAATTAGTCAACTGTTTAGATAACTTGTGCACAGGTGTATCATATCTGACGCTTTAAAGGCGGTTTCATGAGCTTTCCGAACACTATCCATAAGGGGTTGTTACGTAATATGAAATTTTCTACAACATATTCATTAGCCAAACTTTATCACTTTCGACCCCTCTGCATGCCCCAGATGTTAGTAGCATAGACCTGCGTAGTTTGCTTGCTGTCTTGCCTGTGGCGACCGGCCAGAGAGTGACAGCCGGGCGCGGTGTGTTGCAGCAGGGACGGCCATGGCGGCGACCGGGTCGACGCGCTGCGACCCGCCGTGTGGGCCCGAGGTGGCGTGCCGCAACTTCGGCAACGGCAGCAGCCTGTGCGTGTGCCCGCACGACGCGTCGCCGCCCACGCCCGACGGCAAGTGCCCGCAGCGTCGCACCGGTGAGTCCTCACTCTCGCCCGGGAGCCCAGCCCGCCCAGCGCGGGAGCGCGTGGGGGAGGTATTAGTCAGCACTAGAGCTGGGAAGTTCATACAGTCGCGTGTTCTTTGATAATGGTCATACATTTCTAAAAGTTCCATTGGGTATATTTCATGACAAAATATTGAGAATAATATGGCACATTTTGCATATTCAGAGCTTTTTGTCATATAAATTAAAGTTTTTGTATATTGTTCGGCTTTTGGTCTAAAGCAACACAAATATATGAATTTCCAAGAAAAAATCGAAATCATGAACTTTGTTGTTGCTTCAAATAACTTAGCACCATAAGTTTCGGACTTCTGACGACCTATGCCGCCGAAGTAATATTTGCTGTCATCGGTAGAAGATAAATAATTCAAGAACATCATTACTAAATGCACTTGAAATTATTCCTGAGGTAAGGGATAAATTCCTGATTCCCCCAGGTGAAATAGGGGAATGTAAATAGGAAGAAAACAAAAGTTTACAATGAGGAATTTTTTGGAAGGAAAGGAGGATAATGTTTGTCTTTCAGACAATGAATTAAGCACAAACATTGTCTCCCAAAACATCATGTGATGTCGAAATACAATTTTTACATACAAAATTAAATTAAATAATAAATAAATAATTTATGTGCACAGTTGGGTAAATAAAATAAATAATATTAATAAAATTAGACAGTTTCATTCTTTTACGATAGTTTACAGAATTAGTAAGAAATATTCATCAACATTTATTAGTATTATTCGGGCAACAAAAGTAATTAAATGTCAAAGTAAAGTAAGTAGGTATTCCACAATTTAACTTGCGCTGATTTGCATTCAAAGCGGGAGAACCTAATAGAGCCACCACCACCAGCGGGGCACCGCCCGAGCCGGTACGAGCTCCATGTAAGTTCACGACATCTGAAAGTGATGATAGTGAGTGTGTGGATGTGTGTGACTGAACAAGGATGAAGAAGGAAAGATTTCGCACGCTTCTTGATGCGCTTATCAGGGTATGGCTCCGGCATTCCCCTGGAATTGATCGGAGAAACCACGGAAAACTATTATACGTCCTCGGACATCTTATGGTCTTGATGGCGAAAAAACTTCGGAAAAAATATATACCACAGCAGCTACCTACTAGAATGCTGCGTCAAACAATAGTTAATTAATATCTGCCACTGTCGGGATTTGAAGCTATAGACAAAGTTTCCTTTGATATAATGCCGTCGATGTACCGTTTGGATCGTACTTTAGCCGAAAATGGAAAATTGCAGCCATTCACGTGCTATAGTAGACATATAAAATGCATTATCAACTGACCCACACGAGAACAGGACGTTACCATGGGGTAATATAATTAAGTAGATGCAATTTTATGGGAATAAGGAATTAACTATTGAATATCGAGTGATTATTTTAAAACTCTCTTGAGTCAGATTTCAATTACATTAAACAAACAAATAATACTTATTCTTTTATTTACCAGAGGGATTGTATCAATTTTAATTATATTTAGGACGTTGTAGATCTGCCGAAATACCTACACAACTCGAAGCATTTTCTGAGAACCTTGAATTTTTCACAAGCTACAAGGTCTTTTGTGGTTTTTGATATTTGTTAATTCAGGAGCTCCTCCAATATGCAAACATAAAAGTTTTGTAGAGTTAACGAGTTCAAAAGTAACTTGTTCAAATGCAAACATAAAAGTTTTGTAGAGTTAACGAGTTCAAAAGTAACTTGTTCAAAAGTACTTGCAGTACAGTATTATAAAGTATACCTTACTAAGGGTACTTTCGATGCGAAAGATACGAATGTGCTAAAAGACGTTCAATAGAAATAAAGAGGTATATGCCTTAGGTGAGAAAACAAGTTCTAAATCGTATTTTAGCACGTTACAATTTCGAGATTCACTCAGATCATACTCTTCCTTTCTGTTGTGCTTCGCAAACGAACTCTAGTTCTGTCTTTTCACCATCCATATTCTTATTGATGTTAATAAATACCAATAATTTTCATTTTAACATCGAACAGATATAGGTCACAAGTCGGTAAAAAAAGTTTGTTTGTTTTTGGTTCGTAAGTTTAGTTCGTTAGTTAATAAAAAATCCTATGCATGATTTAACAGTCAGTGGTGTCTACGACCAGACATTTTGAAAAGAAACATTTTTTCGGTATCTAGGAACCCCAAAAAGGGTATTTCCGTTGATATTTTGATACTGATTATCCTCAGCATAACATAACTTTCCTTATACTACGTATATTACTCCGCATAAACGTACGTATACGGCTAAGTACAAAGGTACCTTCACCGTATAACTTAAATAAAAACCTTTCTACGCAAAAATTCTTCCATTCTGTACTAATTTAAACTAATTCTATTCGAAAATTAGGCCGGTAAGGCCCAAATTGTTTTTCCATTTTGAGCAAAGATTTTACATTCATTTGAAGTATTTGTGGGAGTACTTTACCGTGGTCAATTGATTCACCTGTCAACTTCGTGAATCAACTTCCTGTGATGTCTGCTCAGAATACCCACATTTTATTCTAAGCAATTTATTTCCATTTATAAATGGAAAGTTTGGTAGCATATTAACTTCATGTAGAGTGTGTTTTAAATTCTTTACATGTTAAAGGTTTGGAAAACTCAATAGGAAACAAATTACCGCCAAAAAATATGCAGTGCCATCCTTCATTGAAGTACTAGTGCGCCTATGAAGTATTAGTAGAAGACAACATCCTTCACGCTCTTCAACGCAAATTATAATTAAATAGATAATTTTATTACGATTGCAGTTGTGGCAGCCATGACCGATCTGAAGATCGCGATCGATGACCGTAACAGATTCACCAAATGCATTTTGATGAGCCCATTAGTGCTCTTTCGCCGGAGGCTGTGGTCTTAAATTAGACCACAGAAGAGCGTGGGCGGCTGCGGGAAGGAGCGCCGAGGGGCGCGGAGGCGGCGGAGGCGAGCGCTTTGTGCCGCCCCGAGCACCATAAATCAGCGCACGCGGCGATACGGCACAAAAAGCCGGTTCGCTGGGTGGCGGGCGGGCGGCGGCGGCAAGACCTGACGAGCGGCAAGAACCGAGAGAGCAGAGAGGGGAGGGAGGGGCAAGAGGGGTCGGGCGAGCTGGGAGCAGAGAGAGCGTGAGAAGCGGGAAAAAGTGAGAGGAGAGCGGTGAGAGAGAGGTGAAGAGCGGGAGAGAGATGCGAGAGGCGAAGAGAGGGCGTGAGAAAGGGGGTGAGAGAGAGGTGAGAGAGGAGCGTGGAAGAGAGGCCGTGAGAAGGGACGTGAGAGAGGGCGGTGGAGAGAGAGGTAGAGAGAGGAGCGTGAGAGAGAAGCGTGAAGAGATGGGTGAGAGAAGGGCCGTGAGGAGAGCGTAGAAGGAGCGAAGGTTGAGAGAAGAGGAGAGGGCGTGAGAGAGGGCGTGGGGGTGGTAGAGAGGGCGCGTGAGATAGGGCGTGAGGAGGCCCTGAGAGAGGGCGGAGAGGGTGAGAGGGAGGTGAGAGAGGGCGGGTAGGAGAAGGGCGTTGGAGAGAGGGCCGGTGAGAGCAAGGGCGGTGAGAGGAGAGCGGTGCGTGGAAGGCTAAAGAGGCGTGAGAGAGGGCGTGAGAGAGGGCGTGAGGTGAGAGAGGGCGTGAGAGAGGGGTGAGAGAGGGAGTGAGAGTCGTGAGAGAGGGGAGGCGTGAGAGGAAGGGCGTGGAGAGAGGGCGTCGAGAAGCGGAAGAGGGGCGTGAGAAGAGGGGGCGTGGAAGAGAGGGGTGAAGTAGAGGGTGGAAGGGCGTGAGAGAGGGCGTGAGAAGGGCGTGAGAGAGGGCGTGAGAGAGCGTGATGAGGCAGAACGAGGGCGTGAGAGAGGGGTGAGATGAGGGCGTGAGAGAGGGCGTGAAGAGGGGAGAGAGGGCGTGAGAGAGGGCGTGAGAGGGCGGCGTGAGAGAGGGCGTGATAGGGGCGTGATAGAGGGCGGTGAATGAGGGCGTGATAGAAGGCGTGATAGAGGGCGTGATAGAGGGCGGTGATGGGGCGTGGAGAGAGGCGTGAGAGGCGTGAGAGGGGCGTGAGAGAGGGTGAGAGAGGGCGTGAGAGAGGGCGTAGAGAGGGCGTGAAGGGGCGTGAGAGAGGGCGTGAGAGAGGGCGTGAGAGAGGGCGTGAGAGAGGGCGTGAGAGAGGGCGTGAGAGAGGGCGTGGAGAGGCGTGAAGAGGGCGTGAGAGAGGGCGTGAGAGAGCGTGAAGAGGCGTGAGAGGGCGTGAGAGGGGGGTGAGAGAGGGCGTGAGAGAGGGCGGAGAGAGGGCGTGAGGGGGCGTGAGAGAGGGCGTGAAGAGGGCGTGGAGAGGGCGTGAGAGGGGTGAGAGGGGTGGAGGCGTGAGAGAGGGCGTGAGAGAGGGCGTGAGAGAGGGTGAGGAGAGGGCGGAGGAGGGGTGAGAGAGGGCGTGAGAGAGGGGTGAGAGAGGGCATGAGAGGGGCGTGAGAGGGCGTGGGAGGGTGAGAAGAGGGCGTGAGAGAGGCATGAGGGAGAGGGCGTGGAGAGGTGTAGAAGTGGCGTGGAGAGGCGTGAGAGAGGGCGTGAGAGAGGGCGTGTAGAGAGGCGTGAGAGAGGGCGTGAGGGAGCCGTGGGGACGTGAGAGAGGGGTGAGAGAGGGCGTGAGAGAGGTGAGAGAGAGCGTGAGAGAAGCGGTGAGAGAGAGTGTGAGAGAGAGCGTGTAGGAGAGCGTGAGAGATGAGGTGAGAGAGAGCGTGGAGAGAAGAGCCGTGAGACATGAGGTGAGACAGAGCGGTGAGACAGAGCGCTGAGACAGAGCGTGAGACGAGGGTGAGAGAGAGCGTGAGAGAGCGGTGAGCGAGAGAGAGAGCGTGAGCGAGAGAGAAGAGTGAGCGAGAGAGAGGTGAGCGAGAGAGGCCGTGAGCGAGAGAGCGTGAGCGAGAGAGAGCGTTGAGCGAGAGAGAGGGGGAGCGTAGAGAGAGTGCGTGAGCGGAGAGGAAGGTGGCGAGATAGAGTAGCGTGAGGAGGAGAAGCGATGAGCGAGAGAGAGAGCGTGAGCGAGAGAGAGCGTGAGCGAGAGAGAGCGTGAGCGAGAGAGAGCGTGAGCGAGAAAGAGCGTGAGCGAGAGAGAGCGTGAGAGAGAGCGTGAGAGAGCGCAAGGGAGGGCAAGAGAGCGTGAGAGAGCGTAAGAGAGCGTGAGAAAGCGTAGGAGCGAGCGTAGGAGCCAGTGTAGGAGCGAGCGTAGGGGGGCAGTGTAGGAGCTAGTGTAGGAACGCGTATAGGAACGAGCGTAACAGTGAGCGTGAAGGAGGGCGGGCGAGCGGTGTGGGTCGTCGCAGCACGGTCAGTTCCTGTGGCGGGGACCGCGTCCGTGAGACTGCTTTCCTTTGAGGGGCGGCTCCGTCCAAGGATCGTCCTCTGGCACACGCGGAGTTATTTCCTCCATGTCTCTTCCTCTCACTTCTCGCGAAGCAAGTCCTATAATGTCGTCCCACCACACCCTTCGATTAGAATTCACTTTTGCGACGGCGTTGTTTTTGTTTTGAGTGGGGGAGGGGGATATTACTTTCATTATTGATGTTATCTCAGTGTTTAACGTAGTTTTTAATGCAAATGATTACTTTTCAATAAATACTATTATATATTTTCTGTATGTCCATTAAATTACGTAGAATATCAAATAAACAATGAAACAAAATAATTATACTTTTTATCTAAGCTATTCGGGACGAGCTTCCTCACTGACATGGTGGCATGTCAGTGACGCGGCTCGTCCCGAAGATCTTAACACAATCTCCGACCGCGGAAGCTTACACACCCAGAATTATACCTTTAAAAATTTTTTTCATTGTAAAACAGCAACTTGAAAACTAGAGCCCCTAACGTCGTTACACGAAAAGTAATAATCTTGCGTTTAATCATCGTAAATTCAATTATTATAATATAGCGCTGCGCATATAATTCCGAGAGAGTACAGGAGCGCCCTTAAGTTGCCAGCAACAAGCGACGTAAACGCGTTTCCTCCCAGGCATAATTAGGTGTTCCTGGAACGCTGCGGTTCTTCAACACGAATTGATTGGTGCGGCTTAATTTAATCAGCACGTAGGGAAAACGGCCATCAAAACAGTACTTTCATGTGCTTTCATTAATCAAATTAATCCCGTGATGCGAGGTGATAATATGCAAGTGGTCTTAAAAACCATTTCTCAGAACCTTTTATTTAACATTTATTGCGTTGTCAATACTATTAATAAACACGTTCATTCTATCTAGGAAGAGGCTAGATGGGTCATGAATTCCCTCCATAAAATGCTTTTACATGGTACGTATTTTGCGTTATCCGGTAGGACCCAGACATGAGTTATGATGACAATAATAATAATAATAATAATAATAATAATAATAATAATAATAATAATAATAATAACAATAATAATAACAATAATAATAATATAGAATCACGATCGTGGAATACTCTTGTGTTATTGACTCGTGTTATTTGTGAAAAGTTATCGAATAATATTCAATTTTTCAATATTACAATAAACCACAGAACTCAAGGATTTTTATAACTCCATTCTTTTCTATACATACACACACTTAAACCTAGACACACACACACGCACGCAACCACACACACACACATACATACACGCGCGCGCGTAAAAACGCACACCCATACAACACAACACTCACAAGCCATTCACACATTCACCAAACACCACACAATCCACACGATGACACATCATACCACGTGAGACCACATACTGCACACCACACGACAAGACATGACCACATGTAAACAAACGTGTAGTATCTACTACCTCTTTATATAACTGCTCCATTCTGTTTAGTATTCTTTAGCAAATTATTTTAGTGCAAATAAATCCTTGGATTAAAATATTTTTTCAGATCGTGTGCAAGATTTCAACGCAATTTAATTTCCGTCCAGAACAGCCAAAAGTCAATTTCATTTTCGAATAGTGTACTCATTTCAAGAATTCAAATTCCGAGTGGGTTGTTTCACAAAACCAAAGGGATGGATTGATCTTCCACATTTGCTGTGTTCAAAATTTAAATTACATGGTGTTTATTTACATAAATACTGATACATAAGCTGCACAATATTGCCTATCATAAATTCAATTACATAATAATGACTTATCTCGCATAATTTTTACAACAATTTCTTAATTCGTAATTTTCATTCAGAAAATATCAAATTCTCTACCATCTTTAGCTCCTTTACGCAAAAAAGAGGTAAAAATACAATTAAAGAAGATGTATTTAAGTAGAAGGGATGTAACTCATAATATCATGGTATCTTGCTGAACGCGAATTTCTGTATGTGTGAGTGCGTGAACGAGAGTGAATGTGATAAGAGTGACAGAATGAGAGAAAGAGAGAGAGAGAGAAAGAGAGAGAGAGAGAAAGAGAGAGAGAGAGAGAGAGAGAGAGAGAGAGTTAGTGAAAAAATGTGTTAATTGTCACAAGCCAATAATCGTCTCTTCACTTCGACAATAATCCTATCGTTGACTTCGAGACAGAGTTGTCTTCGGAACGAGATGGAATTGGCAAAGCGCCAAATAAATTATGCATAAAGGGTTGGGCCTGGTTTTCGGCATAGTATTTTTTAGGTTTGGCGAATCCATGAATTGAACCAAATATAATTTTTTTTTTATGAAACGCCCTCACGTTTGTGTAGCGCTTTACAAAGGCTCTAGTACCAACAATGAGGGCAGCGGGTCACGACTGTGCTGCGCTCAAGCGGATTCCCGCGTTTCGATCGGCCGCCCACGCCCTGACATTCGTGGCGAACCGCGTGGCTGGATTACTCATTGTGGCGTACTCACAGACCGCCCTGACCTTGTGAAGACTAGACGTTCCGAGATGGGGAAGTGAATCATTTGGAAAACACGTGATTCAAATGACTCGAAGCGCGTGGCAAAGGACTGCTTTCAAAAGCCCCACAAGCTCTAGATGTCACAGTCGAAATAGCTTGATACTGTGGAGCTTACCAGTGACTACGCTAATGGCATGTTCTCAACCGTGGACATATTCTACGCTCTCTGAAATTATCTGAAAGTTGAATTGTATCAATACTTACTACTCTACTCTATTATACAAAATTGAGAAAGTTAAAATACGAAACAAGTAAATAATATCAAATAGTACATGAAATAAATCGATAAATTCAAAAAATTAGAAAGGCGAATTCAGGTTGGTTACATGAAATTCGTTTATTCACAAATCTCACCTTCTTTATAAAGTTCAAAATATTACAATAAATAAACAGAATCCGGAAATCTTTTTGTGAAAATAAAGAAACAAATATTAATTTCTTATTCAAAATATACTAACTTCTTTTCCGAAAAGGAAAAAATGTGTTGTCTGCAAAAGTTGATTAGTATTTCTCACAGTGATCAACATTTTAAACAAAACAATATATTGCGAACATTGCAAAAGCTCGCTAGATTACATAATTTTCCTCTGTCAATATTTAGTTGAAAAAACTGATGAACATGGAATATATATGGTAACGGTATTCCACACGAAATTATAGTAACACTTAGAAAAAACTATAATTCGTAACACTTTCACTTTTGTTTTTAATTCTGCTAAAGCAAACACCATAAATCTTCAAACTTCTAGTTCATTAAGTAGCATAAATGATTCTACAAAACCATTGTAAATAATTAATATAACCCTGCCGACGATGTACTAATTTGAAAAACTTTCAATGAATTAGACTTATTCAATTTTATCTCTATTAAGTTGAGTAATGTTTTGAAGTGAAATCAATTATAGCTAAAGATCATTCCATGAAACATCGTACTACAATCGGATAATACATTAAGATATGACAAGACTACGAGACAAGAATGTCCTCACTGCACTAGTGGCTTCAAGGTTAACGTTCGTTTCAAATTGGGCCGGATTTGTTCTTGTTATCGCAATCTGTGGGGTAATAGTTTTGTACTCTAAGATATATCGGAATCGTAACAATCTCCCATAATCAAAATTATATTTAAATTACAGCATTTATTCGTATATCAACACTTTTTGAATGGATGAACGTGTTTTCGGAAAGAAATGAACTAATATCTGTGTGTTCGTAAAGAAATGAATGATGGAGCACTAAAGAAATGAGAGGGAACTCGGAGTAAACCTACTTCCATCTGTATTTTTCCCCACCTCAAATCCCAGGCGAGAACTGAACTCCGATCCCTGAAGTGAAAGGGAGCTGGCCGATTGCTTCACGACAGACCCACAGGCTTCATCGTTGTTTTTGTTCCTTTGTCCAATAAGTTTTATTTTCGTTTCTTCCCTTTGAACTCTCTCCGATTATTTCCGAAACGCGCTTTACTTTACCTTTTGCGGTCCGGCGTCGCGTCGGTCAGCCTCCGACGCGTCCGTGTGTGAAAGCGTGGCGTACGCGCCGGCCCCGCCCCCGACGTGCGACCTCGCGCGCGGCCTGCGATAAGCATCTCCACATCCCGCACGAGGCTCCTGAAGGCAACGCCTCTCGAGGCGCACACTGAAAGCAGAGGAGAAGGAATCGGCATTCAGAAACAGGCTTCTAGGGGAATAAAAATTAACCCTTTAGTGTCCAGAGGGACACACATACACACACATTATATATATATATATATATATATATATATATATATATATATATATATATACACACACTCGAAAAGTTCTCTGGGATACGTAAAACCCTCTATTGGTGCATTCTGCACTCTTGTTAAGAGTATGTGTCCGGCGTACTAATGCCCTGTTTCAAGTGATTCCAAGAATTTTGAGTTTTATTGTCCCTGTTACAAAAAGGTGCATATTAGAATCCTCATTTTGAACAATTTTATTTTTACCTGTTCGCATTATTTTGTGGTAAGGTTTCTTTTCGTTTGTTTTCAATTATTTAGTTAATTATATTGCTGCTAACATTATTGTTATCAAATACACGGTTGCAAGTGGTTTTTCAAAATTTTTGTCTTGTCGGTTTTTGAAAGTTCCTGCATTTGAAAATTTTTCTCTTTTTACTGTACGCTTTACGTTGTTTTAATATTTTTTAAAATTATTTCATACATTATATTGTAACACAAATTGATTTCTGAGATATTTCTGTATTTACGGTGATACGTATTTAAATAATAAAGGCAGCAGTAGGGGTGTATCAAAAGAGAAAAGAACGCATATAATGTGCCAAAAATGAAATGTAACCTATTTCATCAATCCCTGTTCTTCCAAATTTTATTTAAAATAAATTTAATTATCAGCCCTTTTTGTTTCTTGTATTATTTCATAATAAAAAGTATAGAAAAAGATAATTTTTTCCAGTATTGTTATTTTTCCAGAAATGGTACCCAGAAAGACTAATGGGACAGACATGACCCACTAACGATTTTTTAAAATACTAAACATTAATTATTCAGTAAGAAATACTATAATAACAAAATTCCGAAGAAAATTAAATGGGTCATCATAGAGTCAAATCTTGGGTTTTGAATCTTACGTAACGTAGGGAGGTAACACAAGAAGGTAACGCAGGGAGATCTTACGGTCGACCCTAAAAAAGGTGGATTTCTGACATCTAAACAGTCGAGTTCGGAAGTCGACCAGTGCAGGAATGAGAATTTAAGAGGTCGTCCGCTCTCACAGGTTCCCGACTTCTTATTTAAGGTCGCGTCAACTTATAGGCCATTAGCGACCACTATTGCGTTTAACGGTATATTAGCTGTGAGGATGACACGAAATGATGATGGTAGATGAAAGGACGAACACAAATACAACCATGCTCGAGGCGGGACTCCAACCCGCGATCCTTTATTCCGACATTGCTACGGCACTACTACCTTAGCGATCTCAGCCATCCGGCCTGTCGGTTTCCGACTTTAATAAACAAGTTTTCATTAGTATGGAGTTCTCATATATACAAATCTGACTCTTTATTTCAATTTTCAATAATAAATAATATCAATCAATTTTCTATTTTCAAAAATTTAATTTTATTTATTGTAATTTTTCAAATAGAAATATTTTATAATTATTTTCAAGAAGCAACCTTTATCGGCATACACATCTCTCCTGTAACCTTGCGAAAGGTGGAGATTTCACATTAAGCCAAATTATCAAGTTTTCTAAAACAATTCTTTTATGAAATACTATGAAAAAATCTCGAAACTACTGCCCTGTATGCGAGGATTGGTTTCACACATTGGCAATGCCGTTTTTAAATTTGTGAATAGGATTTTGCAAAAAGTGGTTTTAATATAAGTATCGATACCCCTATTATCGCATCGTATCAGTTCATGATTTAGAATGTATGAAGAAATGTATACTTAAAAAAATATACTAGTATTGATTCATTCGCTTTTTACTCTTTTCACACAATTTTTTGTTTTCAATTTCATTATTTCACTATTTTAACACAATATATTTTGTAAAAGTTTAAATGATTATCACGATGAGTACATTTCACGGTAGTAATGATCTTTTGAACACTTATATTAAATACGCAGATTTGTTGTCAATCCTACAATACTGATTGATGAGCAATGACTCTTGTTTGCAACATTTGCTAATGCTAACTTTTCACTCTCGCAAAATAAAAACCTCAGCGGCAACAAGAAATTTATTAGATTTCCAGTACTGCAGAGATAAACATGTCACCGTCGACAATAACATAATCTCTCAGTCTACTCGCAGATTGGGAGCACAAGGAAACATGCTGAAATAGTATATTCGTGTCACGTCCGTACGCGCAATCCAATGGACCGAGAAGAAGGACCGGCACGAAAGGAGCCGGGGAAGGCGGCCAGCGGTGGTGCCGATCACCGGCGACTTTCAAAAGGGAGTGCGCTTTGATTTAGCACCAGCGGCGCCCGCACCAGGAAACGCTCTCCGTCACCGTCCGCCGTTACGACGCGGTTCGGCCCCAGAGTCCCTTGTCCACTTATCGCCAAGTTTTATACTCCTCGCGTATCGCGCTGCTTTGAAAAGTTCCCCGGCTTTACGGGCCTCTAACTGTCCGCGAGGAAGGTCCGAGCGTCGCTGGGCCTGGCCCACCATGCAGTGGGCCTGTGGCACCTTGCTCGAGGAAAGCGCAGTCAAATCAGGCAGAGCTGGTTGGATTTGCTTCTCGACAGAAGTTGAAGCATAGGCTTAGTATTTTCTTTTCACTTCCATACGGTTCGCACACAATCGTAAAGGTAACCAAAGCACTAAAGAAAATTCGCGACAAATACTGGAAATATAATGCACCTATCCGTGAAGATAGATATTATTTCAACAATGCCGATCGCCATGAAGTTGAAAAAATAATGAAATCACTCAAATCGAATTCAAAAGGCTCTAACGGTATAACGGAAAAACTAAAATGGTTTTGAACTACGCCCTTCCAGCTCTCACACACAAATGTTTCTTCAACAATTTGATCTTTCCTCAATGTGGAAACTAGCTTACCCCTTCTGTAAATCTTCTGTAATTCATTAAATCCTTGAAATTACCGACCAAACAGTATATTACCAACATTGTTCTAAATCCTCCAAAAAATGTTGTACGCCAAGAAATAGAAAAGTATCTCGTCATAAATTATCTCAATAATTTTCAATCTGGTTTTATGCAGGGTAGGAGAACGCAAATGTCTTTATTACGAATGGTAGAAGACAATCGTCAAACTCGGGATGTAAGCAATATACCAATGCAAACGCTTTTAGATTTCTGCAAGGCATTTGATTCAGTAAACCATAGCGTGCTTCTGCCAAAACGTAAATGCATCAATTTTTCTGTTTCTATCTCGTGACAACGGGTTGTAGTTGCTAAAAATTCTTTCCCTAAACTAAGGATTCGTCCTAGGTCCTCTTTTCTTCCTGGTCGAAGTAAATGATATCCCCTCTGTACGATCTGACTACAGCCATATGTATGCAGACGACCTACAGATTTAGACCAGGGGAAAACCTTCTGAAATGGCCTATTTAGTTAGAAAAACAAATCACAACTTGGCTTCTTGACTTAAACGGTCAGTGAGAAACGTCATCAAGCTAAATACATTTAAATCTCAATCAATTATAATTGGTTGAGACAACACAAATCACTTCAAAATATAAATATTCCTCATATCATACTTAGCAACACTATTGTTCCTTTCTGATCTGAAGTTAAAACTCGTGGTCTGACTATCGATAAATTCCTAAATTGAAAACCCATGCACGGGACTCTTGCGGAAAAGTGCTCACTTAAATATTATTCAAATGTTTTCCATCAAAAACCACAGAATTACTATTAAACTCCTCTTGCTTCCCTCTCTTGATTATGGCAATAGTGTGTATGGTAATGTAAAGAAATCAACCATTGATGCTTTTCAAAGAGCTGAAAATAAATGTGTTAGATTTTAATATAATTTTCGAAAGTACGATCATATATTGGGATACTACAAAGAAAATCACATATTGGGATACTACAAAGAAAATCACAGTATTGAATTTGAAAGGTCCATGAACATTTCATAGTTAATTTATTTTTTTTATTTTACGTCAAAAAATTTTGAAACTGTGTTTGACTACGAGATGAAGTATATTCTGTGCACGTTTTGTTAATTCTGGGATCCCTACCCTAAACCGTGCACTCTTACTAGGTGCATTCTGAATACATAAAGAAATGAACGTTTTGGCGAGAATTGTTAACAAAATATTCGCTCCGATGTGATAACAGTAATTTATGTAACAAGGACGCGAAACAGGCGATTCAGGCACGAGTCGAGTTTGTCGTCTTCGCTTTTTTTTCTTTGTCCTCTCCACAGTAATCCTTTGGAAAAGGGGAATTTATTTACTTTAAATTATTAACAATAAACTGCTGCCTTGCGGCTTAAGCAGCTAGAGGAGAGACTTTATCTTACAGCTAAGTTTTACATACTAGTCCTAAAGTTCACTTACTTGCACTTTGCCATTACTAACTTACACTAAGATCGGTTTTGTTAATACAATAATTCTACAGAGTTAATTTATGAGCGAGATATATTTTTTCTTCTTTTCCACTACATTCACACATTCATACTTGATTTCGCTACGCTCGGACGACAAAGAGATGAGAACGAAAAATTCCTCGCGCCCGTGTTGCGTTCACTATTTTTTAAAACGCAGTCAGCGAAACGCACCTTCGGCACCGTTTCTTCAAAATCTATCTCCGAAACAATATCTGACGTCATATTTTACCATGTAAAAAAGTAAAATGGATACCAGAGACATACATTATTGTTTGCAAATAAACAAATATGTCGTCGAGTGTAAAGACAATTGCGAATCGTTACAGATGTTTCGCACACGCTTCGCGATGTTTCGCGAACTGTGAAACAATTAGCTGTTTTGCACACGGAAAACAAGCACGAGAAACGGCACTTTTCGCACGGTGTGTTATAAAAAACAATTTTCGAAGGCAAATCAGCTGTTGATTTGGTTTCTTAGCCTTCACGTCCTACGTGAAGGAATATACTATTGCTACGACAAAATAGAGAACGATAATTTGAATAATTATATTTCCCACTGAACTCTAGATGACGTGCACAGAAAATGAAGTTACATTTATGCCCAGAAGCAAACCAAGGGGTCATCGCATCATTTGCTCAAAGGAAATTTCAATTAGAAACCCATCTCATGACTTCAAGAAATACACCATCAAGCAGTTTTAACCCTTTCATTATACGCCGATAATTCCGTTTCGTGTCATGCGTACGAAAGAGTTTTAAAACGAATAGCCTGTTTGGTGCTTCCGAATGACGTGCAATCAGTACGGCTGAATCTGTTTGCCAATCGCACCCAAACATTTCTTTTATAAGTACGGATCCTCTTTCATCGTATAATGAGAACCCAAAGACAGTACTTTTGTAAACCGGTCCTGCGGCGTTTTTTGACCTGTGATAGCGCGCGCCCGCCCCACTGCGCTATTCCTTGCTAGCGCCCTCCTCCCCGTCCGTCGCCAGCGCGGGTTGCGGTTTTACGAGCGGGGGTGGAGGCGGTTGACCGCGCCCTCCTGCGGCGCCTCCGCGAGCTTCCGACCGCCCTCACTGCTAGCAGCACAGTCTGCCTCCGCAATGGAAACAAACGCTTAATTCTAAGAGCGGACGAGCTCGCCAGAAGACTGCTCTTTCTTTTTTTCCCTTCCTTTTTTTCGCATATAGGCCAACTTGTACCAGGCGTGCATCCTGCTTCAGCAGGTGTACCTTTTTGGGACAGAACATTTCTGTAAAGGGATCAGCATTTTGGCTGGATCCCTATTTTCATTTTTTGTTAGCCCTAGGGATGATGGTGAGGGATCAAAGGCCCAGGAGGATAGACACATTGTTTAGTCCATATTTATTTGAAAAATATTCATTATCCAACTCCTTTAATAAAAACAATATTTTGAAATTTTAAAAATTGGGAGACTATTCTCAGTTTTCTCCAAATGAGGAATTTGGCGTTCATTTGTAAAAAGTTTTTCAATTAAACGATTCAATTGAAGTTTCTATATATTCCGTCCATCGATACACAGTGACATGTGGCTACTTTATGCTTTAGTATGGTCGAACATAAAGTATATACCTGTGAAGTGTGTTGATTACTTTTGTTTGAGAAATTGCGAATTCAGTAAAAGTGGATATATTTCCAATAGTTAAATGTCATTTTTCAAATATCAAATTTAATTTTAATAAATACTTAATATTATACGTTTGAAATATACATATTTTACCATTACATTATGAATCCCGCAGTGAATGCGAATTGCTACCACCAAGGCCTTCTGAATCTGGGAAGTTTATCATTCACATCATTGGCATGGAGTTCAACCACATTATCTCAATTCTTCATAGCCTTTAATAACTATTCCATCATTTTAACTATCCCAACTTCAAAATTAAAGTTGAGTTTTTTATACCAATAACAAAACTGAAATATAATGTAATGATATTTTCCATTAATGTGATATTAGTAATATTAACAATCGCATAAAGTTGCTGACGCGTCGAGTCGCTGTCGAGTTTTACAGTTTTACAACCATTATTATTATTATTATTATTATTATTATTATTATTATTATTATACAATTTCTCATTAGCCAACAATTAGATCGGATGCACCCGAATAAGCGTGTGCGCGGGTGCAGTTTAAGTAAGCGTATTTTGTAACTTTCCATAAAAAGTTCTATAACATCACATTGTGTACACACTTTCTATAAATTATCAGCCCAAAGGGTTTCGTCTACTCATTCTGCTTCTCTGATCGATTAAATACTTGCAATTGTGAAAACATTTGTATTTTCATTTCCCTCATTATATGTAGTTTTTCATATATTTTCATGGAGATGTTAACTCGTTTTTACAGCCATAAATTACTACACGTATAAATCACTGCAGACTTCAGTTACTTCATCCGTTTTCTTGAAGAGGATTCTCATTTATCATTTGTTTCATTTCAACATGTAAGCGAGTAAGGATAAGTCTCTTAATCTTTTTTTTTCTTCTTAGGAGATATAGCAATTTGAAAATAGTTTCTGTAAATGGAGATCTCTTCTTGAGTTCTTAAATTATAAGAGCTAAGACAGTTCACTGTTAATAATGGATTAAAATACATCCCAATTAGATACTTGCTATTGAAAGAGATGACTTTAAAGAAAACATTATAACATTTAACTTAATGTAATTTGATAAGTAAATTAATTAATTAATATAAAAAATATATTTGCGCTGATCTGCAAAGTGTTTTAAGTGCGTTATTCAAAAATAGAGCCTTTCAATCTACATCACCTTTTACAGAAAAAAAACCCTAAATATAAGAACAAATTCCTTAAAGGAAAAAGATGATGTACTAGTATCAAAATATATACGGTATTCAAAACTGGTTCAAAAGTCTGTAATGGATATTTTTATTAAGCTGTTTAGTAGAAACTAACCACGAGAATCATGAAAACGATGGATTGTTACGTGAAACTGTATATGCTTTTGCTCTCATTCAAAGCCAAAAATACGTAACAAATACTTTCAAAAATTGCGTCTCTCAAACATTTTTTACTGTTATCATATCGTTGAAACAATTTATTTTGCTGACCAATCGAGGACAGAAATGTCAAACCCTTAATCTAATACCTCGCATTATCTTCTAACTGCAGCCCTCAATTATAAAATACGACCGCTTTTTGCGAGACTAGACACCTAACAAACGAAGGAATGTGCTCCTTTGACCTACAGGCTTGCATCTCTGAGAGTTTTTGTTCGCATCCGACTTGACCTGGGCCACAATCACTCTCTCGGCGGGAAAGCCAACCCTGAAGCTCGTAAATGTCGCCGCTGCAAAGAAAATCTTTTCCTTTTTAACACTCAACTCGCATTTTTGCAATCGGCGCCCTCGTGATATCGCAGTCTCCATTGTGGGGCCTCCCGTCCGTAGTTTTTCCCTGACGCCCCCCCCCACACACACACACACTCCTCCATCATCTCCACTCTTCATGACGCCCCTATCTTTGTCACTAGTGAGATCCGCGTTGCATTAACTGCAAAAGGCACCAGACATTTTACTTGTTATTTGAAATTACATAAATAAGGCATATCATGCTAAGTATGTGGTACGCTGACGAATTGCGTCAAATTATCTGTGTAAAAATGTGGGTGCGCCGTTGATACAGTAATTTTGTGAATGAGCTTTTCAATGTGGCATCGCAACTACACACACACACACACACACACACACACACACACACAAACAAACAAAGAAAAAGTGTCATAATGCAACTTTTTATTACAATAAATACTGAAAAATCGTCTGCTGTTCTCTATCAACTCTTCTCAGATTTCCTTGTGGTTCGTCTCACTATCTCCCTCTCCTTCTCACTATCTCCCTCTCCTTCTCACTATCTCCCTCTCCTTCTCACTATCTCACTCTCCTTCTCACTCTCTCTCTCTCTCTCTCTCTCTCTCTCTCTCTCTCTCTCTCTCTCTCAAGTCCTCTCTCTCCCACCGTTCCGCTCTGACTCTTCCACTTCTCCCTAAAGCTTTACCTCTTTCCCCATTTCCCTTTATCGCTCTGTCTCTCTCACTCCTTTCCACTTCCCTTTCTTTCTCTCTCCTCTCTCCTATTCGTCCCTCTGTCTCTCCTCTTTCCCTCGTTACTCCGTCCTCTGTCCTTACCGTTTTCCATCTTACTCTTCCTTTCTCGCGTCACATTCGAATTTATTTGCCTTTGTTCGCTCTTTTACTTCGCGGAGCCCTCCATGCCTTCCAGATTCGACCAACCGGGATCCTCTGCAACCACCACCGGCCCCTCTATTTCGATCACGCCGCCCGCGCCCCCGCTCACGCCCGCGGTCCCGC
>BOPP01000001.1:5644348-5661100 GCA_017312745.1 Gryllus bimaculatus
CAGCGCCCCCGCCAGCGCCCCCGCCAGCGCCCGCGCTCCCGCCCCTGAGCGGTTGTTGGGCGACGCGGCGCGACGCGATAACCCCCGCCCTCCACCGCGCGCTTTACGAGCGGGGGCGGCGCCCGCTCCAGGGACACCGAAGCGCGGCCCACGACGCACAGTGCTACGACTTCTCGAGGAAGAATTCCAACTGGTCAATAATAAATGCAAAGAGGATCGTGCACATCATCGTAAATTGAAGGCCTTGTTCCAAAAGTGATGCATCTCCATTAAACACAATTTTTCACCGAGGAAAAGTATTCGTATTTAGCCGTCCTGCTCAAGGAAGAATTGAATATTTATCTGATAGTGCTAACATGGGAGAAACGCAATTTTTAATAAAATATTTGGCAACATTATCGAAAATATAAGTAATTGATACGTTAAGCTAAAAACCCAACGAAAATGAATTTACGTCACTTTAGAAATACGCTCTTCAATTAATGTACAAACGAGAACAAAAATATTTTATTCACGAGACAATTTGGCTCACGAAGTGATGGCAGGAGCCAAATAATTTTCACTGATTTAATGTATGAATCGAAATATTTAAAAAAACTATTTAAACAGTTTAAAAGTAGTTTCATACATGATTGATCCAGTGCGATTACGCTGAAAGTAAAGACCTGTCGGAAAGTTGCGAAAGAAAAGTATTATTCAAGCCTTATACAGGAAATTAAAACTCTGAAAAGTTATGTCCAATGTCGTTTAGTAGTTACTTTACAAGGCTAATGAAATGGAAGGCTTATAAATTCCGGAACAATATAACTACTAAACATTTTGAACACAAGAGTTACATAAACATATTTTCTAACAACATCATGGAAATGTCTTATTTTTACCAATATACCAGTGCACAGTCCCAGTACACATTTAACAGTATTTATCAGTACACCACAAATATCTGTACATGATTTTTATGTACTTTAGCCTGAAATCCTGATATCCACTAACTTAATAACGTAATGCACAACATATAATTATAATATTTTATAATAAAAATAATAAAAGATATTTCGGAATATTGCTGGACATTGCACTTATATGCTCTCACTAATTACGGCATTTAAAAACGCTCATTTATCTTTCAACGTTCACTATGAAGATTCTATGAACTCGCCTTGAACTCACTACAAAACAGTTCACTGTTATCAACAGATCAATTACAACACACTAAATAAAGACATAAAACTGGCCACAGAAAGATTGCAGCGCTAGAAATTGCAAAAACACTGAAAATTTTGAAAATTTCTTAGTTTATGAAAATTTCTTAGAATGGCCTGGGCGAATTCGAAAAAAAAAATCATCAGACCCCCCCACTGGGAAACCGAGACACGTTCAATGCCACCTTAATTGTCTCGATTGTAGGACGGGAAGTAGTCTAACCGTAAGTGATGAACGGATGCATGTATACTATATAAGGATGTAGTATGTTTTGAAAACGGCCTAATGAACAAACGATGGCAGGTAAGCTTTCATTCTATTAATTTTAAGGTGTCTTTAAAATGTATGTTTACTATAAAAGGGGTAAACATGAGCTAGTGCTAACGCGTCTTCGCTCCGCCTTTCATTTAACCAAAATAAAAATCACGAAATTTGGTTAACAAGAATGTTCAATTTTTTTCTGGACGACAACCCTTGTTTTATTTAGAATAGAAGGACGCAGAAAATCGTCATTTCCTCACTAGCAGAGTGAGATGCGTTGAATTGCGTGCCCTAAATGATAGGCTTTGATTGGGCGATCGTGATAGGTGGAACGGGTGAAATCGAGGTTCAGGGATAGACGGACGGTCAGAAAGAGGGACAGACGGGCGGATGGACGGGCGGATGGACGGGCGGATGGACGATCGGACGGACGCATAAGCAGTTTATTCTTTTACTGTACAAGGATTAGAGTTGAATATTTGCTTTCTCACTACCGCTTCGGAATAGAGGGAAATGTGTGTAATGGTGAACGAAAAAACGGAGAATTTTCGTCAGAAAAACTTATTTCAGGCCCTAGAGTGCATGAGAAAATGGATAAATGCAGTTGCTACATTTAGAAATAATCTTCAACACGTGATGTAGGCAGAATCCATGTTTTTGGGTCCTTGATACCGAAAAATGGAATGACGGCAAAACGTCAGTCCGTGAACAATGCTAACGGCTAAACCGTTCATTCGACTTTTTTTCAAAATTGATGTGGTTGCCGTCGCGGTCCCCGAATATGAAACCGATATTTCAATTTTCAGGGGTACTTTACATAAAGCTCCTGGGACATTTTCAAAACTTTCAAAGTGTCTTCATCGTTTTCGATTAAATGTTGTTGTCAGATAGTGTTAAAGACGTTTAAGAGCATGGTGTAGGTCTCATATTCGTTAAAAATTCGTTTTCTTTAAAAATTGCAATTTTTTAAAAAAAAATATCGGTGCTTTCTTACAACTACAATAATGAAGAGAGGTATTTTTTTCTTAATGAAATCTGTTTCTTGATTATTTTTTTAATGAGGCCATCTTCAATTTTTCGAAAATTTGAGTACTTTTTGCGTACTTTTGCGTCAAAATACGGGCGAGAAAGTACGTGCTTCCTTAGCACCACACATTCTTCACGGAATGGTCATCATATATTCAAAGATTTATTTTGCCAACCCCCCCCCCTTCGGCCCACTGTGCATCCGCACGTCCCCGTGGCGCGGCGCGGCGGCAGTCGTGAGCCCCTGTCTGTCTGGGCGATCGAGCAGATCCGCTTTAGGAAAGGATCCGGGCTTCGCGCTCGCCTTTCAGCTCTCGCCTGCGCCCTCTGATAACGAACGGGCCTTTCCACGCGCGGCGCGATTCGCTCATTCGGCACCAATGCTAAAGAGAATCGCAACTAATCCGAAATAATTTGGATCGCGATCAATGCGGGTTTGTGACATTTAATTTTTAAATTCATGGAAATCTAATACGCATTAGGGAATGCACCATCTGAGGTAGCTCAGTGGCAACAATCTTTGGCTTTCCACCGTCTCTGGAGAGGAGGTTCCTGAGTTCGAGTCCGGTCAAAGGTGTATTTTCGATACCACGTGTAGAGCTAGTTCGAATACAATCGCTCTTTGGAGGAGAATTCAAGCTACTGGCTACTTTGATCGATAGTTTTTCGTGGTTTCTCCCATCAATAAATGGCGAATACCGGAATAGTACCCTAACAATCGATCCACGGACAGTACGCGATTTTTTGTTCTTCCTTGTCCTATCCTCGCCCCTGACTTACACACACTTACACTTACATACAAATTAGGAGATCATTGGTCACTTAGAGTTCATCATGTGTGGGTCGGAGCCCTGATGGGGAAGATATCAGGAGGGACAACCCTGCAAATTAAGGGAATATAGCCGCTGACATATCAGGTTGTACGTAGCGGAGGAGGAAACCGCCATCTCCCGACTATAATATGCACAACACTCACGACACTAATGACCAAAGTAATTGGCGCACACGAATACGACTTACT
This sequence comes from Gryllus bimaculatus, assembly GCA_017312745.1. NCBI lineage: Eukaryota > Metazoa > Arthropoda > Insecta > Orthoptera > Gryllidae > Gryllus > Gryllus bimaculatus. The sequence continues at coordinate 5,647,860 of BOPP01000001.1, forward strand.
CATTACGTATGACGTTGTGCGTGAAGCTTCATGAGTCAGGACGACCTAGATTTAGCACCCGACTGTGACGGGCTTTCGACAGCAGACAAGTAGCTGAGTCCAAAATCAATACTTCCTCGATGCAAAATCCGCTCGTCGGTTGCTCTGATTGTTCTCATGGTCCCCTCCAATCTATTCCAGGTGAATGGCGAGGCTTAAACGAAGCCATGAACCACTTGCCATCCTTCCTTCTCCCCTCTGAACTGCAACATGATCCTTATGGACTGATCCCACAGACAAATTTCCTATTTGGGGGTAAAGAGAGAAACAGAACAGAGTGAAAATGTAAGTAACGTACATACAGTTGTTATAAGAATGAAGCTCAGTGCATTATTTTTAAGCAGGAATTGAAAATTTCATTTTACACACTATTACCATTTCTTTTTGTATAATTTGATTACTTACAGTCACGATTTTTAAAATATTGGAACACAATTTAAAAGTGTTGTTTTTTACAATTTTAAAATGTATGTCGTTCATTTGATTGTATGATTTGGAAACCTTTAACTTTATATTGTTTGTCAGATTCTGATTCCTTTTTTTTTTCTTTCTTTCACGAGCATAATTTCGATTCTTTCATTTTCCAAAACCATTTGAGTCGATCCAGGACGTTCAGATTCTGGATAGTAGATTACTGTATGATAAGATAACTGAAATACGCATGCAGATTAAGGTAATACAGCAAACAATGTCTTGAAATCATTTTGCAACAACACAGTGTTAACACAGCAATATGTCTAACGGGGAATTTCTAAAACGAGTCTATTATTTCAATTTCACATTTTCACAATTTCACATAAAATTGTGTGTGTTCTTTCAGTCGTGAAAATATTCCACATATATTAAATTCACTTTATTTTAATAGATTTGTCATCAATAAGTCTCTAAACAACAAAACTTTACAAAAATGAATAATCACTTTTCCCAAGCACACTTTTGAATTTTGTCATCTTCTAATAATATTTTTTTTGAAATCATCTTCCTTATAGTGTTAAGTGTGGAGGTCTATGTTCTTCCTGCAATTCTGAAGAACATAGAAATTGAATGAAATCGTCCCTCTGTAAGTTGGACCTTCCAGGTTAATCAATTCCATTTCTTTCCTTTTAAAACTACTACCTGTTGTCCAATTACTGCGACGGTAACTCTGAGTCATTATTTCTCTCTCATTATCCACGTTCTTCGTAACCAAGTGGTAAGTCAGTCTCCTGGGCGTTGGTCGTGTCTGCACCACGAGACGGCGCTCGGCGACCGCGCAGCTGAGGGACGGCTCGCAGCCCCAAACGCGGTGTCCGACACCGCCTCCAGTAAATTTACACGCGTCCTTTCTTTGTCCCGTGAGCGGTCCGACGGCACAGTCCACCCGTAAATCGCCGCTGAGCTGCACTCCGTCAGCACCCGGAAGTGACGCCCGAGCTACTGGTCCACTTTACGACGACAATAGCATAGCGCCTTGCCGAGGGTGTGTTCCCGTTCCAAGGGGCATTCAAATGTTATGCTCATTAACATGTGGTGTTATGATTTGCAATTTAACGTTTATTGTTTGCACATGATTAGTAAATCTTTCAAATGTTTTCGCATCTCCGTTGGAAAAAATCTTTTGGGTTCCTCTCTTTCTGTGTTCAGAAGAGTAAAGAGAAAACTAGCTATTATTTCATTAAATCCAACATTATTTACTAAACAAAATTGCATTACTATTACCTAAATTAAAACCATTGCATTTCCAGGCATACTCCTATTTTTAAGTTCACACTTTTTTTTTTGCGGACCTAAATTTTACATACATTTTATTCTGTATTTCAACTATTTTCAACCGCCGGGTAAATTATCTTTACCTGCGCAGCAAATAAATTGTATCAATCAACTCGTGTAAAGAAAATAGCATCAAAACAAATAACAAATATTTCAAATGATTTCAAATATTTTAAATGAATCAGAAGTTGATTGAAACGCCAAAAGCTGTGAACATTTAGTCAGTATTTTAATGCACGATCTTCATCAATATGAGAACATTTAATTATTACCCAAAATGTAATCATTAATGATTATCTGATTTATTTTATTAAATGATATGGTGATTATGAAGAAGTTGTAGAAAAAATAATAAAATGTCTAAAAGTAATTGTTCGAAACAAATAATCCAGGGGTGGATATATTGGTGTTAGAATAAGCATTAAACTTCACAGAAGAATGCAAACTTACATACGATTTATGTTTATTTCACATCAACTATTAGAATATTACGAAATATGAAATGATCCAGACACGAAAGGTGTTTCAGCAGCACCTACTCGCAAGTTGCACAACGAATGTTTCTGTAGCCGGGAGAACACAACATGCTGAAGAGAACTCGCGACAAAGTCAAATCCGACTGCGACAACGATTATCTCCCTGTCCTGAAGGATCTCGGAGAAATTACTGCCTCCCGCGACAATCGTACCTGCCACTTCGGACTAAAACAACTTTCTTTCATTGGCTCAAGTAGGCGGTAACGGTTCGGGTGATGTAAAGCTTTTTCTTGCGCCTTACGACATATTTATGAACGCGTGTTTAAGTTCCAGGCCCAGCACGTGCGCAGTACTTGGGTTCCGCACATCTTTCTTTTCTGACTTATACGTTCTTCTTTGGTGTAACAATTTGTCTTCAGTGAATAAACCGAGTCTACTAACTCTTTTCTTTAGTTGTTGGATGTTCTTAAAATTGTAGCCCCAAATGAAGAAGCAGCTGCTTACAGAGTAATCTCCGCGTGATAGTGCTTTCCTGGGTTAAAATTTAAGTTGTGAAAAATATGGGCGATATTTTTTGAACCAGATCAGAAAGTGAAATGTTTCACAATTTTAAGTGGGGTTAGCCAAGAGACGAGGTGCAAGATATGTTGACTAAAAACGAACTCCAAGCGGATTATTTTTTTCCTTTTCGATCTACGTCAAAAAGGAGCATTTTTTTAAAAAAATTATAGTTTCAAAGGACTTGATTGGAAATTAAAATTAATTATTTTATTAGTCATTCATATCAAGAGCAAGAGTCATTATAAATATGAAATTGTTTTGAAAGGTACATAAAATAATTTATTCCAGTTTCCTATTTTGTAGCCGTTTAAAATGTCAGTACATTTTGTCAGACTCAAAAATATATTAGAACTATTCAGTGCCATTGGCTTGCTTCTCTCTTCCCATTGCGTAATTACAGTTTATTAATTCCCGCATCTTCACAATTAGAAACGTTGAGCTTATTTGTATTAAAAACTTAATTGTTACTTCAAACAACAAATAAAAAAATATTGAAATGATATTTTATTGAATGGATTGATTTTCTAATAAAAGAAGCACAATGAATTTTAATAATTACAATTTAATTGATTTTATGAATGTTCAATTAAGCTACAATTTAATAATTAAACCTCCAAACAGTCTGCAGAATGAACATCTCTGAAGAAAAGCTTCATCTGACGTCATGTACCGCACCTCCTAACATCTCCTACCGCCAACGCTGGAATCCGAGTCTCACTTTTCCGTCATCGAACCCGCGCCACTGCACCAACTGCCTGGAAACCTCCCTGCGTCCCACCTCTCGGAGGCGGCGAGTGGCTTGCGCTGGGCCGTCAACCGGAATCCACTCAGCCCGGAGGCGCCGTCGCGCGCGTCCACGCCCATCTCGTCAGCATTTAATTTCGTCCTGTCAGCCGTCCGCGCGGATGACGGGAGGAGGGCGGGGCGGGGGGGCGGGGGGGGCGGGGGCGGGGGGGGGCGGGGGCGGGGCGTGCGGACGTGGTCACAGCCCCGCCCTGCGCGGCGGCACTTGTGCTTCTGACGGCTCGCGAAACGCCTCCGTGCGACTAGACCCCGCTTCGGGAGAGTTTCTGGGGGAAGTGGAAATCTGCGCTGTGAATTCGGTCGTTCAAATGAGACTACTTTATGCAGTGCAGGAACTGATGTATTGTAAGTGGTCAAGAGCCATACGGAAGAATAAACTATTAGGCTCCACCAATGACAAATTCATCACTTGTTTGTTCTTTTTTTCTGCAAGTCATATAATCCTTCCTTATTTCAAACACCCAAAACGTTAGAAACTTGTTTTATTAATTGTTAAAGACATATAACCAGCACATTCCTTTCTGTACGTCTTCAAACACACAAGGATAAAAATACGTCACACTGGAAAGGCGAAATAGAAAGACAAAAACCAATTTGATATTCGCGAACGCAGCACCCCCACTTCAAAGCGACTGCGCCATTCTCTTTGTGTTCGTCTTGTGGAGCAATTCTCAAGCGTCCGCGCAGAACTGGAGTTCGAGGAGGCCGGGGAGGGCGAGTGCCGGCAGAAAGACCGATTCCCGAAGGAATCCAATGGCTCGGCATGCCGAAGTGTTCGGAGGCGGCGCGGCGCTGCCCCAGAACCAAACCAGACATTCCGCATCCCAAGGCCACGTCTTGGGCGAGGCCGCTTCCTCCTTCCCAGATTCCTGCGCAGTGGACGCAGGGCCGCCTGTGCAAGGAGATCTGCAGCGCAGTGCGGACCGTCGCGACTCTTCCATTGCACAGGTGTAGTTTTCTTGAACCTGGAGACGTATGGTGCTTGGGGCTTCATTTGTGGCAGCCCGTAAACGTGTACTAGTGATCATTTCAATGAGATCCGTTGCGTAAGTTTTGATGGTCAGCAAACAAACATTACTTTTTATGTAAAATAAAAACAGGATTATTTCACTACTATTTTTGTATTTCAGCTTATTGAATTGTGAGAGTAATTTAAAAGATAAATTTAAGAATGTGGAAATTTTGCAATTCTGCTCTAAGAATGTTGAAAAATACGAGTTTCCAGCAATCTATTTACGTGGTTTGTTAATACCATTACTTTTTGGCAGCACATACGTATGTGAACAGCTATTTTACAGGATGAAAAATGTAACGATATCCAGAATATAATAAACAGGCACATCATTCGTAAACCCTGGCAATCACCACGCTGCCATAACGATTTCCTTATCATACTATTATTGATTGAAAATTCAAGCTTGTTACCGTATAAAATTATCTGCGTCTTTGTCAACAAAGACAAAAGTCTTAGACGACGAACCCGACGTAAAAGCTGTGACAACTTCTTTATAACGCACGTTAGCATTCTGTTACGTTTTTTCATGGGGGGGTCTAGTATTGTTTTTATAGTTCCAGCATAACATCTGTCTTAAAATTTTTGGGAGGTGATTTTTACGAAGGGTTGCATTTAATTCCTATTAATTTATCCTTTACCATAATAGTTAAAACTGCTTCTGCATAAATATTACGTCATTATAAGATTCTCACTATTAATAAGGGGCTAATTATAATCTAGGCTAATTTTTGGTATTGCTCCACCCATTCGTAGCTGCCAGCAATCGGCGTCTAAAAGACATATTTCCAGTTTCCCCATTTTTGGTCTTATAATAGTACAATAGAAATATGAGTATTAATATTATAGAAGTGTAAAACATGGTTCCATATACACATTTTCATTGATACATTCGGAGACGTCCTTTAAAAATATGTCGTTCTTAAAATGCGTAATTTTGAGATCCCTTTCACAGAAAACTTTCGCTTTTTTAAAATTATATCTGCTACAAAATTTGCCGTTTTGCGCTACTGCATTAAATAACTTTTTTCTGTAATACGTATGTAACGGAAGTAATAATGTAATGAAAAAAATAGTAGTTTCATTACTTGGGACTGAATCTAAACGAAATTAATCACTTGTAACTATTCACTGAACACTTGAGTATCGGAGTTATCTATAGTGTTATGTTTAAGGTTCTTCAAGGAACAGATTCGTATAGATTTTCCGCATCTCTTGGGTAGATTCCAGTTTCGTTAAAGGTGACGCAACCATCCCGAGCGCTAGACTTGCTTTCAGACGAAACTCTGGAGGAGCGCTGGACGAGAATCAGCTGGGAAATACGAATGAGTAGGACTCTTCCAGAGACAGTGAATCAAGATGCTTTATTGCACAACGAAACTAAGGAGGACGTAGTTGAGTCACAATGAGAACTTGCAGTTGAGTAACCCCACTGGGGTGGAACAGACGCTGAAAACATCAGTGTTACGTATAAAACAAAATTCATTATTCTTACTGAGGAAAGGTATTGGAAAAGTATCGACAACACGATCTTAAATTGTGGGCAATAAAAGCCACGAATATGTTATTTTCATCTGAAATTTTCCAACTAAATGTAGTGATTTTTTCTACCGTCCCCAAACACCAGGAGTGAACACCCAGATGTTTTATCGGTTGCTGTTATAAAACGGTTGTATATTATTGTTTGTACAAATACAATCATAAAATTAATACAATGAACCTTTATCCACTATAATTTCTTTACCGTTTCTTCGTGAGATCTACAAAAACTTGGACATTTCCTATTCGAGAAAACACGCGAGTGTGAGATCATTGTTAGCAAAGAGAGTTTTCTTAAATTCAAAGAATAGTGAGTGTATATAAACTCAATGTCCAACAGTCGTCTGACACATGTGTACTTTAACAACAAAAAAGTCAGTGATTATATTTACAAGTGGTGCCTTACGCTTTTACGTAAAGGTGAACAGCAGAATTTCTTTGCCGCATGTTGCAACAACGCACTCGTGCAGATATTTGTAAATACAATTAATTTCCTTTTTGGACAGAAACATTTTCAACATTGTGTTTAGAATTATTCATATTGTTTTCGAAATTGTAAAACTCCTTCGTTTGATTAAAGTTTAAAACTTAATATTTAACTTCCAAGTCAACGACGCGAAACAATGCTTTTGGGGTTTTCTACTTTCCGAATAGTGAATATATAAAATTTACAGTAATATCCCACATAAAACTAATTTTCGGCGTACATCCTTGCCAATCGAAATGTTAAGATAAGCCCCAACTTTTCAAGCCATTTTTCAACCATATTGATTCTTGTGGCTTGGATGTTTTCTGAATAACTTTCAATGTATATCTATAAATTATGTCATGCACTTTTTTTAAAATCCGTATAACTATTATGTAAAAACACAGAGAAGAAAAAAATGTCTATAAGGTGCGCATTCCCACTGGTTTTTTAGTTGTTCTTCAGCTTGAACATTGTCGTGCAGATTTTAGTTGTTCTACTGCTTGAACATTGCCGTGTAAATTTTAGTTGTTCCACTGCTTGAACATTGCCGTGCAGATTTTAGTTATTCTACTGCTTGAACATTGCCGTGCAGATTTTAGTTATTCTACTGCTTGAACATTGTCGTGCAGATTTTAGTTGTGAACGACTTTCTTCACGTCACTTCTTTGTTTTAAACGTATGATATTAATTTCACTACGAATCTGGGACTGCCCTTGAACAGAAAATGTTGAAGGAAAATATAAACTTCCTTTTATAAGAACGATTTTAAACATTTTTTTTTGGAAACAAAAAAAAAGAGAAAATATCTCATCCTTAGTGGTTACTTTATAACAACGTTAAATGATTCAAGTTAGTTGTGGCGTTAAAAAAAACACAGGTGTAAATAATGAAACCTTCTGTAATCATCAGAAATATAAGCATATTTTTCTGAAACAGTTTTTAGTACAGATTACGATTTTGTATTCAAATTTGCTCCATAACCCACCATTTTTCTGCACATTCTCTGTATAACATCCAGCAGAAATCTGCCATTATAGAGTCATTCCAGAAACCTTGGTAGTGCTGCTCCCTTGTTTTGGAAACGCTACCTTGTTCATCACTTACGTCACGGAAGTTATCAGGGAAGACATCTAAACAGGAGTGTAGAAAGTTAAGTTCTACAGCCCATTTTTGAAGTGACACTAAAGTCTTTTGATTCCATTAACAAAATCGAATGATTTGTTTTTTACCAGGAAATGTTCACTCATCTACTGCAAAACGCTTCAGGCATCTTGTTCTTTTTTGACGCTATCATTTGTGTGAATACATCATCTTTTAAAATTTCCCAGATTTGGGGCGATTCCTTCATTTATGCTGTGCTGATTTGTGGAATTTTTTTCACTGAGACACTGGAATGCCTCTCAGTTTCCCTTAGCTTTCGTGTTCGTTACATAATCATTAATCCATGCTTTATAAGGAGAAGAGGAAGAAATACACTGGGATCAACGAGAGGAACATTTCCTGCCTCATAAGAAACTCTTCTATTTCTGTCTCTTCTTTATCTGTTTTGAGATAGAGATCTAGTCAAAACAAGAGCTCATTTCATCCCCAGGAACTGAAGAAATGTCTTAGCGTTGGGGGATTCGGACAGCACCACTATACCAAAACCTCCTACCACCGAAACTATTCGTGTTAGAGAAAATCTTCAGCACATATTTGGAATCAGGACATTTAGTACATCTCACATATTTTCTTTTCTAATAATTTTTCGTTGTAGAGTAGAGAAGTCCTTATTTGGGGTAGTAATTCGCGCATCCGTAATATTAAAACCAACTAATCAAAACTTGATATGTGCAAGACTAATTGGGTACGTATTGAGTACACATCAGGGAATGATACATAGTGCATCACACATAGTTTTATTTCCGAATACTTTTCATTGTTGGCCTATGTAATAATAGCAATTACATTAATTCGTTGTAAAATGCTGAATTAATGATTTGCCACTTTATGTATTCATGTGTAATATACTTACTTTCAATACTGAAACAACATTCTTAACAAATTCTATACACATTTAGCTACTAAGGTAAATACCAGTATTCCTTGTAAATTAATTCATTATTAGATAGCACAATCCCATAAGACTACATTTTTAAATTCTATTTTAAATGTTTGTAAATAGAAAAGTACCTGAAAATCTTGCTCAATAGTAAATTTTCTTTTATTTCTTTTTCTAATTATGCTTCGTGAGATTAGGTAGCTTAGTGACCCTTAGATAGCTTGCAATGAGAAACAAGAAATGAGAAAACAGAAACATTTCCATTAGAACGATATGAAATCTTAAATATCCGACTTCAAAAGACTACCGCACGAAGATAAAAAGTAGTTTACGAGGAAAATTAAAATTGAACATACTCACGGAATATAAAAAGGATGTCAGATAATTGTATTCTTTGCATTGTATACTAGTAAATAACATTACGTATTTTAACCCAATTCGTGAGAATTAAATATGACAGCTCATTAATAACTTTACAATAAATAAATATTATAGACCAACAACTATCAAGATTTCTGAAAACTTGAGAACAAACTAGAGATGAATATTTACTGGATTGCATTTCTGGCTTACACATGATCTTTCAACCTCTCTGACGCCGTTGTTCTTGCATTCAAGGCTGCTCTTATTGCCAATGGCGTGCAATGTTGCAAGTCTCGAGTAAATGGCACGTTTCGCACTTACGATGCAGCTCCACAATTCTTGCCCCAGCGGTGGATGAAAAAGCGACGGCCAAGCGACGGTCTCCCGTTTCGATCCCCGAGACGCCACTGCGGCGCCAACGATGCAGAGGAGCACCGGTCGAGGGAGATGAAAGAGGTGGAAAGGGGTATGGAAAGGGGTCGAGGGAGATGAAAGGGGTAGCAGTGGGGATGCAGAGGCGGAAAGACAGGTGAAACTAGAATCGCAGAGAGATGAGGTGAGGTTGCGGCGGTGACGTAACCGGTGACATTGGTCGTAAGGGAGTCGCTAACGCAGACCGTTGAGTAGTCAATGAGAGTATAAAAGATTAAATGGACGGACTGTCAATGATTTATTGTTTGAATGATTAGTGATTCCGGGAGCGTCAACTGCTAAGGTCATTAGTCCCTGCAGTGTAGCGCATGTTTTTTATCGCAGGAGATGGCTGTGATCTTCCTCTGCTGGACGGCGAAATCCGGCACCCACCTACTGTCACCTTTCGGGTATTTTCCTAGTCAGGTATCTCCCACCAGCGAGGGCACCGCTCCAGCCGAAACACGCTCTAAGTTCCACACACGGTTTTGTCTCCCGACATGTGTAGTAGTGTAATTCATATTAAGTGAGTGCATTAGTAAGGGGGTAAGAATTGATCAAGGAAGAGAAAGGAAAGATCGCGCGCGGCGCGTGGGCTGGCATTCGCCTGGCGTTGATCGCAGAAACCACCGAAAACTACCGATCACGAAACTGTCACGATATCTAGTGACGACTGATGACAAATGAGTAACGGTGACAAAGGCGACGGCCAAGGCGGAGGCCAAGGCGGAGGCGGAGGCGGAGGCGGAGGCGACGGCGACGGCAACGGCGACGGCGACGGCGACGGCGACGGCGGAGGCGATGGCGACGGCGCGGCGACGGCGGAGGCGACGGCGACGGCGCGATGACGGCGGTATGCTCGCGTCGTTGAGCGAATGTCTCACGTAGCTCGTTAGCGCATCGCTCGCGGCCTCGTGGGAGGACGAGAGCGGCCACTCTCTCCTCTTCTCTCCCCCCTCCCCTCGGCGGGGAGCTCCGGTTCGCGAACACGATCGCGCTTCGGACGCCTCAAGCGCAGAGGGGAGGGCTCCGCCTCATTGACACTCGTTCATCCGAATTTTCTTGGCCTCACGAGAGGTCAGGTGAGTGAGGAGAATGTTACGATAAGGACAATGCGTCCCACGGGGACCAATTCTATTTTTACACTTGCGACGGAAACCTTACCAGCAACTAAACAAAACACAAACAAGAGCGTTACTTAACAAATATGTGGTTGATGTAAATACATGTCCATTCATGAGCCATTCTTTGTGTGCCCTTAAGAAAAAAACACAGGATGCAAGCACACAGCTTACTGGATACCGAAATACTACTTAGATATTAATGCACGTACTTTTCTTTGCAAAGAGTCTTATTAGAAGTGCAAAAAAAACCTAAAAGGAAGGATAAAAACATCCTTCTAAATATAGCAAATTGTATGAGTATTCAATAACGAAGGAAATCAGAGGAAATGTAGCATTTTCACAGTAAACAATGGAAATCAAATTCTTTCCCTGATACTTGATCATTCACAATCCTTCATTACATTTTTCTTCAAGTTTATGAACTTCTTTTTTTTCCACCCTTTCAAATACTTTTACAATATCTCTCCAATTATTTTTAATATAATATCTACACAAATAAACTTTGCTTGAAACCGACTGACTCCTTATTCGAATAAAGATATCTAATGAGTTAAAAACTAAAAACGTATATGAATATTAGAACTTCCGAATATCTGGTTCCCAGCAAAGCTGCAAATTAATTTCAAGTGACGTTACAGCAACGATTTACGTTCCTTGATGTCTATGTGCTTAATCGGATTCCAATTCGCAGCATTTTGCACTCGAATGGGAAACCTTCGCAAAATGTATTTGTTCAAGGTGATGTTAACAAATTATTTCTCAAGTGTGACACACTTTAGCACTGCTTCACCAAGTAGGATATTATGTCATTAGGTAATGCACGAATAAAAATTGCCACATGAACGACGAAGGAGTAAATGCGGCTATTCTCATGAGTGCAATAAAGTGACATTATTAATGTATTGCATACGCTATTACTGGATCTGGAAGTAGAATGGTATGTTACGTACATAACGTAGGCCAAGACCGACTGTAATAGGGGCGACCGTGCTTGGCCGGGGTGTTTATTTTTCGTTGTGAAATGGATTTAGAGGAAATAGTTAATGAAATTGCTAAAGCAAAATTGTAGCTAATACCTAGAAAATCAGGAGAAAATTATGAAAAAGAATGTGATAAATTTGTAACTTGGATGGAAGAGTGGTACGAATGGTGTTCAACTAGTGTCGCAGAACAATACATTAAGAAGTCCCGCCAGGACAATTGTATCTGGGGGAGAGACGCCGAACACGGGGGAACCTTCACAAAACCTCACACTTCAAATTAAACAACAGTTTCTGAAAGTTCTGATTTTCTTTTACGAATGTTTTGAATTGCACATCATTTTCATTATTAATAAGTGTTTTTGAGTAATGATTAGTTAAATTTGTTTCATAGTGCTTTTCTCAATTTGTAATTCTTGTTTTCTGTGTTACGAGTAAATAAAAACGTAGTACTCCCGGCAATTGTATGATGACGTATGCTATTTTATTGAACTAGTTTCAGAAACTACAGTTTCTGTGCGATTATCGATGCCATAAGAGATTGAGTATAATGTTGGTATATAAAAAATTAATATTGTTATTCTCATCATCTTTTCAGCTAATGTCACTGCAATGCGTTGTCGCGAGCCGAAAATATTTTCTGCGCAATTTCACGAGTTGTTTGGAGTTATGTCGCTATTCTAAGATATTATGGTAAAATAAGAATATCTGTCAAAGTTGTACCTATTCAAAACCTTTGGCGTGGTCGATCGAAGCGTATCACTGTGAACTAGAAAGAAGTTTTTTTTTTCCTGATACCAAAGATTAATTTAGAGCATTGACATACTTATTAGGGCCAACAAATTCAAGTACAGTACATTCCTCATTTTGTTACTAAAAACATACATTTCCCTATTACTTAATTCACCCAATTTGACTACGACTATAAAATTGATATACTAACATTGTGGGAAAGTAAGTGCCAGTATATTTTTAATTTCAAACTATGTATGTGTCTGAAGACTTTTTGTTAAAATCTTTAATTTATTGCTGTGTTTCACGAGAGTATTTTATTTGCTGTTCTTCAGCAATTATACTTTTTGAAAAATTATTTCGTGGGGTCTGACACAGCAGCATTTTTTGTGCAAAAGTTCAGAAGTAATGATAGTGTGTAAAAGAGATAATATAATAAGAAGAATTATTTTATCTATGTTTTTCAATGCTGTTCAAATGACAACATTATTTATTACGTTTATCTATCAAATTAAATTGTCTCCACAGTACGGGTAACTTATTGGAAATCTAAGGAAAATGTAAAATAATAGTGTTTCTAAACTAAGAGAAGACAAGTAGTCGATAATCGTCGCTAAATGTCTCACGGTCGCTTATGCAGAAAAAGCCGCACTTAAAAAAATGTCATTGTAGTTCTGAAGCGTCATAATTAGTGTCATAAAGAAACTTTGTGGAGACATTTTCTTTATTCCTAATAATTTCATCGCAATGATCTTGCCCTTGCTACCCATCTACGTCATACGATGAGGCCCTGTGCACTCGCAACGTGTTGTCTGTCTCTGTCTCTGACTCGCAACCAACGTCGCCACTCGGGAGACCGAAGCAACAGTCGCGGAGCCGCCGCTTCATCAGCGAGCATTCACCCAGGGCACGTGCCACTCGCACCCCGCCCCGCTCCGCCC
>BOPP01000001.1:5661378-5685121 GCA_017312745.1 Gryllus bimaculatus
GTCGTCACTCCGTCGTCACTCCGTCGTCACTCCGTCGTCACTCCGTCGTCACTCCGTCGTCACTCCGTTCGCTGCAACGTTCATTCCTGTCTCTAACACGCGCAGATAACCTTCTCCCATCACCGTTTCGCAGCTTCGCCGCAGCCACCTCCGTTCATCGATTCCTGTCCGCGGCCTCACTTCGTCTCTCCCTAGATGCCACTTGGCGCTGTCACTGCCGCCTCCGCCGCCTTGAAATACCCGGCCGACGCCGACTCCTCTGGCGCGGGCAACGCATCTTAGCCATTGTACTCATCGCTTGCCACATTCGATACGCGACTCTACGTCTCATCTAGAACATGCCGACACACGTTCACACTCACCCCGACATCTCCAACTAATTCGTTACCAATACCTCCATTGGGGGGGAGGGAGACCACGTAACCTTTACTTCATAAAACATTTAATTTCAATCGATCAATCAATTTTCCTGTTTTTAATCTGACTATTTGGAAAATTGTTTGGCATTTGGAAAAGAGGCACTCCAAGTTTCATAGAAAGTTTGCAAATGTTTTAGTAATATTAATTGCATTTATTAATTTTATCGTTAATGTTATAATTTCATTCTCATTCTAGAGAGATTTATTTACTAGGAATACGAGTATATGACATATGTAAATAAAATTCTCAGTGGTAAAGGAGGCCAAGAAAAAATAGAAATGTATTTGCCCCGTCCTCCTCCTTCTCCTTTTGTATTAGGCTGCGCACGCCTAAGAGTTCTGTTCACTTTGTCGCACAGATGTGTTCCATGCCGCACACTTGACAGTGACCTTTACATAAACAGGGCACTTAGTCAATGCCACCGCCGGCCTCGTAGACATCACCATTACCTCTTTCGTAGCATAGGCGTGCCCTCGCTCATGTCGTCACCTACGTCGTGTTTCTTTGCCACTTGGTGAATGCCAACATTGCTGTAGGTTTCCACCACATGGTTGTTAACTTTATTTGCTCCCGCAGTCCCTTTATTATAAGGAATGATGACTTTGATTTCCAACCTCTTTCGGGAAGATGAATTCAAAATTGGAGAGTTGGTAAGCAAATTAACTAGTAGTCAGAACTTCCTGGCTATGATCAGCCTTTATAAACAAAAAGAAGATATTTTTAGATCTACGATATAAATAGGAGAAAAAACAGGAATTTTCACTACATGGCTGACAGTGTCTTCTACTTTAACTCACGAGATCTGAACATCATCAGATGTAACAGATTCTACGTAGGTTACAATATCACTGTAAACAACATCTACAGTCACATTCATATCTACTCTCTTGCTTGCTTACATATTAACAATTTAGAAAAAAGAATATTCATTACTATTATTTTCATAAATTGTTGTTCGTTGTAAAAAGTGGATAAGTATGGTCACATACCCTGTAAGCGGGCAAAATATTTTTAAAATTTGAAAAAGTAAAATAAATGTATCATTTCTCTTATTAAAATACTTTTTCCAAATCTCAAGAAATATATTATCCTTATAATTAGAAGAGAACTCATTTAACCCCAAATACGCATACCTTACAAGGTATTTGTGACAGAAAATTTCGTCATAAGCTAATGAAAAACATTAGGATGTTGAAAGCAAGTACTTTGTTAATAACATTCAAAAAATTCAATTGAATCGCAGCTTTTAAAATTAACCCGGGGCCTTTAAGTGGTTACGGCTTCTGGAACAACCCCGAAGAGGCGACTGCTGCACTGCGCGCTCGGTCCGTCGTCTATTGCTTCTGTCCCACCAATGCAAATCGCAACCGGTTGCTTAAAACCGTTGTGTCGCGTTGATTCAGTAGTGCTCACGTTATTTCGCCAGCTGCCGCCGTCACACGCTCAGCTGCAAAGGCCTCTTGTTCCAAAGGGCGCGGGCGACTTCCTGAAAGGGCGCTGGATGGAAGTTGCGCAGCTCTCTAATTAGCAGGTACGGGCAGCGCCGCTGTTGCGTGTGGCATGTGCAGCGCGGGATTCGTAGTGCACGGGACACTGCTCCGACACTGCTCCGACACTGCTCCAACGCCGCCCCGCAAGAACGCGGCAGCACCGGCTGGGCCGCGCTCTTGCACACGCGGACACGGAATCTCAAGGGGATCCACGATTGATTTCTTCCGTTCCGATATTTTTTACACACCTCAACCAAAGGCTTACTGCGGGTTCGTGCTCAACGACTTGCTCAATTGGGTAAGCTCTCTTCGGAGTTCTGCGGGCAGACGTATCCGCCTTGCAGCCTGAAGAAGTACTGAGCCCCTAAAGTGGGTGAGAATAATCGCCTTAACGCCCAGTGCCCAGCCCAGAGTGTATTCCTGGAACAGAACTGATATGTGCAATCGGGAAACTACGAACACTAATTATCAATTGTGCATTTGTGAGCGTAATATGATGCAAAGTTTGAGAAATACAGGTTAATTCAATGTTTTAATATTACGAGGAACATTAATGTTGAATTTTGTACGATTTAACATAAAATGCTCCTTCCGCAACAGTTTTCACTTTTTACCCCTTTTTCAAATATAAACTATATTTAAACAATTTGTACTGAATAATTTAGTTTTGTTTTATGTGATATTAATATAAGATTTTTTAAAGTGTATTAAGATAATTTTTGAAGATTGGAAATTCTCCTTTATTCAACCCACAATAAGTTTAATGGCTTCTTAACTGCGATCGTGGTAATGTGCCACTTCCATGAAAGTATAACACCGAGTTTCTATTGCCTGCATTTTCATTTTTTGTTCTTAAATTTTTTTCTCTCATAATTAAGAGTAAGAATTATGTTTCCCATTGTTATGAGAAAACTAGAAAACAATTTTCATCTAATACAATAAAAAGTCAATTGAGAACGTTGGGAGAACGGTTGGATTTCACATAATTGTTATTAGAGGCTCTTTGACGCGTAAATACAGAGTGATCATGTCAGGTGACAAAAACATATAACAAATATGGTATATAATAAAACAGGTGACAAACAAATATCGTTGTGCTGTTAAATGCTTCAGTACTGCACATCAGTTTTTTGACGATTTTCTTCTGTACCGTTACGCTTCAAATAAGTGGAAGCGCTTAGAATATTTTCAAGTGCAGCTAAAGAAAAAAACATTTTATAAGATATTTTTTTAAACGCAAAGAATCGAAACTGCAAATTTTTGAATTGACAGAATTGTAATGCATGTTACGACAGCCCTCTATTGCTGGCGGCCATGAAATCTTGCTCGATCTCGCCAGTCGGCAGCCAGAATTAGTGAACACGCTGTTTGCGAACTACAGTAATGATGCAAATGACCTCCGGAGTCTACAACATGGCTTAATATTGGAAATGCACACAAATTTCTTGTAGCAACGGCTGCGACAAAATTCCCAAAAAGACTTTAAAGCGGAACGCTTCTGATGCCAAAACGGTAAACGAATTAATTATTGCATACGTTATTACGAGCATGCTGTTGTGTTTTCACAAAGTGATATATTTTGAATTTGTTCGTAAATGACAGCATAATATTCTTCATGCGCTAGTTCTGAATTTCATTATCCGTTGTTCTTTGGTCTTCATGATTGTCTCCTGAACACCTACGACACACATACTTTGCCAATACCTACTACCTAGTAATAGTAGGAATTGACTTTATTCAGTACAAAAATGTGTCATGGTGGTAATACAACGGAGGATGTGTCATGGTGGTAATTCAGGAGATAACGCTTAGAACGCCAAATTGCGGCTTTGTAAATGGAAAAAATCGATACAGAATTAAAGCCTGATATCGCTTAGCACAAGACGAGATGGTGCGCTTGTATTCGGTTCGCTAAGACGCAAACATAGGAGAATCATTGAAAGAAAGGAGTAAAGATGGGCACAGTTTCTAAAAAGTAGCTATTCTGCTGTTTCTTTACAATAATTTTCGTAATCATTTGTTAATAAAGTGGCACTTCATCTCTGTTCTTAGCGAACTTTCACTGCCTTATCCCTCTCACTCCCAGTTTTAATTTTGTCTTATTATGGTGCAAATCAATTGTGACCTGTATTCCTTGGTCTATATTCCTGCCTCCAGGATGATACCCTATTCATGAATCTGCGCAAAATGGGAGGGTTCTAAAAACAGATGCAATATTGACAATACTAAATCAATGTTGAAAGTATTAAACTTAAAAAAAATGAATAGTATCGAAATTCTGATTGTACGTCCTGACGTTGCATTTTATATCGTTCCTCTTTCGACACATTTAGAGACGAACAACTGGGAGGAGATTGTGTACACAAACCCCGCCGTGCAGCAGAAGGCAAGCTAGGCTCCGCTGAAACAGAGGTTGTCAACCTGCAGGCGGCAGCGACCCTTGCAGTGCGTCGTCGGAGGCGTCGCGTCGGAGCACAAAGGCTTTCGCGGCGTCTGAAAGCCCTCCGCCTTCCCCCGCCCTTCGCAGCCCTTCAGTCGCACTCTCCGGGGCCCTCCAAAGCACGAGCCGGGGATTTCGCCCGGCGTCCCTCGCCGCTGCCAATCACCGCTGCGCCACCCCCTCTCCACTCTCGCCTGCCCCATCCGTTCCACTCGCCGCTCACCACCCCTTCCTCTTCAACACGCCTCTCCGCTCACCTTTATTCGCCTCGCTCTTACCCAATCGCCCTTTCGGCACCCCCGCCCCACGCGCACCATCCGTTTCCGTTCTCCTCGCCACTCACCCCTTCCACTTCACCCCGCCTCCCCCTCAACTTTTCTCGCCCAAACTAAACTCACCCAAATCGCCCCTGCGGTACTCCGCCCCACCTCTTCCTGTTGGCCCTGCTCCCAACTCACCTTTTCTCACCTTTCACCCACTCACCCCAAACACTTTTCCGCGGCCTTCACTCCTCCACTCAGTCACCTCTTTTTCTTCCCATTACTCTGCCTTCCACTATTTTTTTTACCCAATAAGACTCCCTTTGTCTACACTTACCATTCACTCTGCCTGTTTAATCAAAACCGACTTTTTATTCACACACTTCCTACTTATGTGAATCTCGCCTGTCCCTCTTCTGCTTATTCTCGCCCCATACTTCGTCACTTACTGTATTCCTCTCCACCATCTTATTTCCTATCACTACGCTAACCTTCTACATCTCATCAGCCTCCCACGTCGTCTCCACCCATTATCCCGACACTTTTTCCGGTCTCTTTTTCGTGCAGCACTTTTCCCTTACTCCTAACCTCTTTTAATTGTCACTGGCTTTCTATCAAATTATAACAAAGCACAAAACTTCCTACAAATCGCTCCAGTAAGCGTCTTTCGTAACAACCACCTTGAAGGCGGCGCGCAGTTCCCTTCCCTCGCTGCAGCTTCGACGTTCGGCCTCCCTCGCATTGGACCTCCCGTGCGCTTTCATCGGAGATGCATAGCGCCGAGCAAGAGGTGACCGACACCTTAGTCGACCAAGTAGTCAAAGATTGAAAGTTTAACTCTGCACTAGCATGCTGAAATCCTTAAGGTGTAGAAGCCGCGAATCTCCAAAAGAGGGCACATGGCACACCTTCTCCCTCCACACTTCTTGTACTTTTTATTTTTCCTCCAATCATCATTTTCATTAAACTTTGATTGCCTCTCAAAGTGATTTTCTCTTCGTTATATATTTAAACAAAATACTTTATCTACACCAGTGGCGGATTGTGCCCCAACACACTCACGATTGCACCACCATCGAATGACGGAAATGTAATTTAAATAATTCATAATACGAATAATAAAAATAATAGCAATTCATAATAATTATGTTAAATAATTATATGTTAAATAATTATATGTTAAATAATTATATGTTAAATAATTATATGTTAAATAATTATATATTAAATAATTATATGTTAAATAACAGTCTATATTGAAACATTACTTACATAATTTTTTGCGTCGTGTCCGCGTAAGGTATTGTAACGTATTAGCCAGCGTGCCTCATGGCATCTATTTGGGGACGCTTGGTTGCGGATTAGTCTCGCCACAGGAAGAAGGGTTTTTCCGTAAAGGGAAGAACGCGGAATGGGGGAGACACAAGGCTTTGGGAGTTTCCGGCTTATAGAAGCTTTTCACTGTTATAACAAGCGAGGGGGTGGCGTGACGTAGTAGGTCACGTGGGCCACGCCTATATAACAGAGTGTACGGAGCCAGTAGGCAGGTTCTGGAGACGGTGGGAGAACCTCGTGCGTGTGCACAAAACTTGGCGCCAAGACGGTGCATATGCGAGCCAGGCTCGCGAGGCTGGATGTCCTTGGGTGACTGCGGTCACGGGGGAGCGATGCTGTGTGCGTGCTCCGAGGTGAAGAGTGGTTGAGTGCCACGATACACGCCGATTCTCAATCGGATAAGATCGCTCCTGCGATCGAGGCAAACCAGCCGTTGGTGCGCCAGAACGGACTTTGTGTCCCAGCGTGACATCCGGTCACGGAAGCTAGGCTTTGTGCGCGCTTCAAAAGTAGGAGTGGCGAATGCCACAATCAAAACCATCTTCAATCCGGTTTGGATCGCTCCCGCGATCAGGGGATAGTAGGTCTATCAGAGCTAGGGTGTAAGTAGATTATTAAGTGTATATATTTGGTTTGTTTTCTTGTTAATAAATATATTTGTTATACGAAGGCTCTGTGTCTGTGGTCGCTGTGAGTATCCATGACGTCACAGTATGTATACACCTGGTTTTGATTTTCATTGGGCACGTAAGTTCGACTCCAGCATATTGCAACAAGCCCTATTGCTTCGTCACGTTTCACACAAGTAAAATTATTTTATCTCGAAAACTTCACTACCCTGGTATATATGGCAATAATGAATTATCTTCGACACACATTCGCATTCACACGAACGCTCCGGAAACTGCTAGTCAGCTGCAAGCACACTGGCTTCCCCGAGACACTAAGGGACTTCCATCCAGAATGGCCACCTTTACACTAAGAACTTATCAAATGTACGTTTTGAATCAATAAACCTAATATCAAATGAAAACAAATACTCCAAATATCATAAACAGTGCATTATATATCGTCAATAATTGACTGGACTTGTGTCATTTCAATAACAAGCAAAATTCATAATATTACATTGCAGCGAGTCAGATGAGAGAATATTGGGATTCCCCAGAGACACCCTGGGTTCTTGCGCTGCGCTAGACAGCGCCACCAGGTGGTTGTACCACCAAAAGCCAGCATCCTTCCCGTGTTAAATCGAAGGCCCAAAGAGTAAATGCAGTAAATCCAGTAATACAGCTAGGATCATTGTGCAATACCCGGCAAGGCACCAGACACCGGAGATAGCGCCAGTTCTACGCTCTTTGGTTTCAAAATAATTTCATATACATCGATATTGCTGCAGTAACTTGAAATATTGAATGTCGTTAAAAATAAAATGTGTGTTCCTAAGGTATAATAAGATACTTTTCGATTATCTGGGACATCCATGCAACCTAAGCACGCGCCGCCACTGATCTACTCACTCCTTTATAGGCGATGAATTGTTTTAGCTTGGGATGGCGGTAAGATATACTAATGGAGGTAATATCTGTAACTATCCAACTGCATAAAACGTATATTTATTTAAAATAAGTTTACCGTAAAAGTGTGTATATACTTCGGTTAATTGGCATTTTGTACCCATTTAATACGAGATCATTTAGAATAGTTGCGACATTAGGCCGATACAAAACATGCGACTGTCGCTGTTGAAATTTGTAAATCGAGGATAATAACCAGTTTGATATTTGTGATATTGGTCGTGAGTCGTTCAATATTTTTGTAAAATATTACTCTTATAAGGAAAACTCATGAGAACAAGACATTACATTTCTTGAAATAAGTGTACATATCCACCGTCTTCACCTACAACCGAATGGTTTTGACTGCTCTGAACAGCGGACTGTAAAATACTTAACCGACACCGATCGCTCAACCTGGGTACTTTAAATCGATATAACAGAACAGAACGACGAAAATGAATTAAAGATCCGTCTGCATATATGTATAACTCCGTGTGCCCCCACCGGATCCACTCTCATTATGAGCGCTTATTCTTTCAAACCGGAACCGCGGACGAAGTTGACATAGGCCGAACTTCCGCCCGTCCGCCGCGAGCGCCAACACGACGAACTTCATCCGTGAGCAGCAGCTAATTGAAAGCAGCGCGGCGCGGCGTTGCGCGGCGCGGAGCGAAAGAGCCGCCGTGTTCCGCCGCGCTCGCAATTCCACGTTCATTTCCGTGGACAATCGGCCACATCACGTGCGCGCCATGCAAATTAATTAGCGGCACGCGCTGCCGCCGAGCCGCCTCCCACAGCGAGTGGGCGCTCGGAGGAGTTTCGCCCCAGAGAGCGACGTAGGCTGCCATGTAGCCGACCACGCCATGGAAACGAATCGCTTTGCGATAAGAGACTTACTCGCAGTCGCATGTAATGCCACTCCGTACCTGGCAATCACTCACGGGAGCCAGCGGCGGGTCCCAGAATAAATTGCAGGTAGCTGAAGGACATGAAGTTAACAGTATACAACAAACTTTTCTGCAAATTTGTGTTAATATATCTCCAGTTCCTTTTTTTAGGTAAAGCAAAAATCACGCTTATTGTGAACATTCCTGTTTCTACAGGGATACAGATGGCAATGTTTTTTTTTATTTTGGTAGAAATATTTCAACATTGACGATTGCAGAATTGT
The DNA here is from genome assembly GCA_017312745.1 of Gryllus bimaculatus. Classification (NCBI taxonomy): domain Eukaryota; kingdom Metazoa; phylum Arthropoda; class Insecta; order Orthoptera; family Gryllidae; genus Gryllus; species Gryllus bimaculatus. The sequence goes on from BOPP01000001.1 coordinate 5,670,054, forward strand.
TAACATAGATACTAAAATGAGATTTCAACTTGATTATGTTTAGGTATGGCTGTAAGAGAACGCCAGAATTTCCAAGAGATTTTGCTTGACGCTTGTCTCAATATTTTGGTAAACATCAGATAAGCGTCGAAACTATCACTTAGGGTTAAGGAAGGTTCCTAAAGTTGTAAGCCTGAAACAGAAAGTACCTAAACAAAGATCGAGGAGAAAGCCAAGCTGGGGTTCGTCGTTGATCACCTCCGTCCATTGGAATGAGACTGTTACTGGAGATTGTGCGTTTGTTTCAAATTCGGATATTCATTCTAACAACACCCAACCAACTTCTAGTTCTGTTCATCAAATTTCAATGCCCACAGCATATCACTAAAGAGCTAATTTGTTATTTATGCACTATTCTGTGCACTATTTCACACGACAATATGAGAAACGCACACGCGTACACAATGAGACAAACACGCGTGACACAATTTAAACAAAATTCTGTTGCCCTCACTCCACCTCAGTAAATGCATTGAACGTTTCCGTGAAATGTATTTGCTAACTAAACATGTGAGCGGCATTTCCATTCATCGAAGTTTAGACCTGGACGTGCAAATATCAATTTAAGCCGACACAACAAGTTGGGCGCTTACAACAGAACGATGGCGGCGGCAATGACGGACGGGCAACAGCCGGCTATAACAGGTTAGCGTAGCGGACTGTTATACCCAAGTTTGCGGGTTCAAACGCGATCGAAGCCATGTATTTTTCAGGACGAGAAAATCTTTTGCACGCCTACGTTTGGAGGAAGTAAAGCCGTCTGTCCCACGTTGGTAGATTTACTGCATGTAAGAAAAGCAGCGCCCAAGAAATACCTGCTTTTCCCGATAGTTCGTGAAAAGAGTGCAACGAAATTTGCGTTGTCAGACGGAAGATCAGGCTTCATGGCCTGAGTCTTGCCACGTAAAATAAGGCACCAATTCAATCCAATTCAATTTTATCTAGTTAACAAAGAGGGCTGCAATCTTGGCAATGACATTCCGAAAACATTGAAAACACGTAGGTTGTCGGTGCTTAAGATGAAGGCACAAAAATGTCACTTTATATGAGAACGGTTATATCTCGGGCGAAATCTTTTATTTCGCAACTAAAGACGCGATTTACCTATATCATCATGTGAGCAATTTTGTTGTCCTTTTAAAGCATTAAAAAGACTTTTATTAATCATAAATATTAACTTAACTCAAAAACGACAATTTTGCAGATGTGACACTTGCTGCAGCAATATTAAAATGTTGTTACGAATGATAGTAAAATATATCAGCTGTATAAACATACAATTTTGTGACTTTACTTAGACTTAATTATTATAGAACATTTCATTATAAGCATGTGAAAATTGTTTGTCGCCGTATCGCTTCCCAAAGCTTAAGTGAGTGTGTACCCACGGACAGGAACTTTGCATTGCCTCTTGATTGAAATACGTATTTGAGAAATTCTAAAGAGGTGTTACTTATAAAATGACAAGTTTTCTATTCTTAGTATTTTATAAATTCAGAATTTATGGTGACTATAATGGAAAAGAGTCGATGGCGAGAGCGAGAGGGAGAGCGAATTATTGATAGATGTATTGATTAGCGATTCAGGTTGCGTCAACTTTTTAGGTCATTAGTTTCTTAAGTGTAGTAATTTTATCACGATAGGGGGTGTGTGTTTCTCATGGCGAGATCCAGCTACAACCTAAATGTCGACTTGAGGAGTTTTCCTCAACCAGTTACCTCCCAGCAGTTGGGGATCTCTCCAGCCGGGAAAAGCTCTGAACTCTAGACTGTCTCGCGACATGTGTAGTAGTGTAGTGCAGGTCAGTGTGTGTGTGTATGTGTGTGTGTCTATGTGTGTAAGGAATGTGTATAGGACAAGGAAGAGGAAGGAAAATCACGCACGATCTGTTACACGTTTGTTGCTTCAGCATCCACCTGATGTTGATCGGAGAACCCACCGAAAACTACCGATCATGGAAGCGAACAATTAAAATTCTCCTCCAGACATCGGTTGAATTCTTCCCAGCTATGCACCGTAGGATCTGCGGGCAGAGCCGCTGCAGTAACATTAGTTGGTGCGCTGAGCCACCTGGGACGAAAGTCGGCGACTGAAAGCGAGATTGTGCGCGCACGAGCGTCGAGACTCCGTGTGTGTGTGTGTGTGTGTGTGTGTAAGTGTGAGTGTGAGTGTGAGTGTGAGTGTGAGTGTGAGTGTGAGTGCGAGTGTGAGTGTGAGTGCGAGTGTGAGTGCGAGTGTGTGTAAGTGTGAGTGTGTGTAAGTGTGAGTGTGAGTGTGAGTGTGAGTGCGAGTGCGAGTGCGAGTGCGAGTGCGAGTGTGAGTGCGTGCGTGCGCGTGCGCGCGTCGGTGGGCAAGTGGGCGGGCGGGGCGGCGGAGGGGCGCGTGGTTGCGGAGGCGAGGGCGAGGGCGAAGGCGCGCGGGAGATGGACGAGGACACGCTTCTCGGTAGCGCGCGCGACGGCTGCCATCCGTCAGCGCGAAGCCCCCCGCGGCGATCCCCCCCCCCCCGGCCGGACCGCTCTCTCCACCACCCGGCCCACCGCCGTGGCGCGACATTGTTTTCTCTACGTGAGTGGGATGATTGTGTATGTGGTTGCCCAAACGAATAATACAAATGCAAGGTAAGTCATTTCAGGTGGGGAAAAAACACACCAGCAAGTTTCTCGTAGCATAAGAAAAAACAGTATATCACGATGTGTCCTCAGAAAACAAATATTCCATTAGAAAGTTGTTGTTTGTAAATTGTTAATTTTGTTGTAGCCTTTATATCTTCACGACTTCCTGCGCATTTCCAAGTCTCGAATGAATGTAGGTCGGTGTCGGATCTCGTCAGCGGGAGATTACCACCACCTCTTGTGATAAAGACATGCACTACACTTGTGGGACTAATAACCTTAGCAGTTGGCGCGCTCGGAATCATTAATCAATTTATCGATCCAAGACTCGAAGTTGTTGGCTCAGGCCATTAGCGTCGTCTGTGAACTGCGAGTGAAATGCAACTTCGTCGGTTGATGGGAGTTCCGCAGGAGATACAGGTCTGCCATAATTTCCAGCCCAATTTGCTTAATTCAAAAATTTGGGTTTTTCTTGGTTGTGTTCTAAAAAGTAGATGTTTTCTTTCGCAATATTTACAACTATTCTCAGAGCTTTGTCAGACATTAGCACTACCTTCTGGACGTTATTGGAGAAGAGAAATCGTCAAGCCTCAGCTGCGGAGAAACTAACAGTTTCTCAGCCAAATGACATTAGCAACATACTGTCCATCTAATTGAAATTACGTTGGTAAGATATTTCACCTGGAAAGATCTCTAGTATAGTTTCCTTTCAACCCTCCTTCCAAAAGAGGGTAATCTTTTCTTTCGTAACATTTTTTCTCGTAACTTTGAATCAAATAACCGAGTTGGATAATCAAAAAACGGAACATCATCTTCGCCACATGTGGTGTAACATGTGTAAAGTTGAGATTGAGAAAGTATTTCTTATAGAAGTGTCAACCTAACAAAATTACATTTTATATTCATTTCCTGCCTACTTTAAAATATTTAAGAATGTAAGGATTTGCGAATTGACATGGAACCGAAATTTACGAAAATTCGAACGTCGTATAGAAAGTAGGGGAATAAAGGTCATTCATAATTAATTTTCATTATTATATCTTGCTACTCGGTAAGTTCGTTGACCTCACTTATATACGAGCTATTATCCAGCGAGAAACTCTCCGTGATCTACAATAACCGGAACACCGTCTACACAATAAAGTTCAAATCGAATGCCCTTATGAAGACGATGGGCGAGGATTGGTAACGATTTTGTGTGACATGAACATACTGAGACAGGAAGGTAGTTGAAATCCCCGGCTTCAGAAACCCTTCTCGATGTAAGCCCAGGTAATTGGATTTGTAGACACAAGTTCATCTTTCTCTGGAGTCTCCGCAAACTCTCGGTACGTGATAGGTCTTGATTCCTTCGCCGCATTCACCGTGCAGATTAAAGAAAATCGAAATAAATTTTAAGAGAAATTAAATGTTATAAGACTATTATTTCGGTATCTTTAATCAAAATTCTAATGTTTACAAGTATAATATCTTTATTCAAAATTCTTGATTATGAGTTCATTGGTAATTTTGTACAAGGTATGTCTGCCTTATTTCGTATCTTTCATGCACACATGATTAAATAAAAGATTTTAGAATGCTTCATTTACTCAAACATTTCTAGAAATGTTATTTCACAATAGTTCTGCAATAGTTCAGCTCATCACTAAATTCCAATGTTTTAAATTGATAACTCTTTTATTACGGGATAAATGACGCAGTATACACTGCAACTTCGGAACGTTCAGTATAAACATATTCAACAATCACCTATGTTGTTACGATATTATTTCTTTACTAATTCCTGCAATGATATATTAGTTAAGTGTCTGTATATGTAATTTATATTTATGTAAAAAATCCAAAATATTTGTTTGTAATTTACACTTCACTGCTTAGTTATGATATTACGCAAGGTACGTATAGTTATACTTCCCTAACACCACTCGCAACGACGCAATGTTCAATCAAAAGATTACAATTTCATTGTTCTTGGGAGAACGTCGTCCACATCGCGACCATACGTGCATATCAATCTCTTCATACGTGAACCAAGAAACTGCATGATTTGACGCACAATGATTCCCATCTTTACTTGCAGTGGTTAATAAAATAACAGCCCATTGAAAACAGGCGTAATGGGAAATACCTACTTTTAATATCAATTTCGCATGCGTCATTAGTCATTTATTTTCAAAATTGTTTTCTGATTTGTAATTTTTTTTTACTTTGTTCTAGAGTCCTTGGCGCCTCGCCCAATTCTTCACATTATCCCCCCGAGTCACGGCAATTCAACGCTGGCTAACGCAACGTCGACAGCGCTGGTAAGCTAACATTTTTCTCGCAAAACCCGAGATATTAATATCCCATTTTGTATTCCCAAAAGTTCTCGAAAAAATAAATTATACATGCCTATTTAAATGTATACATATAAATGCATATAGCCCTATGTTCATTAATTAATGGTTATTCAAAAAACTCTTTGCCAGAAACACTATTGAAAGAATTATATAGAATATCGAGCTGGAGAGTTTTGCATTATATGTAGTCAGCCGCAAGATTTGTCACCCTCAGGGAATGCATTTCTCAAAAACTCACTACAGAAGTCTGTGAAGTATGTTTCATGAGGTAAAATATGTATTAGAGAGCACATTTAAGCGCATGCACAGTGCCGAATCGCTTGGGAAACGATAAAAAGAGCTCAATCAAACGCCTTGAGGGCTCTCATTGATATGCAATTGTGAAGTCGCCTTTCGAGTGTCAGAGAGCGCTCGTTCAAAGACAAACGGACTAGAAGTGATAGAACACGAAAGGAGCAAAATGCAGAAGATACAGCCCGCGAAGGGGTATAGTTCGTGAAATGCAAGAAAGCGTGACGCGCTAGAGAGCGTGATGCGCTAGAGAGCGTGATGCGCTAGAGAGCGTGATGCGCTAGAGGGCGTGATGCGGTAGCGAGCGTGATGAGGTATTGAAGGTCATAATGTAGGGCGTGATGAGGTAGAGAGCGGGGAGACGTGAGCCTGAGGGGATTTAGAGCGTGAGGAAGTACAGAGCATTAGTGCAACCGCCCCGCAGACGGCAGAGGGCCCTTGGGATGAATGCTTTCGCTCCGAAGGGCGCTCACTCGACGGCGCGCGTCTGCCCGCAGCCGACGGTGCCTCCGCGCTCGCACGCCGCCCTCGCGCCGCCCGCACCGCCGCCAGCGTCTCCTTCGCCGCCCGCGCCCCCACCCGCCGCCGCCGCCGGGCTGCGAGCGCGCTGGCCGCGTCCGCGGGCCGAGCGCGGGTGTGGGCGTGGGCGCGGGCGCGGGCGCGGGCGCGAGGGGCGTGGTGCCGCCCGCACAACGCTGGGCGGAGCAGGAGTGGGCGCTGCCGGCCATGGGCGTGGGCGTGGCCATGCTGCTGCTGGCGTTGGCCGCCGCCGTCGCCCTGTGGCGCCGCGCGCACCCGCACTCGCGCTGCTTCGCCCGCGGCGCCGCCAAGCCCAGACACGGATCCTGCAGCGTGAGTGCACAACCGCGCGCTACGATCTTTCTTCCTCACATAGAACTAATACACAGAATGTCTCAGAGTACGTGTTACAAGTCTCTAGGGAATGTGGAGATGTCCATTCCCAATGAACATGTAATACATTCCATACAGTGAAGTTACACACATTTTCCCCTCATTTTAGACAACACTGAAGTTCAACAGATTCTTGAAATGTCTACTGCGTCTGCCAAACACCAACGCATGAAAAGCTGCCTAAAATTCAGGAGCAAATAAATGCGTAACTTCATTTTAAGAAATTTCTTCCTGCATGTGAATGCAAGAAGATTAGTCTTCGATCTTTCTACGTACTCTCGAAGTTTGCAACATTTAATATGAAACACTATATACTAGTAGAAATCCGTTACAATATGACAGTAACTGACTGTCAAGAAAATTACAGAATTTTCAACCTCCGGATTTGAAAAAGTCGCCCCATCGTTTCGGAATTTTTTTAACATCTCACTCACACGATTGCTCCTGTCACTCGACGAAACGACTGCTTTCGATAAACCGATTGCAACAGGCAAAAACAAACGAAAAAGCAAATGCTCTCATTCTATTAATTTTAATATATCAGTAATGTTTAGTGTTCAAAATTTAAAACCGAACAATGAGAGCAAATGAAAACTCATCTACATCCAATTTGATAAACAATACAGTAGTTAGTACAATTTAAAGCAAGTTTCTAAACGCAGACCTACGTTACAAATACATAGATTGATATATAAATATTTGTTAAGATAATTCTCACGATTAGATCATGATTCGTCTATATGTATTAAGATATGGCACATATTTTTTAAAGTTTCAGCCTATTTTAGAGTTTTCCCAATGGCTTCTATTGATTAATACAAAAGACTCCCAATTCTTCGAGTTCCGGTTAACCAAGACAGTTATCAGAAAAAAAGAAACCATCAAATATTCCATTGAAATGTAGAGCCCAAAGGTATCATACCAAAAAAAGAGCCCAAAAGTACCGTATATAAATTAGTTGCAATAACAACAAACCGCCGTGTTTGCTGGGCGATGTAATCGACATTGGGACTTCCCCTATTTTTGTATTCGTTCTTCAAGCCACCGCAAAGCAAAAATTTGTCATCCACACACTCCGTTTAAGACTCTATGACTGTATTTTAAAGGTTGAAAATCGATTTCCTTGTACGCGGATTCATCTACTGACAAACTGTATTCATTGAGTCCAACTCAAGTCTTTTCTTACTAATTCTCTCACGCAACCACCGATTGCAATTCTGTATTCAAACCAATGTAATGCAAAAAGATCGATGGAATACTATATTTGCACCACTTTACAGAACATATGAAATGTACTTTTATATAATATGCGTTATTTTATATTCGTATTTTAAAGGAGATAATACGCCAAAATATTTATCAGCAGTTGGGTCACATTTCACGTTTAGTTGGTGCGTTCATTCATATATATTTTCGTTGGAGTTTGGCGGCCCCTGAACAACTAAAGTCACTGAGGTCCGTGAATGAGGATCTAATGAATAGATGATTGCGATAATGATGAATCAAAACGAAGGGGGAAATGGAGAAATCCGAGAAATTGTGTCGTGATTTCTCTTTTTCAGAAATTCCTCATAATTTGAGAGGAAATCGAACTCGGGACCCAGCGGTAGAAGCATTAGCCAATGCTTCATGCCCTCTCCCCTCACACTCTCTCACACACATACGCACGCGCACACACACGCTCACACACACACATATTCAAATTCTAATATACACAACGTATGAAGTTTTCTTTGTACAAAGAGTAATTGCTCTACAGCGCGTACTTATTTTTCTGCACTGTTTCGTTTTAAATGTATACACTTGCATTCCATTTCATTCATGACGAGTGGCACTGTTGTTTGTTTACGCACCGCTAGTGATCAGGAAACAAACGTTTCCCAAATATGTGTCCTGATATGGAAAAAATATTGCCCGCCCGAACGAAATAAAGCAAACTAATTGAAGTGAAATTCACGTTTTGCAAACTGTTCGGGGTTACGCGAGATGGCAAAATTCATAATATGTCCAACAGAGACCCGAATATCAAAAGTAACTAGTAATACATTTTTTGTAAACGAGTGACCTACATGCACATTCAGCTCCACCTGTACATAATTATTGGAAGAAAAATCGTATCGTGTAAAGTATTCTTAACAATTCTAACTAATAGTTACAACCTGGTTTTATTGTAATATAGTTGGTGTGGAAAAATGTCTTTCACAAACTGGTGGTGGGATAATATTGAAATACAATATAGTGTTGTTTTGTCAATGCTCTTCTTTGGCAAATGTAGAAATTACAAATCCTCGTAACAAATTCTTGTCCGTTTTTCACCTACATATTCTTGTACTATTGAACTTTTTTCTTATATTCTCAATCAACCATTGACAATCAATTGCAAATCAAAGAAAGTATCTAATATTACGAAGTAAAGAGGATTACTTTTTTATGACAAAAAACTTCTAAATTTCTAAAAAAAATAACTATTAATTTCTCTATTCTCTTCGTTGTGCAAGCTCATCTTTGTAGATAGAAGATGTGGGCAGGTTAACTAATGTCTAATTTTACCTAAGCTTAACTTACATGATTTTTTGAACAATAATAAATTCACTCTACGATATTGCAGCTCCCTTGCAGAATCTTAAAATTAAAATAATTGCTATTTTTTATATATGTGCTGTTAATAACCTTTGCGATATTGCACTTTTAGCTAACTGCAAAAAATATAGTTCTGTAGGGCCTGCAAGTTTTCAAAAATGTAAATAAAATTAAAAGTTTCAAAATGATAATTCGGACACCATATTTTGGACACTAGAATCAAATGTAGTGAAGGGCAATTTGAAGGAAAGCAGTATGGGGAAGCAATTATTTTCCAGACTTTATGGTTTCGGATATTTCTCATTGCTCTTATTTTTGCATTTGAAATACAAAAACAGGATAATCATGTTAACAAAATTACAAATGGTGATGGATTTAACAATAAGTGTGTCTTCTTAGTTGAAACCTATTCCCACATTGTTTCTTGTCTAAACATTCCTTGATTCATCACATCTATATTCTTCACAACCAAATTTGTTGCTTAAAAAGTACAATCCACCTGACTCACAGTAAACAAATTCAAATATTCGTTCAATTATTTTGCACGTAAAATTTATTAATAATTGCATCGCATTTAATTCTGCTTTCATTACATATACTGTTTCTCTTTTCTAGATCAGATTAAACGAATTCCATACTCATTTAATTGAAGCGTTAAACATGCAATTAAATATGTTATTGAACAAGTCTATAGAGGCGTACATACCAATGCACGAAGTTAATCAGAATTTATTAATAGCTTTCACAAATAATGTTTTAAATAGTATGTATTGCAAATATGTAGAATTTTAGGGATCTTTTATTATTGACCATCAATTATAAATTCAATAGATAATCATAACCTACAATAATGTATAAAAGCATTATGGATAGCTTTGTTGAAATCTAAATGTTACTGACCTTTGTTAATAGCACCTTCATTACTGGTAAGATTGTTACCAATCGTAAGTCTACAAGGCCTTTCAATCCTCAATTTTTATCCCAACCCTCCCACCATCCCAACGGGAAGACACACTTGCGCAGCTGACTTGAAATGGTGGTGGACCGCATCCAGGGGACTTTCAACAACCGGTGGTGGCTAAAGCATGATGGTTTAACCGAATGGAACATTTTTCCTGGAGGTCGCTGCCACCATCATTTTAGGTCGCGAAGGGCGACCCGGAGGGCGAGGCGTCGGCGTGCGAGGAGGAGAACGAGGAGTCGGAGGGCGAGGGCGAGTGCGGGGCCAAGGGCTTGGGCCTTGGCCTGGGCCTGGGCTTGGGCCCGGGGGCGGGGGCGGAGCGGAGGGAGCGAGCGCCGTTGGTCACGTTGCAGCCGTCGCCGCTCAGCCTCAACAAGGGGCTGCTGGAGGCCGAGCGCTACACGCCCAACCCGCAGTACTCCGCGCTAGCGGCGGTGGGCGACGCGCTGCCCGCCCCCGCGCTGCCGCGCGCGCGCCTGCGCCTGCTGAACGAGCTGGGCGAGGGCTGCTTCGGGAAGGTCTTCAAAGGTAAGGAAATCCTTTAGCGCTTTCTTATCGCGTAAGCGACGACTATGAACACGCTCCTCCAACCTGAAACCTGCCGGCGCCGTACGCAAACTTCTTAACCAAGTTCCGTGAAGTCACGGAAGTTATGTAGATCTAGTTGTCGCGGGTGCCCGTTTGGGTGACCGTCTGGGAACCACGGATTCAACTGAGCTCCTGAGCGCTGCGCTCCTGACCGAGAGGGATAAAAGGCAGTGACACTGAATTCACTTACCCTCAGACGGACTTCAACGAATCTTGAAGGAGAATTACTCCTCGCATCCAACAACATAAGGGCTTGGGGTCGCTGTTCCTCAGTTACAGATTTTATTAAAATGAACACGTGGAACAAAAATTCGTTGATTGCTTAGAACTCACACCCCGTTTGGTTAGACCATTTTGCTGCTCTATAAATAGAATTTCGTGCAACTATACCCTAAACAACCTAGCAGAGCTTACGAAAGAAGTTTTCGAGCGGGAAAAGTACAGTTGCTTGTGTTAAATTACAGTTCAATAATGATATTATGCAGTTCAATTTTGCAGTGAAATTACAATATGTATACCCTGTAATATTTTTTCTGTACAAAACTAATAATGCCACTTCCATAGAAAAGCAATTTTTTTACTCCTATTCCTTGTTACGGACCAAATTTTAAACCCGAACTACCATCATATTCTTTCATATAATCGAAACAATTATATTGCACAACAGAAGTAGAACTATTCAAATGTATCGGTAATTAGAATAATACGTTCAGTGAACGAATGAAAAGCTAAATCTGAAAGGAAACAAATTGGTTTTAAAAACACGGTGCCAAATGAATCATCAGAATGTATTTAATTTCCATTCACTGAAAATAATGGCAGAAAATGAATCGCCATGTTCTTCAAGAGACATTGGCGTTCATAATATTTGCAATTTGCATATCCAGTTCCTTTCAAGAACAAAAACATTAGCTTAAATACAAATAGATCATTAAAGTAACTATACTTTTTTTTCTAAAAATCCTGTTTATAGGAGAAATTAAAGAAGCCCAGAGAAAGAGATTAAGGGCTGCAAAGAGTTCTACCCCAAAAAGTATATTATACATGTAAGATGTAAGGAGTAGCGTAACTGTTACACCCAAATATGGAAGCCCAAACCCTTTACGAAATTATGTTTTCTCACCTCAAATTATATAACAAATGAATCACATGGCTTGAATGCCGTAATTAGAAGTCTGAGCGGTATTACAGGAAACAAGAGCGCGGTCAATTATGACCAAACACGCGGCTTGAGCGACAGTTGCGAGATGCGTGGGCTTTTTGCTAATTTTCATCACACGTCTTGTATTGGTAGCTATTAATACGGTGATAGAGCGCACAATATGCGACAACTCCGGCGCCCTCCACACCCAACTGTTCACTTCTTCGGTGCTTGCTCGTCGTGGCTAAAAGCTTGTGCGCGCATGCGCGTGCAGGGGAGCTGCTGGCGGCGGAGGGCGGCGGCGTGATGGAGACTGTGGCGGTGAAGGTGCTGAAGGACGCGGCGAGCGCGGAGGCCGAGCAGGACTTCCTGCGCGAGGTGGAGACCATGAGCGCCTTCCGCCACCCCAACATCCTGCGCCTCGTCGGCGTCGTCGAGAGAGGTGAGTGCCCTTCACTTCCCATAAGCTCATCCCACTCACTCTCAATCACTCACGACACTCACTCTCAGTCAGTCAGTGAGTCACTCACTCACGACACTCACTCTCAGTCAGTCAGACAGTCACTCACTCACTCACGACACTCACTCTCAGTCAGTTAGTCAGTCACTCACTCACTCACTCACACTCACTCACTCTCAGTCAGTCAGTCACTCACTCACCCACACTCACTCACTCTCAGTCAGTCACTCACACTCACTCTCAGTCAGTCACTCACACTCACTCTCAGTTCAGTCACTCACACTCACTTCTCAGGTCAGTCACTCACACTCACTCTCAGTCAGTCACTCACTCACACTCACTCTCAGTCAGTCACTCACTCACACTCACTCTCAGTCAGTCTTCACTCACACTCACTCTCAGTCTCCGTCACTCACACTCACTCTCCAGTCAGTCACTCACACTCACTCTCAGTCAGTCACTCACACTCACTCTCAGTCAGTCACTCACACTCACTCTCTCATCAGTCACTCACACTCACTCTCAGTCAGTCACTCACACTCACCTCTCACTCTCAGTCAGTCACACACACTCACCCTCAGTCAGTCACTCACACTCACTCTCACATCCAGTCAGTCACTCACACTCACTCTCAGTCAGTCACTCACACGTCACTCTCAGTCAGTCACTCACACTCACTCTCAGTCAGTCACTCAATCCACTCACTCACTCTCAGTCAGTCACTCACACTCACTCACTCTCAGTCAGTCACTCACACTCACTCTCAGTCACTCACTCACTCACACTCACTCTCAGTCACTCACTCACTCACACTCTCTCTCAGTCAGTCACTCACTCACACTCTCTCTCAGTCACTCACTCACACTCTCTCTCAGTCACTCACTCACACTCACTCCTTCTTTGGGGATTCCGGGTGCGTCAATTGATAAGGTCATTAGTCCCATAAGTCTAGGACATGTTTTTTATCGCTGGAAGTGGCGGTGATCTTTCCCAGCTAGATGGCGAGATCTGACGCCAATCTACTTCGGCTTGCGAAGATTTTCCCCAACTAGATATCACCCACGAGCGTGGAACCGCCCTATAAGGAAAATCCCTCTTTCTTTTTCTCTACTGCACGCGGTGGATGCAATGATCTTCCAAACCTGCAGTTATTCCGAATTACTCTGCGAGCATCGTCGTGAATACTGTGTTCATTATTGCAATATATACCATGGTACGTAGTGAACTTTTCGAATACAATAATTTTATTTCGTTACCATCACCACTAGTAACAGCAATAATTCTATTATCGACAATTGTGTCAATGCAGAACTAATACAAAAACCTGACTGCTCACTGAAAATCAAAGTAAGAACCATATGCGCTGGAAGTGAACGTACCTGATACAGACACTACGCATAAAATTATAGAAGTAATGTTTGAATAGTCTTCAATTAAACTTATTTTTAATTAATTCATATGAATTTATTACATGAAGTTTGGAAGTTCTGAAGTTTGGAAATTACATTTCCGTCATTCGATAGGGCTGCAACCAACCCCCACTTCTTGGAACACCATCTGCCACTGCGTTTGAATCTCTATCTCAATGTTCCACTGGGGGAGTCAGTCCTCGACCTCTCTAAACAAAAATCCAGTCCATGTTCTTCTATTTAATGGGAAGTGAGGTGACAACCTTAAATGGAGAGGACTGGATCTGTGATGGATTTAACAGCGTAATTAAAAATATTAAAGAAAAATTGGGACCTACATTAATTGCAACAATATTCAATATAGAGAGACCATATACTCGCATGTTTCAGCCATAGTTATACAAAACGTTTGTGCGGAATCATAATTCGAAATCAGTCACCATCCACCTGTATGAGCCGATTTCCTAAAATAAAACTATCGAAAAATGTTAACAAGCGTTCAAACATGTCCACGCGAATGTGTTTAATTGTTTAATGCGTGTACCAATGTTGCAAGGCTTCCACATATGAATTGTGAGTTTGATTGTGTGTTTGAATGGCGGAGTTGCGAGGCTGGACTAGCAACCACAACTGGGTGCAGCCGCCGCTGCTCCTTTGTCGAAAGCCTCGAAGCCCCGAAATGCAGCCTTTCAACTCGGCTCGTTCGCCAACGTTCAACCTCTGAAACGCCGAAAGCGTCGGATATATCTTTTTTGGAAATGATCATCCCCCTCCTCCATAGAGAGCAGTTAGTCATAGAGAGCAGTTAGCCATAGAGGACAGCCTGCATGCAAGCACTTCGCTCACAATTTCTATAACCTCTCGTACAAGTAAGTAGTTGTGCTACAACAGCATGTACGTTGGAAAATTACATGATTACAGCAAAATAACATTAATGCCATGTTATTCAGTGCATTAAGCGTTATTTTCATTCAAAATTATTTTTTAACGAAGCTGTTTTTTACACAATCGATTTAAAATTCACTTTATTTCAATCAAAATTCCACAAAAACCAAACACATTTTGAAAATCACGCGAGCTCATTTAAATATCTAATTTTGAAGAACGAATTTCTAGTCAACAAAAAATTGTATCTTCAATATTGTAGTTGTAGGAAGACGCCGATAAATCAGTTTTTAACGATATTTAACGATACTCGCGCTATATTTAACTTTCACACTTTACTTCGTAAGAAGAAAATGTATTGTAATCATTTGAAATTTTCAAAAATTTAGACAATTCAACGAAAATCAGACCTGCGCCGTTTTTATAAACTCTCCAATAAAATGGTGTTTTTTCTCTATCTGATAAAAAATTAAATCCATGTGACGAGGCGCTAATCCATGTGACATCAGCCTATTTGACCGCAGAACATTAATTTTGTTGAAAATACGGCTTTCGGTTTAACCGCTGGCGTTATCCAATATGCAGACTAGCAGACGAGAGACACAGCAGGACATTTTGCCGTAAACCACTTCTTAAGTATCTAAGACCTGCAATACGCGTACAACATTTTATGCCGAAAATCGCCGCTTTAATCGACGTAGGTAGTATGCGAGAAACTAAAAATGTTTATTATGAAGTTTGTGAACTTATTATAATTACAAAGAACCGGTATTTATTTTAATAGTAAATGGTTATATTATATATATATATATATATATATATATATATATATATATATATATATATAT
>BOPP01000001.1:5685126-5732373 GCA_017312745.1 Gryllus bimaculatus
TATATATATATATATATATATATTATATATCAGTTCACAAACTTCATAATCAACATTTTTAATTTCTCGCATATATCATTTTCATTCGTATACATATCATTTTCGAAAATATGTGGGGAAACCTACAAAATATGTCAAATTAAAGTTGGACTATTTTCAATTTTTCGGATACAAAATGTCTCAGATTACCACTTAAAACACATTCGGGGCAGCTGAACAAACGCTCTACCTCTACGGAACTAATAAGATACTAGTTTACAAAACAAAACTAGTATTACAGGAAACGTAAAAGCCGTACGTAAACTATATGTTTAGGAGAAGCACATGAATAGTTTCACCGCGTGTTCCGTCACGCATGGGAATGGGGAACTAAGAGGTTCGTGCATACCCCCATTTCCAACTGTTTACTTTGCCCCTGCAACTGATCGTTGACTGGAATGTCTCAGGGTTCGAGTCCTAAAAGTGACAGATTTTCTTCACTAGCTGGCTAGAGTGGAAGGCCAGTCGGAGGCCTAGAGCTTGACTCCTGCTTGGACGATGCCCCGCAGCGGAATATATATGGAAGAGGAATAAACATTTAAGACGTGCAGGTCGGCGTCGAATATCACGTTCCAGCGAAGAAGGAAACAAACCCAGAATACAACATGCACTGCACTAATGGGACGAATGATCTAAATAGATGATGCGCAAGGAAGCAAGCAATCACTTCCACGTTGTTTGTAATCTAACTAAATGTATCGAAAACAAGTGTCACATTGATTGCATCACATTCCAAAGGAGTATTCCCTTTAAATCCGAGTGTGCGGCTTTTCATGAAAATGTTCCGAATTGTGCGGCCCCGGCACAGTGTATATATTTCTCAGCCGGGAGCAGAAAGCGCGACAAGACTAAGATTTGGTCAGTTCGTAATGGTAAGTAATGGTCTGTTTGTCAGATTTCGATCGATTTACGAATGAATTATACGAAAATATAGCGCAAGCATATCATTGCAATTATTTTGTTGGATAGTTTCCGTTCACACTTGATTTATAGTATGAAATTTTAGAGAAGTAAAGGATGATTCGCTTTGTTTCAGAAAAACACGATTCCGAAAACATTTATTTTACAATGTTGAATCTGAAATATTCCATTTTGACATATAATCATATTAAATTGATATATGAGAGAAAAATGTATTAATGAGTAAATATGAAAAATGTGAAATTATATCATAAATATGGGAAAAATGTGAAATAAAAATTGTTTTAATTCATTCCGAGTTTCATGCACTCTCTACAAAAATATTGAACGCAGATATCTTATTTCGGTAAAAATATGTATTTATATGATTTATCTCTATTTAGGCCTCAAAATTCGTGCTAAACGTATTTATTACAAAAAACTTGTGTTGAACGTTTCCGAATCAATGAGTGTCAACAATGCGCGTGACACAATCGTGTTCAAAAAGCATCACGTTTCGACGACATTGAATGACGGGCGACTCCGTATTGAAGGACAGAGCTCACACTGGCACCATATTTATACGGACAGCGAACAGTTATAAACAAGAATTTTGAACATGCTCAATGTTTTTTTAACATTGTACAGTTTTAATTTCTCAATCCGTAATAACCTCCTTCAACTTTTTTTAATGTTTTCGAGAGTGCCGACTGCTTCGGTCAGTAGTGTAGTACATTTTATATCTCTGCATGTAAAGGGGCTCGCCCTCCTCTATAACGTGAGAACAGCGCCGACCTACGCGACGGACTACATATTTCCCTCCCGACGTAGTTCTTCCAGTGGGGAACCACCTCAGCCGGGACAGGATATAAGCTTCTGACATGTGTGGTAATCTAGTGCGTGTAAGTGTTGCTGTGTGAGGGGAAAGGATAGGACAAGATAGAGGAATGAAAGATGGTGCGCACACCGTGATTCATTTGGTATGATACTGCTCCAGCATTCGCCTGGTATTAATCCGAGCAATCACAGAAAACTACAGATCAGGGCAGCCCGCAGATAGTGGAAGAAAGTAACAAAAATCCGCCACCGTCTGGACTCGAACCCCAAAACATCTTGGTTGAATGCTCTGCAGTGGCAACACGGGCACCTCAGCCGGGGCATCGCCCGAGCTTCTCCTGACCGCGGCGCGCCAGGAGGGCGTGGGTCGGCAGCGGCGAGAGCGTCTTTGAGGGCGCGCGGCCGGAACGAGCGGCATAAAGCAACGCATGTCCCTTCGAGCGCCGCGCCGCGCCGTACCGCAAGGCCACACACGTGGCCGCTGACTCTTGGGGCGCAGGTCGGCGCCGCGGCGTGGCGTGGCATGGCGTGGCACGGTGTGGCACGGTGTGGCAAGGCAGATCGAGATGTTACGTGCAGCGAGACCGGACGACGACTCTGGACGAGAGCGGACGCCGAGAGCGAACGTCGAGAGCGAACGTCGAGAGCGGACGCCGAGAGCGGACGCCGAGAGCGGACGCCGAGAGCGAACGTCGAGAGCGGACGCCGAGAGCGAACGTCGAGAGCGAACGTTGAGAGTGAACGTCGAGAGCGAACGTCGAGAGCGGACGCCGAGAGAGAACGTCAAAAGCGGACGCCGAGAGAGAACGTCAAAAGCGGACGCCGAGAGAGAACGTCAAGAGAGGACAAGGAATCCAGGAAACGACCTTTTTAACTGAACTAGTTTTATAAGTTCGCCGTCCACTCAGAATCAAAACAGTTATGAGCTGTAGTTAGAGTTTGCGTAGTAATGCTCCTGTATCAAGAAAGGTATTTCTTATTTCTTTCATTCTTTTAATATAACAGGGTTGCATAACGAAAAATTTTGCAAGGCACGTGGTCTATATAACAAAAAATGGATTTTGTTATTTGTTCAATATCGGTATGTTGAAGTTAATAGTAATAACAGATCTCTCTTAACTAAATGAAATTCCCTACGCTACATGCATGAACCATAAATTGTAAGGGTCAGAGACTGTTAAAATTAATAATATTTAACAGTGATTTTATTCATGTTTGTATTTTATTGAAAAGTACAATTTTATCCAAATTTGTCCAAAACTGTGATTGGAAAAACACAAAATAACTGAAGTTTTCATAACAGTCAACCCTTTTTTTATGGGTGTGCGTGATTCTTAAGAGGATTGGTAAAATACAATATGACGAACAGGTGCAACTATGTAGGAGAAAAATACATGAAGTATGTGAATATTAATAAAAATGAACAAATAACACGGAAGTAATTAGTCAATGCTTAGGAGATTTACGTATTTCCAAGCCGACAAATATATTTTCTAACTGAAATTGATCAGCAAAATGTTAGCGTGTGTTTTACTTTATTTGGAATTATTGTTTGGAATTCCGTAAAAATTATGCACAAATTTCGCTGTTGACAGAAGGGATCGATTTGGTTTTCTTCACGCGCGTTGCCAGTACAATTGGTGTGTAGTTCACTATCCAGTTCTTGGTGGATAACAAATGTCAGGTATACCTTGCTGCAAAGATGATTAAAAGAACGACGAAAGTGGGCGGATGTGGGGGCAGCTCAAGCCCGAGGATACAGACAGATCCTCACCGTGACGAGACCCAAAAAAGAAATGAGAGTGCGGCGAGGACGAGTGCGGCGAGGACGAGGGCGGCGGCTTAGTTGTCCGACATTTCAATTTACGAGGATTCGAGTGTGAAGTTTGACAATATATTCTCCGAGCAGATGATATAATATCTCCACTTTTCAGTGGTAAGATTTATAGCTGAAAATTTATGAGAGTGTTGTTTAAAGATTTAATGTAATGATGTTCAAAACAATATTTACTACGAAAATATGCATATAAATAAACGTGTAAAATTTAAGAGTGGTAAAAGTCATACAATCCAGTACGATGTCTGTTGTAAAAGTAAGCAAATCTTAACCATCTATGTTTCTAGTACTCGCAAGTATGCGGCGATAGTTAACGATTGGTAGAAAAATAAGAGGTGATCAGTTCAGGGCGATTCAAAAGTGATTATTGTAAGAGCTACGTATATTTTGAATTTTCGTAATGGATCGTGTATGTTTATTCAAACTTAAACATTGTTACGTTCTAGGGGAAGAACTGTATTCTGTGCAAAATTTCATAAATTCTGGCATTCCTATCATATATATTTATAAAATATAAACTATAATTACTGGTGGAGACGAACGTTTTTGTAAGAATTGATAAGAAAATATTCATTCCCGTGCAATAGAAACTATTTGCAAGGGCAAATCAGCTAGTGAGTATTATCCTTTCTTCACGCCCTGTGAACCGACTTGCAGCTGCAAGAAAATGAACGAAAATTTGAATAACTATATTCCCCATTGAACGCTAGGAAACGGAGAAATCTCGGATGTGAGATATCAAAAATGCACTAGCTTAGAACTGTAAAGTCCCCGATAACCATTGATAAATTATTATTATTATTATTATTAATTATTATTATTATTATTATTATTATTATTATTATTATTATATTATCATCATCATTGAATAAAGTGTTTAGTAAGTTTACAATCCACTTCTTTTCCAAGACACTATCCTTTAAGTAGGAGTGGATTCAAGAAGTACTCTAGGTGGAGTCTATTTGACCCCCCTCCTCCCATTTTCGAAATAATAGAAAAAAATAATCTTGAAACAAAAAAACATATTTTCATAATGAGAATACTCCATTGGCAACTATGCTTAGAGATACTATGTAGTGCGATCATCGCATTGTTTTGAACACGCGAGAACTTTTCAAAACAAATGTTGGGTTTAATGAACCAGCCAATACTATTTGATGTCACTAACCAGAAAATTGGGTTTGTTTAACTTCTGTGTTTGAGCTGACAGTATTATTAATTTACCAACTACACATAATCCAAACTTTTGAAGTTACCATTTAACTATTTAACCATTTAATCAAGATATTGTTAGAAGAAAAATTACACTTTTTCCATTTCATTGCAATTATTTGCAAATGGTTCGAATACT
This sequence comes from Gryllus bimaculatus, assembly GCA_017312745.1. Lineage (NCBI taxonomy): Eukaryota > Metazoa > Arthropoda > Insecta > Orthoptera > Gryllidae > Gryllus > Gryllus bimaculatus. The sequence continues at coordinate 5,690,091 of BOPP01000001.1, forward strand.
GATGTTCGAAGTCTTCTGGTCGAACAGTATTAACATTTCCATCAGAATCACGATGTACCGGAAATGACTTGCTCGTCACCTCACGGTGAGGAAAGTTGATACAAACTTTTATCGAATATTTCGATAGTTTCCAATGGAATATAAACAATGGAATGTAACTTTTTTAAAGAATTTACTTTGGTAATCTGTTCAGTGGATAAGTGGTAACTTGCTCAGTCCTGTCCGTGTGTGGTGGGTGAAGGGTGGGTGTCGTGCCTCTAATCCACAGCGCGTGCGCCGCCGCCGCTGCCACCTGTTGCAGACGGCGAGTGCCGGCCGTGGATGGTGTTCGAGTACATGCCGCACGGGGACCTCGCCGAGGTGCTGCGAAACAACAGCCGCACGCTCTGGCGGCCGATGCCCGGACTCGCGCCGCTCACGCAGGTAAACAAGTGCAGCTGCAGGCCGCACCGCGGCGTCTTTTGACACATTTCTGTAGCCCCCACGTAGAATTTAAATTGATAAACAGATGACGCAGAAAATATGGCAAAAGCATCTACAGAATATGAATAGAATAGAATTAAAGAAATCGGTAGGTAACAGAATGAAGAAGACAGACATAATTTTTATTCCCTCATTTTATTCTCCAACGAAAACAAATCACGAGTTGCCAATTGATCAGTTGGGACAAGGATATCAAATCAAGTGCTTCATATTTTCAAATTTAAAACTTACGAACTCCATGATATTCACACACAAAAGAAATTACTTGGTTTTTAAATGACCAAAAAGTTAGGTATACCCAGTACAACTAACTTTTTGGTCATTTACTGCTTACCTAGTATAGAGATAGTATTGTAATACTCCAGGAAAAAACAGAATTTTCGACAAAAAATCTTTTGTTGCCGTATCTGGTAAAGAAAAAATTGGATATTTCTTGTTCTTATGTATAGTAAATTACTTTCTCAAACCCGTGTGTTTGGTCAGAATCCATATTTTGTGGGTTCTTGATACCTAAAAATCATTTGACGGCAAAACGTCTATGTGCCCGTCAGTCAACAACGCTAGCGGCTAAACCGTAAGCAGGATTTTCACTAAAATTTATATTGCCCAATCAACCTGGTTGATGTGACGGCCCCTTGAATTAGAAACTGATATTTTAACATTGGAAGATACTTCAGAATCAGAAGCCCCACGTCCATTTTCAAAATTTAAAAAAAAAATTGAGCCACTTTGTTTATTAAATTTTGATCTCTTATAGCATAAGGGACGTATAAGAGAAAGGTTCAGTTCTAACTTCCGGTAAAATCCCTGCTTTTTCGGAAATTGCAAGAGATCAATTTTTTTGGAGTCTTCCTATAACTAAAATATAGAATATAGATATTTTTCCTTAATGAAAAATTTTCTTTGAAGACGAATTTTGAAAAATGTTCTTGCTTTTTGAACCTCTTCTTATATCTACAATTCAGATTTTTTTTTCTTAATGAAATATGTTTGACAAAAACATATCTTTAAATATGGTCATATTCAAATTTGTGAAAATGTGAGTATTTTAGGTAATTTTGCGTCAAGCAGAGGCAATTTTAAACAATTATTTTCTCAGAAACTGCTTCAATATTTTCTTTAGTTTTTTTTACGTATGTAAAAGTTTTTTATGTATGTGAAAGGTAGCGCTGGCCTCATTTTTGGCACACTCTACTCTAATTGAGAGAAAATTCTAAATGAGAAATTCGAATTTCCCGTGCTTCGTTTGAGGCGGTGTTTTATAAAAATTACGATTACAATTTCATAAAAATTACGTTTGTGTAATTTTTGAAAGAAAAGAATGTATCAAAATGGTATTTATGCAATGTAATTCAGTGCATTTAGCACTACCCCTACAAAAAATTAATGAAAAAATGTAGAGCTGCTTTCGAGAAAATGAGGTTTGAGCGCTCCTGAAAATGCGCAATTTTGAGTTCACATAAAACTTTACAGTCTTCCAGAGACTTCGTAGAGAATAATTTCAAGCCCTTCTGCACACAAATGCAAGAATGTATTAAGGAATTCCTTAATGAAATAGTAACAAAATGATATTTATTTAAAAAATTACATTTGTGTAATTTCGAAAAACACAAAAGTATACATCGGAATGGTGTTAATGTCAATTTTGTCAGTGCATTTAGTACATCGATACAGTTTAAAGAAAAATCGTGAGCGATTTTGAGAAAATGTTCGAGCGTTTCAGAAAATGCTGAATTTTGAGCAAATGTTTGGAGAAATGTTTTCAGTTTTCGAGGAATGTTAGTGTGATAGAACATTAATTTAAACATTGATTCACAATGAACTAGTTAATTGTCATTTCGTAGATTCAATTACAGTATTCACTAACATTTAAAATGGAATCTGGAAAGAAAATCAATCACACCATACTAATGATACGTTACAATAAGCAGTCGTCCCAGTTGATTAGCCAAAACCGATCATCATGCTCGGACGACCACCACCAATTTTGAATATATACCATAAGCTGCTCCCAGAACGCTTTTTCTTCTTCATTCTATGGTAAAACAAATAGAAACTGTGAACACAATGTTCATGGTTTTGTTGAAAAGATCAAGTCTTCAAACCAACGCTAAAATTTTCGCTGCGAATGAGTCTTTAGTGTTGTGGGGTATTCGATGCCAACTGTGCCACCTCACGCCTCTGGGCCCGTAAACTCGTCAACGTGAAGCCGCTGGGTGGGAAACGATTTAAACACCTTGGACATTGATAGAGGTGACACCAAAGCAACTTCTTCGGCTGACATTTACGGAGCAGAGTCAACCACAAAGCATATCGCAAAAGGAAACCTAATGAAGTGAAATACGACACGCGTGGGGGTAACGGTGATTGCTTTTCAACCGCTTCTTTGATGTATCGAATGGAAATGTTCCTCGATGTACTCGTAGTTATACTGCAGGCGTGTGGTCTAAATTTGGTGTAGGAAACTCTAGAGAGGATCAAAAGCCTATGAATTGGAATCCATACTAACGGTTTTGTGTTGCAGAGAATGTAAGCCATGTAGCTTGTGTCGGCTTCGTACAGGAGAGTAGATTCTAATTATGTTCTTACAATGACCCAAAGCGTGCTAAATGTACTTTTTATTTTATTTATGTAAATTAATTATTATTATTAACGTAAAAATAGTTAAAAACTGTGTGTGACTTGATACGGTAAAAAGTGTATTCTGTGCACATTTTATTAATTTTGGGATCCCTATCCCAAGCCACATAAAAGTTGAATTCTGAATACCGAAAGAAAGTAGCGCGTATGGCAAGAATTAATAAGAAAATATTTGCTGCAATGTAATAAAAACCATTTGCAATGGCAAAGCATTTGTGAAGGAATATACTTCATTCCGCGAGAACATGGAGAACGATAATTAGAATAACTATATTTCCACCTGAACTCTAGAAGACGTGCATAGCAGTAAAAAATGTGGTGCTGCTTTCATTTCCAAAGAACTCTGTATTTTCAAAAATTGCAAAAATTTAATATTTCAAAACTACAACATTGAAGGTAGAAATTTTTGCCTTGCACAAAATCTGTTCTAAAAATTTAGACCTTTAAAAAAATCATGTACATTTTTCGGAAAAAACTAGTGGCATTGCTTGAATTTAATGCAATTTATAAGAAAAGATTTTCCCCCAAAATGCTCAAACTTTTTTCTTCATTTTTTTTCACCTATAGAACAAACAGCGCTTAATATAATGGTGTAGGTCTCATTTGCGTTAAATTTTCTGAATTTTCGAAAAGTGCTAATTTAGAAATAATGCGAGATAGTATGTGGTGTTGCAGCAAACACTAGATTCCTGTGGCGTGTGGTAGTGTGCCGCACGTAGATATAAAGTTAGTAAGGGGTGAAGAAAGGACAAGGAAGCAGAAGCAAATATCGGCACACGGTCCGAGGCTCATTTGTTAGTGTACTGCTCCGGCATTCGCCTGGTGTTGATCGGAGAAACCACGGAAAACTACCGATCAGAGCAACCGGCCGCTAGAATTCTCCTCCGCACAGCTGCTGAATTCTACCTAGCTACGTAGCTAGTGTCGAAAATCCTGCCACCGTCGGGGATGCAACTCTAAGACCTCCCGATCAGAGGCACTGCAGTGACATCAATTGATGCACTGAGCCGGTACCCGCGACAATAAATCGTGAATAATCACATACATGATATTTTTTGTCGCAGGAGGCGCTGCTGTCGGTGGCGCGGCAGGTGGCGGCAGGTATGCGCTACCTGGCGGAACAGCGCTTCGTGCACCGAGACCTGGCCTGTCGCAACTGCCTGGTGGGCGCGGGGCTTGTCGTCAAGATCGCTGACTTCGGCATGAGCAGGGACGTCTACACCTGCGACTACTACAAGGTTGTAAGTCCCTCCGCCTCCTTTGGCTAACATTTATACGTTTGAATAAGTCCCGCAAAATAAAGATGATTATGATTTATATTATTATTCGTAATATCCTCGATATAATAATAATGATGATGATTATAATAATAATTGTAATAATAATAATAATAATAATAATAATAATAATAATAATAATAATAATGTCATCGGTTGTACAAGCCAAGAAAATCTAAGTGGAACGATTGCTCTCTGATCTTAACGTAAAGCACACGAAATATTATTGGGTCCTGTGTACCAGCAAGTCAAGCTCCAATATTGGGACACTTTTATTAATAAAAATGAAAACTGCGAACATAAATCAACGCAGCTCGAGTCTGGCAAATCCTTCTTTAAAAAACAAACAAGCAAACAAACAAACAAACTACAAACAACAAACAAATAAATAAATAAATAAATATATAAACATTATCATCCAATTTGATATTTTGAATTATTCAATCCCGTCTCGATCAGGTTCCTATCCAGTTTACCGTGATCATTTGTGCACATGCTGTGGTAGCACATTGATTTGCTTCTGGATAGTAATGTATATTTACTTTTGCGCAAATTTTCTGCGAAGTCATTAATAAACTAGGCATGACAAAGAATATTATTGTAGGTCCAAGAAGTATTATCTTCACAGACCTGGTAGTTCATGGGAGGTCATGTATCATTTTTCTCCTCCATATGTCATTTTTTGCGATAAATAATCTAATCTAATAATTGTTTTCAGGAATTGCTGAAATTTATCACTAATTAGGGACTTATTATTTATTACTGTTTATGTTGCATCCATTTAAAACAAACCAAATGTGTATCTCTAAAATCATGAATTTCACAATGACAATATAATAACAATAACAATAATAATTGTTACAGAAATAAATTGCATCTCATTAAAACATATCATTAAAACGAGTAAAATGCAAACAATTTTATTTTAGAAGATAATTTATGGTAGAGAGTGTTCATATTTCTAATGTAGTTTGAAAAGATTATTAATAATTCAACATCTACTTTACTGTGTCCATTGTAGTTTACGATGCTTTATAATATTTTTTATTTATTTCAATAATAATAATAAGTGCAACATTCTTCTACATTACAGTCGTGTAAAATTTTAAATTTAGAGGTAAGAAACGTAAACTTTTTGCACATCTCATATAACTATTAGCATATTATAATCTATATTATGCACAAGTGTGTTGAAATTGACTTGGTTAACACTTTATTATAAGGCTATAAAACAGAAAGCAGTCACTGCATTAATATATTTACTCAACTCATGCCGACTAATATTAAATTTAAGGTAATAATGAGATAACTATTACAGTTATTCGCTTGTGTTAAGAAGATATAAGTTAATTTCGTTACAAGTTTAATATGCATCCACATGGATGGAGTAAATATTTGTAGATGTAGTAATTTGTAGATTCAACAATAATCTTTCCTTTTTAGCACTGTATAGAAGAACCCTTTACACTCATCTCGTGCTTTCTTTCTCACATTTCCTCTCAAATTATCGACTCCTACACTCTTATTGTGTGTATTACGTACTGCGGGTATATCGATATGTACTATATACACATATATATAAACACAAGCACATAAAATAAAAGTTGACCGACCAGTAAAGACTTGACACGTTTCTCCCTATATAGGTCAACGCTCTGAATCCGAATTCTAAGTCAGAATTGCGCTACCACTTTCTAGTTTTTTTGTTTTTTGTTTTTTTAATCTTGAAAAAACAACTGGAGGGTGATGGCGAAGTTCCACCTTCAGATTCGGATTCACCGCGTCGACGTATATAGACAAACATGTTCCCAGTCTTTGGAACTGACATTTTTTTAAATTTAATACGAGTAAGTATTCAATATTTCATATTATATATTATTATATTACGTTCATGTAGGTACTCCTCCATTTTTAATCATTGTTTATTGTTCCTCTGACTGTACGACCTTTCCCCCGTTCCTTTGGGTGTCGGCCGTGAGGGGGTTACACCGTGGTGTGTTCCCTGGCGTGCGTGGTGGCGTGTCAAGGCCGCCCCACAAAGCGCTCGTGTGACGCCGCGTGTGCGTGTGCGTGCGCGTGCGCAGGTGCTGGGCGCGCGGCCGCTGCCCGTGCGCTGGATGTCGCCCGAGAGCATCATGTACGGCCGCTTCACGCTCGAGTCCGACGTCTGGTCGTTCGGCGTCGTCCTCTGGGAGATCTACAGCCTGGGCCGCCAGCCCTACTACGGCCACTCCAACGAGGAGGTAACGCCCCCGCCCCCGCCCCCGCTCCCGCTTCCCGTGAATATGCTTACACTTCATTTGCTAGACTACGAAGGTCGTCCGCAAAGTAAGGTCTCCAATGATTTTAAACAGTGAAAATTGTTTTTTCGACTTGACACACACACACACTTTTGGAAAGCTTGTATTTTCCCCCCAATTTTCTACATAATCACCGTTGCCGTCGATACATTTTTGTATGCGATGTACCATATTTTTTTCTTCCTTTCTCGTAGAACTCTCCCGCCGCACCGCGTACGTAGCCACATCATCTTTCAGCTTCTCATCGATACTTAAATTCGTTCCACCACGGTGTTTCTTGAATGCAGGGAAGAAACGATAATCGCTTGAGTGTTTCCGGACAGTAAGGTGTGTTTCACAGTACTCTATTCAAATCGGGGGATGAGATTGGTTATTGCGCGGGCGGTGTTTGAAAAAGTGTCTCAGAGACTTTATTTTACGGACATCACTCTAATATAGGCGTGAAACAAGTATTGTACTTCATCGTCTGAATTGAATTGAATTAATACCTTATTTTACGTGGCGAGACTCAGGCTAAGAGGCCTGCTCTTCCATCCGACCAAGCACATTTCGCTATGCTCCTTTCACCAACTAGCAGAGAAAGGAGGTATTCCTTGGGCGAGAAACAGGCGATTTGAATTTAGCTCAGATGCATCATTTAGGCTTGAGGATCTTTTACATGTAAGTAAATCTACTAACGTGGGACAGCCGGCTTTACTTCCCCTCCGAAGGAAGGCTTAAGAAGGTTTTCTTTTCGCCCTTAAAGATCCACGGCTTCGGTCGCCTGAGCCAATTAGCGCCGGAAGACCTTAACGTTCGGATTTTCGACACTAGCTATATAGCTAGGTCAATTTGTGTGGATGTCAATTTTAACAGACGGCTGTTCTGTTTGATAGTTTTCGTGGTATCTCTGATCAATGCCAAGCAAATACTGGAGAAGGGCTCTAGCAAACCGGTCACAGACCAGATGCGGTCTTTTCTTCCTCTTCTTTGCCCTATCTTCTGCTCTTCCATTACTGCACTACACTGTTCTATCTCACAACACGGTAGGCCAGAGTTTATCCCTGCTGGGGCGTTGCCTCGCTAGGGGAGATACCGATAGGCAATAATTTCTTGCACTTCAGTGACAAATTAAGTCATCTTGAAAAGATCTTTCTTTTTCACTTTTCGATAAACACTTGTGTAGTTACTTCATGTGCTATTTCTTGGTGCTCGATTTCTTGTTTTGCTTGAAATTTATTCCATATTTCTTCGCATGTTTTCCATTCAACTTTTGCTTCCATTTGTGTTGTCTTATTTTTGAAGCTATTCGTTACCCTTGTTTAAGTTCATTTAATTAACTTTCATGACAATTTTAAGTTATATAATAAAAGCGAATTACTTGAAGTGATTATTAAAATATTAAATATCTCATTTCTATATACGACTCTTATTTTGAGATAACTGACACATTTCCAAATTATGTATGTGAACGACTGCTTAAATTTTAATTACCAAACTTCTTATAAGTTATCCTTGCCCCACGTTGGTCACCAATGTTTAATATTGAATACAGATTAACACTAAATACGGGAATTATTGAGTTTGACATCTGTTCACTACAAAAACATTACGAAATCTTGGCAACCATCAATGGCTACATGCATGCATATGAACTGAGATATTCACTTTAAATTTCAGGTTTGAACCAAATATTAATAATACATCGAGCTCAACTTTGAAAAAATAGTATATTTGCAATTTGAGGAAAAACTCAATAACTTCATTGATTTTCTTCTCGAACTAAAATCGACCATGATGTGTGAATGGAAGGGTTAAGAACAATTGTTCTGGTACTCAATGAGGTTTGGGTCTGATCTTTTACCGCTCCCATTCTGACTATAAGTGACCACCGCATGTGTGTGTGGGCAGGTGATGAAGCTGATCGTGCAGGGCATCATGCTGTCGTGCCCCGAGGGCTGCCCGGCCGCCGTGCGCGAGGTGATGCGCGCGTGCTGGAAGACGGAGCCGCGCGACCGCCTGCGCTTCCACGAGGTGCACGAGCGACTCGTCAAGGCGGAGGAGGAGGCGGCGGCGGCGGCGGCGACGACGGCGGCGGCGGCGGAGGCGGCGGCGGCGCCGACCACGCCCCCCTCCACCAGCGACGACACCGCCACGCCCGCCAGCGAAAACGCGCTCAGCCCCACAGGAGTCGGTACGTTCGGAAGATCCCTTCCGGTTCTTAACCGTGATACAAAGATCATAGGGCTTGCAAACACCTGACATCTGTATCATTCGCTTAAAAGAATGCTCCTGGTTTTTGGCTATGATACAAAGATCCTATGGTGATCTGCAGGTTAGTAACCACCGGACCTTAGCATGATTCTCTCACATGAATTCTTCTGGTTTTTGATTTTGAAACGAATTTCCTTGTGAGTAAGGAATGGCATTGGGACTAGGGCAGAGCATTAAAATAAAGGTAAACAAGATTTCAACTATCTTTAAGAAGTGCCCCGGGGAAGGACCTATTTTTTATATGTATGAATTGCGTAAAACTTCATCAGTCATGTCATCAGGGGCGTGTAAAGAGCTTTTGCCCAACGTTTCATTCTAAAAGGAAGTAGTTTTGAATTGTGGTAGCAGTGTGTGTAAAATTCCCATAATGCTCAAAATTTTTTAAAAAATTTATTTAACAAAATACCGTATGAGACTTTACTATAAGAAGAAATGCAATCTTAGCACAGATGTGTGCACAGATGCAAGGTGCCATATCCATTTGATTTGAATTTGTTGGACTAGACACTCCCAGCAACCAACGATTCATATACATAATTACATTATATTATTCTTATATTTTTAAATATATGTAATTATTATATGTAATTATTACATGTAATTATAAATACAGATTAATCCCAGAAACATGATTTGAATCCTAGAGTTAATACGAGTAGCACATTCTGCCGTCACCGTTGGAAACAAATTCCACACAGCGAGATCACGTAACCTGTTACCATTGCACATTAAGTCGTTTGCTAATTCTAGTGGAATAGCGTCCCCCCCCTCCATCACTTGGAGTACGCGCCTGCACAGAGGCTCCACAGTGGTTCTACTGAAGCGAACACGCCGTCTCTCTAATAATTCTAAGTGCGCGCTGCGCCCGCAGAGTCGCCGCCGTCGCTGGACGACCCGTGCCGGGCGGCGGGGGCGTCGACGAGCAGTGGTGCGGGCGGGCTGCCGCAGCCGCCGGGGCGCGTGCCGCTGGCGCAGCTGCGCGCCCGCGCCGCCGAGCTGCTCGACGGAGAGAACTACCTGCTGCCGCAGCAGCCGCCCCCGCAGCCGCGCGAGTACCTGCAGCCGCTGCCCGACTGACCCCCGCGTCGCCCGCCGGGCGCTCGCCCCCGCCCGCGCCCGCGCCCCCGCCCGCGACCGAGCCACGCCTCGGGCTCGCGCGCGCGACCGCCCGCCTGAGCGAAGCGGGAGCAGCGGGCAGCCCGGCGCGACACGTCGACGCAGCAATCGACCGATCGAGAAGTGCAGAGGGCGCTGCGAGGCGCTTTCCCATACGCGCAATCCCGTGTTAGTACGACCTTCGATTGTAAACGGTCGTGAAAATGGACGAACGGACGGGTGGAGAATTAGACGGTGTGCGACGTTTTCGACGGACGTTGTTTTCATATTAGGATTCACCTGTAATTATATTTCTCCCCTTTCTTGTAGTTTTATTTCTCATCATCTTCAGGGTATCTAAACATACAAATTACTTTCACATTTCACTGCCACTCAGAAATAAGTTAAAATAATGTCGCAATGAATTCATTAAGTAAAGAAAGTTCTTTGCATCCTCCCCTCAAAATTCAAAACTCCGAATCCTTTCTTTTCGCGTCGAAATCGACTGTGGAATACTTCACAGCAGTCTTTTTGTTCGCTATTGCCCGTCGACTTCTCATTAAACAGTGCTCGTGCGCGCGCTGGGAAGACGTATCCATAAAACAACAACGTCCGCCGAAATAAAGATGCTCAGAACGTCTGTTTCGCGCCCCCGTGCGCCCACAACCTGTGGTCCGAAGCGATAGAAAGCGGGACGGGAGCTTTCGTCTCAACGAGACGAAAGCTCCCAGAGAAAGAGAAATGATCCCCAGAATATTTTGATGCGATTGTTTGCATTTGCAAATGCACTTTCTGGACAACTGTAAATTTATCTGTTCTTATTGAAAAACATATAGATGGTTAAATATGAACATGATTCTTGTTAATTTGTACAAACATAATTTCCAATTATTACACATCTACAACCTTGCAGCACTTACACAAATCAAGAAAGTGAGCTCAGTATCTTAACGCTCAAGACGATTCATGTTGAAAATGTGAAATTTGACCGTTTGGTTTTTATAATTTGAGCTCCTTGTTCGTCGAATGGCCGGTGAAGGTTTTCGAATTAATTTATTGTATCGGCACTAGGTTAAATTTTGGTAGATACATGAATATTATGTACATAATGTTTTGTATTGGTTGTAATTAATATCAATAAAATATTTTTGTTTCGTGATATTAATCAATAATAAAGATAATTGTAAGATTAATATAGGCATCTGTCAACTAGCGTAGCACTGATATGTCAAAAACATATTTTTAGTTGTTATATATATATTTTAAATTACGCAATCATTAAAATTCCTTTGCATTTTATCCTAATACATGCTGAAGAAACTGTCTGAAATCAATGGTTTTAGGCCATGTACAACCATTATTCTTTAATATGTAAGATATAGGCAAAGAGTATAATGTTATTGGCAACTGTAAATGGATCCGAGTTCAATCTTATCGAAACAGTAATCCGCAACTTTCGTACAACTCTCATTGATTAGCATTAAAGCAAGTAGGAGAAAAAAATACGAGAGTAAGTTGTCTAATCATAAGTAATTTTCATCACGATAAACGAGGAAAGATTAGCATTGTCGGAGAAAACTTCGCGTTTGATATTCCATATTTATTCTGTAGCGGATCTTAAAGTAAATGGGTTCAAACGAACTTCTGTTAAGAATGTCTTGCATTATTTCAAGTTCAAGAACGCATATCATATTGTATTCACTCACAATATGTTTACAATTTTTTTTTCTGATGTCAAGAGACCCCTCCTTTTCCTCGCTTTGCAAAATTACTTTTGAAATAAATCGTCATGGTATCTAGAGTTTTATCAGGAAGAGAGGTTTGCAAACGTGAATAACACCAGGATATGAAGACATATTTGACGTTCCATTAAACGATTTCCGGTGATTCTACTAAAATTTGCTACAGAAAGTAAATGTTTGAATTATATCACTATTACGTAAGCATGCATACAAATGTCCAGATAGTCAATACTGTTTTGCATTCAGATGCAAAAAACCGTCCACTCTAAAAAAGAAAATTGAATCTTTGGTATTTTTTGTAACTTTTTATAAACTCTTTCCCCCACAAACTCTTCTAAATTGATGATTCTTTCGGACCACAGGTTAAGAATAATGTTAAAGAAGAAGCAATTTAACAAGTGTAAATATTGTGTCTACGAAGAAGACATTGGGAAATTTCATGTATGAAGAACTATCGTGATTGTACAAAACTAACAGAAAACTCGATTCGATGGCAATGCATGGCTCAACGTTTAATGTTTACATTATGTAATACGTCAAAGTTTCAACAACTATTCATAAATGTAACTGAATGTTTTACATGTCTTAAGCTATTTGGTGATGATAACTGCACAATAAATGTGTGCTACTCTTGACGTTCCATGTGTTCATATTTAAAATAAAATAAAATTGTTTTTCTCAATCAGATGCAATATTTTGTGTTGTGTCACACTGTAATTGAGACTGACTTAGCCTGTAATGCAAGGAATGAGTACTTGAAGCAACTCTCAGGGTAAAAGGTAGTTATACAATCTGCGTGGTATGAGTAAATATTATGCAGTAACAGACGAGGTGCCATAGAATATCATCAAATCAAGTTCTGGTAGTGCTTGAACTTGGACAGTTCTTCCGAAAAAAATTTAATATTTTTTTTAAGAAAAATAAACAAATGTATTAAAATATTTCAATATAGGCATAGGAAGATTTAATACGGATATGTCCTACCACAACGTCAGAAAGTTGAGAGAACCTGAATGCCGAAAAGTATGACAGATAACTTCCCATTTTTCGTTTACAGCAAAGTCTTCAATTATTTGAACTAGCCGTACTCTTATAATGAAACTAATAATATGGTTATTTTGATTAAACGCGAAATGGTTAATTATAAAACTTTTGTAAATGATCAGCTTCTCAAGTCTCTCAAATTGAATTTAACATTTTAATTTGTTTATGTGATGTAATGTAGATTCTTTTTTAAAAATCTGAAAGAGCATTAAAATCAGTCTGTCATAATGTTATATTCATGAACATGAAATACCAGACTTCACATATTATTTGCATTGTGTGCCCAAAATTATCATTATTTCACATCAGTGACTACTCAATTTCATTTTAATACTACAATTTGAGGGATCTCTTAGTAACACCAAATTCGTTTGCAAAATACCAGTAACAGTGTCATATCATTGGAATCATAAACGTGTAATTCAAAACATCAATCAAGAAGTCCTTTCACAGAATAAAAAATTACTTTGTAGTTACAATAAATTATTGAAAACTCGCGTTTAAAGGCCTAAAGGGTTGTTGGTTTGTATACGAGTACTTACAAATAACTTCATGGTAAACAAAAATAAAGTAAAACACTTAGCACTTACCTACTTGTGTTATGCACGAAATAAAATTAACTCGAACCAAGTGATAATGATAAAAAACTAAGATTATGTCTATAATTTGTATGCATTACCAGAGTTTGGGGAGACAGATATTCCTGAAGTGTTGGTGTAGATCCAAACAAAACGCTTTTCAGAAATCCTTCCCACAATACGACGTTGAAGAAGAATGAGGTATTTCATGGAAAATGCTCACTCAGTTGTAATGAAAAATGTACAGATAATTCGCAACTAATTTGTGTAAATTCTAATGCAAATAAATGTGTATATGTGAAACTTCATGGAATTTGATTCCTTATATCATTAACTATTATGCATTTGTCACAAAGTTATTTTTAAAACAGCATCATCCTTATATTCCTCTTCATATACTCTACAGTTTATTCACACTTTTAACAATTTTAACTTCAATAAGATCTTAAAATGCATATGCCCACGTGCTATTACTTGTTAAATATTGAAAATCTGAAGTAACCAATTAAAACACTTCGTATATAACATTAAACAACGATCAATAATTTTGCAGTTTCCGAGATCTATGCATTTTTAATCCTTGAAGTTACTTCATGGAAAAAGACAAGCAATTCTGTGCATTCATGAACTCAATCGTATATCCTAGTCATATTCTGGAGACATGCACCTAAACTATTGCACATTGATGCACTGTTGAATCTACGATGTAATGCTACGCTAAAAACGCCCAGAAAAGTAATTATTTTGCAAATATATTATGGTTTATAGGTGTAAGAAATAGCCTACAATACTTCTGACCTTTAAAGGAAGCTAGCACAAAACTTTCGTCGATATTGATATCGTACGTTTAGAGATCGCGCTGTAACTAAACGTGCTTGTCTGTTTAAATATTAGTATAGATAACTCTTAAGGCGTTCTGGCGTCTTAAAACGTGGAATTATGAGTCCAAAAGCTTCCAAGAAACGTTCCTCACACCGTAATTTTCAGGAAATAAAGGAATAAATTTGTTTCGCCAACAACTTTCCTCTTAATATGGAAATAGGAGGATAGGGAATAGGATAAAGTTAGACTTCTGGCACGGGTGCGCTAGTCTACAAACTAGATTTAGATTTATTTAGTCAAAAAACAGTAAAAACTGTATGAGACATATTGGGGAGAAGAGTATCTGCACACGTTTTCTTGAGTTCCAGAATCCCTTCCCGTCATTTTAACTATAAATAGTTTAGAGATCAGTAAAATTTTAACATAAATAAAAATACATTTTAAAAATAGCAAGATTAGCAATGATTGAAAAAAATAGACATGTTCGTTTCTGAGTTATAGAAAACTCATTTGCATCGGTAAAAGAATTTCAAGTATAATTTTTCTGCATTGGTAACAAAATAGCAACACGCCCTTACCCGTAGTCTTACCATTATAAGCAAAAGGAGATTTCAACAAAACGGGCGCATAGTGAAGCTACATTTACGTCCAGAAGCGAAACATGGGGCCATTTCAGCATTTGCTCAATGGATCAGGGAAACCGAACGAAAACCTGATCGAGATGGGAGTCCATGACCCGGAAACTGAAGTACATTATTTGTTACAAACATATTAAGTTTTTTTTAATGTATACAAGACAAATGTAAACTAATTCATTATATATCACTGTTTTGTTAAAATAAACATTATTTTTCTTTTAGATAATCAGTATAGTCTCTAATTGTATAGAAACAGTTATGCAGCAGAAAAGATTTAACTTTTAACTTAAATTTGTGAACCGCCATCATTTAATGTCATCTGGCAATGCGTTGTAAGTAACGTACATGTATTGTATGGGGATTTCTGATAGTGAGCTGTCGATACTGACACTTGATGAAAGTGATGAACTATTACTTTTCTGAAGATTCTTTTGTATTCTCGGAAGTAGACGTGGAAATCGGCTGGTATGTTATGATGTTTAGAAATAAAGTAAAGCGTACGTTTGTTTCTACACGATGTTCTTTTACCTTAAGTGATCCACGTATTATTTTACCGTGAAATATTCAATTTTCCCCTTTTGAGAGGAAAGCATGCGTTAAAGGGAAATGTAAATTTTGAGAAAAATATATTATATTTTTCATTTGTGTCAACAGCGTTATAAACCGTCTCCCATGATTCCTTCAGCAAGTAGTCCGTAAATAATTTTATGGTAACTTTAGTTAATGCTCTGCACATGCGTGTATAATTTGTATCAAGTGTTCATGTTATTAGTAATTGTAAGAATTTGTGCCCCATGATCACTGTAATCTAGGTAAGTAATTTTTATTTCATTTTATTTCAACCAAAAGTGTCTGAATAGTAATATAAATTAGCTTTCATAGTAACAACCGTTTCCAACTTTGCATTCATGAAATTCGCATTTGCATTTCTAAATATCGTCGAGTACTCGAATTTTTAAATATTTCTGTCTACCTATTTGAGAATAATTAAAAATGATAAAAACGTTGCAATTTCTCACACTTTTAAGTATGAACAGTAGCAATTATTAGCAAACACGACCTCAAAGCAGGTTGGGTGCGAATATTATGCCAGACAAAGAGAGAAACTTAATAGGAATGTCCCCCTCAACAATTCCTCCGAACGTTTCAGCATATCCTACATTTCAGGTAATGAAAACAGCACAGTTATGACAATGAATGTTATGTCCCAATGGCGGCCGGTTGCGTTAGGAAGTGGCGATGTGTGTCTCCGAACAAGGCAAACATATGCGCAAGTTTTCTTAAGCCCCCATTCCACTAGATGCCAGATGAGTGGGAGGATTGTTTATTTCCACGACAGTACTATTATACCAAATCTTTAGCTCGTTCTTTCACGCAAAATAGTATATATTATACGAAAGCGACCAATTCTGGTAATATGAAGTTTTCAATAACACTCAACGGTAGTATTTCTTAATTCAACTAATGTTAATAAAGGAGTGGGGGTAGGTATTCAGGGGTTCCAGAAAATTTGCGCGTATAATAGTGTATTATAAAATGTATAAACATAAAAACTTGCTTGGTGCTATGCATAAATGAAACGAGAAATTTGGTGTAAAGTGCCAAGCGTAGTTTAATTCGTTATACAACCTTTCGCGTAGATGACTTTCTGGGTAGGACGCCTCCCTAGAGTCCTCACGGAGTAGCTGCCTCTGCGTTTACCATGTCTACGTTTTAAGGAAAGTATTTTTGTAGTTCTTAATTGTTTAATTTCCAAAATACAACATCATCAGAAGTTTCTCTTGCATAGGGTTACTACATTCTGTCTTTCTGTTTACTTTAATTTTGTTTTAATTTTCAGAACACTTTTAAAAATCATTTTATTTTATTTACACTGTTTTCTAATGTTTTTCATAAGTGTTTATACAAAATACAGCTTATGAAACTTTGACGACGGACGTAACTTCAAAGTTATATTTTGGGCTACGTAGAGAAACGGAATTAAGTAAAAAACTGATAAAACTCTACATATATTTTCTTTTTCTCCAGATAGAATTTTGTATAGTATAATGGACTCCGTTTTTAAGGACTCATTTGTCCATTTTCTTATTAGATCTACAGAATTTGTGGCATCATTAATATTTTACTTCCCGTATGTGGTCATGTGAACGTTTTGTTCGTCTAAGAGAACCTTAAAATTGATTTTACCGCCGAAACATGGACTTCAAATTTGTGAAGAGATTCCAATATTGTTTCTTTAAATCAAGTAGAGCGAAGGAAAAATAACAGTTAATTGTAATAATTTATCTCTAATGAGACATTTATTTTTTTCTCTCGGTGTTTAAAATATCAGCTCCATCTCAAATAAATATTGCAGACGAAATAATGAAATATAAAGGTATCTGAGTAATATTTCTTGTAACAAGAGAAAAACCAAGAAGCGATTTAAATTAAAATATTTCCTTTGTAGTAAAACCTGATAATCTAATCCATTTCATTGCTTGAGTACAAACAAATACCAGAGGCTGTGTAGTATTTGGTACAAATATACCCCGTTTTTAAAAAGTGTTGCAAAGAATATCTGTCAACGAGATAAAATGTTACGAGATAGCAATAGCCTATCTCGTTGACCTAGCAACACATTTCGTTGTTTCCATATCGCTTGGAAACAAACAATCAGAACCATTTTAGTGTGAACACAGATGGGATGTCAGCCTCTGTAGAGAATTAATTAACATCGGGTGAGTGAATCATTGACATAAATTTGCCATATATCTCTTTTTAAAACTTTAAATTAGTTACATATTCTACGATTGCTGAAAGAAGCGTATTTTCTATCGTTCAAAACAAAAATAGGCTATGTGTCATTATGCACTTATTTCAACTTCATAATCGCCACTTTGGAGTACAAATTGGGTATCATAAACCAGCACAC
This sequence comes from Gryllus bimaculatus, assembly GCA_017312745.1. Lineage (NCBI taxonomy): Eukaryota > Metazoa > Arthropoda > Insecta > Orthoptera > Gryllidae > Gryllus > Gryllus bimaculatus. Next base: position 5,707,877 of record BOPP01000001.1, read on the forward strand.
TTTATAAGAAACATCAGCTAAATTAAAATATACCTGCAATTGTTTTTGAAATGGCTGTTCTACAGAATCATGACTTACGTTCTCGATAAAAGTGGGCCAAGGCAACGACTGCGGTATGACCCAACTCCATATTACAAGCGTCCGGATGCCCTACGGTCGTCCGATTTTCCCTGCTACACTCCGCAGTTTATTCCTAGCTACGAGCGAGTAAGTATTAAATTTTACAATTAGACAGACTATATCACGTAAGAGCATCGCGTTTAGTCCTTCGCGCAGTTGGGTAAAAATTCATATATTTATTCAAAGTCGTACATTGGAGCAGCGCTGTTACGTGCAAGCAAAATAAGCAGGCTCCATTCTGTGGAGGTCGCAGGTTGAAACGAATTCAAAAAATTCGAAATAACCATTAAAAGTTTCTGTATCACTAAAATAATACTGAAATCAAATATTCTACTATAGTAAAAATGTTGCATAGAAAAATTAATTTTGTTTAAATATTTGTTAAATATTAAGTGTTTTTATATTTGAAAAACTATATTTTTGAGTTTTGGAACACGTATTTTAGAAATGTATTTAAATACGTAAAATTGGTGTATTTAAAGAAACAAATATTTAAAATACTTTAAATACAGATGAAGATAACGAGAGTTCTTTTTGTTTGATTCTGCAAGTTAATGGACCTCATTGGACAAAAAGGCTTCTTTCAGCTGTTGAATTTTAATTCTCTTCATTTTTAAATGCTAAATAAATGATTAAAACTGCTGGACAATCATATGATAATTAAAAAAGTGTTTATTTCTTCATCCACATCAGTTGAACGATTGTTTTCACTTGCGAGATTTATACATTCGCTAACTAAAGTTTTATAATTAGTTTAAAAAACAGAATAAATTTATTATAATTGATATTTTTATAATATATTGTCGCAATAAAGTGTTATAATACATATCAATTGATTTTATTGTATTTTGAGTATTTGAAATGTTTTAAACGTTTAAATTTCGTATATAATGAGCGATTCGAAGCCTACTGTTTTTTGAGTAAGTATTTAACTACTTATTTACAAAGTATTTTGGCTAGGTATTTAAATATTAAATTTTAAAAGTTTTTCAATCCGATTCTTGGCTGTCCGAATCCACCTTTGAAAAATCTTGCCCAAGCCTAGCCGTGTGGATGCGCAGGCCAGCTCTCACAACATGTACGACCTGCTGGGCAACGAGTACGGCCGCCAGTGGCACAAGGAGCGCGCCGTGTGGGCCCACAAGATGTACCCGCACATGGAGCGCTCGTTCTTCCAGCGGCGCTACGTCATCCGCGGCTACCACAAGCGCTGCCCCAAGCTGCTCCACAAGCCCAAGCATCCCACCAAGGCCAAGTGAGCGCGCCCTCCACTCCGTCGCACACTTCTTCGTTTCTACCGGGTCTCAATTCATTTACAAATTCCAATCTCGTGGATTTGTTTCTCAGTTACCAATCCCAAACATCTTAATGGGAAAAACTTTTTTCTTGTAGTCTCATTGTAGTTTGTATTTATACTTAAATTCCCCTGATATCGTGTTTTCGTAATGTTATTTGAGGTTATGTTTACAGCAGGAGTTTGTGTGCATGTTATTATGGGCTCGCCTTCGAAGTAATATTTGAAGGACAGTGTCGATCTAGTAAAAATCGTTTCAATAACTGAAATTAATGAAGTCGTAGGCTTCCGCGACCAGAGTCATGTGCGTGATTTTCGCTGTCCGGGTGGCGCCGCGTCGAAGGCTGAGTTGCCGACGTTTCGGCCATCTGGTCGTGGTCTTCCTCAGGGCTGTTATGCGATAGCATGGTGGTCGAAACGTCGGCAACATAGCCTTCGACGCAGCGCCACCCGAACAGCCAAGATCACGCACAACTCAAACTCATGTTTAATTTAATTAACAAAAACAGTATTACTGTATTTTTCACAGGAAAATTTCGTTTCCTCCTTGGTATTCCAAGAATGCAAAATGGTACTTTGGTAGTTCAGTATTGACAAATATCATTGACACTTCGGTACTTAGAGAACACTAATGTGACTGTAACGGAGGACCCCGGAATAAACTGCAAAAATAGAAGGAAAATGTATATTTAAAAACTAATGCTACATAAACTTAACGATGTGTTACCATCATTCCCTGCAAGTTTGTATTAAAATATTTTAATTTTTTGAGGTACAACAAGAGTACGTATGTAATATATAACATTTACTATACCTGCGGTGTTTTCCGCAAGGCACAGATCACCAAGACTTTTTTTTAAGAACTACTTCATTTTCACTATGTTTCCCTCCATTAAATAATTGTCCTCTACGTCGACAGATATTAAAATAAGATTGCAGTGTGTTTATGGAAGACCTGTCTGAAAGAGAACACCGGAGTTTACACGAAGAGCTTTTTAAACACACCCACAAGTGCGTTGGGAAACGAAAGTATCTCTTAGGATTAAGAAAGGTTCTCATAATTTAAGTCAAAAAATGAAGCAATAACTCGTTATCTAAACAAAGATAGAGGTAAAATCTACCTTGGAGTCCGTCGTTGCACATGCACACATAAATGCATACATACATACACACATACACACACATAGTAGTAGTACGCAGCCGATAGACACAATGAAACAAATTCATATAGATTCCGTTGCTATCAACAGGATTATAACCGAAATTGTTGCTTCGACTAATTAGCCGTTCCGTATCTTTTGACTGAACGATGATTTCCTCACATGATCATATGATAATGATTCCTTGATTTGTGTATTCACAGCCAACAATACTTATTTAAGAGATCATCATTGACACTCTTGACTCCAAGGTGAACTAAAGGCATACATCGAAAAACTTCATAATAAAAGAATGAAACAAGCCATTTGGAAAACACGGCTTCTTGTGCCTGTTTCCCATGTGTGAAACATTTCGAAGCGTTTGTTTTCACTTTAATAACGAAGGAAACATTTCGAAGCATGCGCGATATCTTTTGCACACGACGAGTTAAAAAATTAAGTATTCGCAACACGTGCACATTGTAATTTTTATACTTGTTACATAAATATTTACCCACTGTCTTTAACAAAAACAGTGGGCAATTAAAAGTGATAAGTACGAATTTCGTCTGTGCACACATAAAAAATCATTTTGGAGTTGGGTGCTCTAACAGTATAGAACGGTTGCTTACAACTTATTTTAGAACTGCTTGCACTTGAAAACTAATGGCGGCCTTCTCATCTTAAGTAAATAAAACTAGATCAAAATGTACCAGCATGCAGTCTACATAAACCGGAATCTGAGGAGCTCGTAGTGACAGTGATGAGATTATTACAGTTCACACTTCGCAGGCCGTGAGAGCCGAGTTGATAAGTGAAGGAAAATGCAATTTGTTCAAACGGATCGATTCTAGAATACTAACAGGATAAAATATGCATTACCATGAAACCTAAGAGAGATCTTGCTGATACTGCTTCAGTTTTTGTAATGGCGTAATAACGTTACATATTCTTCAAATTTCAAGACTAATATTTCAGTGCACGAATTTACCTGTAATGTTTGGTCGGCTCTGTAAATCACCGGTGCACGAAAGAAGTGTATCTTTTTGGATATGGAAACAATTGAACGAATTATAGTGTGTTAATGTTGCAAATTCTATTAGAAAAAATGACTAGCGTTATTACTTGACATTATGGAAGAACTAAAAGCACGTATTTGAAGACAAGGATGTGAACGAGAGGATCCAATATGTAGAAGGAGAGTAATTAACATCTTTTGAGATGTGGTAAGCAAAACATTTGAAATTTTATAAATCACTTAAATATAACAAATTGTTTTTCATACGTATTACCAATGATAAGGCTTCCACTCTTTTCAATCACAAAATATTTGTTAAGGTCTTAGGTGCTGAAAAACGAAGTAATTTTTTTTATAATTAGAAACAAGCCGGCACATGGTAAAATAATAGTGAACATAAAATTATTTTTATTTTTCAAAACACATGATCTTAAGGTATGAATATCGGTAGACTATATGGGCAGGAAGTGTTTCTGAAATTGTAGGTTAAAAGAGTGTAAGCCAAAAAGTAATCAAAAGTTGAGACAAAAGTTGACCAGTTCATTAAAAAACAATAGTTTACCTTAGCTCTAACAAGCGTAGGTGAGAAAACGTTTATCTGAGGAATTATTCAGAGTTAACACACTTATTTAACCAAAACGAAAAAATATTTCCTCCATAACCTGGCAAACTGACGTGTTCATTTTTGACTCAAACTCTTTTAAACTCAAACTAAATTGATTTCCGATGTCACAGAATTCAATTATATTAAATTATCATTTCAAAGAAAAGGAAATACGTAACACAGCGAGAAATAGGTTATTTTGGACAATAGTAATAAAGGAAACCAAACATTTTAGAGCAGGCATTTTAAAATGCCAGTAAAGAAGCTAGACTGTTTCAATTACTTTTTACCCGAATTACAATTCCGATACTGTACTACAATTTGCCACATCTACAAGCACATGAAAGACCTTGCAGATGAAACAAATAGCAATGAAAATAAATAAAGTTTGTATTATACTAATCATCATTTCGGCCACAGAACCCATCACCAAACACAAGAAAACGCTTCGAAACTTTCGAATTAAAGAAACATTACTCAAAAATGTAGGCATTGTAAGTGTTGGACATACGGCGTATAGTAAAGAAGTTTTTGGTATACGAACCTGATTGAATCAATATTTGGTTGGGTCAAATTTAACGACTGTCTGGAGAAGAATTCCAAGTGCTCGCTGTCTCTGCACTAGTCGGTAGTTCTTTATTAGTACCAGGCGCATACCGGATATTCGACACTTAACTTCACACACCATCTGATGCAGAGCCATACATTAAGAAACATACTCAGAGACATGCAGAAACTGACAGTCAAAGAGAGATGTCTCGAATGGGTCTGTTGCTTGATGCAGAAAAATCCTGTAATGATAACACACTCCGAAATTTTCGAGAGCTCAAATTTTGTTCACAAAAAAAAGCTCAAAACTTCTAATTTTTTTCAAGTGTTGTGCGTACGTAAGAAGTTAAGTTCACAATATAGCATACAAAATCTAGCGAAATCTTCTTGCTAGATTAACAATCTATTACATGACATTTATTTGAAGTGCTCGGGTCTAATAATCCTGTGGCATGTTTTCACTCAAATAAGACCTACTACCAACACATTGGCCATATCGAGTTTTTACATTTCGTGCAAGTTGTTGTGCTGGTAAACGAAATGACGTTGTACGCGTCGCAGACTTTTCTTCTTTATTTGTTATTAAACGTCTGCTTTTTAAATTTTATTTTACAATGAAAATTAATCACAGTGAGCAGACTTATAAATGCAATTATATTTGAATCAATACCAATAATTACAATTTAAAAATAACTAGAAATTATTTTTGGAAAGCTGTCAACTTTTCGCAGGTTGGATTGTGGCCTTTATCAGGACTCAAGACAGTAATATATTGTCATTATTTAACACAATACACACACTCATGTAGCACTCTTTCTCAGATAGTACTGAGATGTACCACCTCTGTTGGGAATAGGTAATTATATTGAGGCAGTTTGACTTTGAGGTTAATCTGCCCTTCTTAACAATAATTGTTATGAATGTAACTCAGTATGGCTGTGGAATTCAGTATGGCTCCTATGGAACTCAGTATGACTGTGCCCAGTTGACGCCAATTTTCAATCTATATACGGTTAAAATTCTCAATTATGATGAAGGCCACAATCCAATCTGGCTGAAACGTTGAGACCTTTTTCAATTACTGTTTTAAAATGTAATTATTTATATTGGTTGAACCCTAATTGTAGTCATAGTCTGCTGAATGTGGTGAAATAAGCAGATCTTGTTTCGCCTATGACGAGGAACGTGGTAGTGAAACCCTGACTGTGCCTGGAGGTTCACCAACGTGACCCCGCGCGTGGACGCGCGCTGGGGGCAGAAGCCGCCGTGCGCCGCGCCCTGCTCCCGCGTGGCGCGCACGCCTGTCGCCAAGCCCGTGTGCAGCGTGCACCGCCGCGCCGGCCGCCCCTGCGCCTTCCCGTGCTCCTGCGGCTGCGGCGCCTCCAAGGTAACTGGGGCTCTTCCCTCAGGGACAGCTCGCTTCGGAGAGAACGTATGACCTCGAACTTTTAAGGCGAGTTGACGCATCGCTAGGCGTGTCCAATTTCATTACGAGGCCAGCCATCGCCATATGCGATGAACTTAGGCCCACACCTACCCGTTTCCGTGCTCTTGGGGTTGCGGCGCCTCCAAGGTATCTTGGACTCTCCTATCATAACGAAAAAAAACATTAAAAAAGGAACCGGTTAACTTCATAGAGAACTTAGCGAACGATATCACACACACACACACACCTTTGAGCGGCATTTCGTGTTTTTTTTTTTGTTTTTTTAACCTCAAACTCTAGTGGTGAACTGGCGCATCGCTACGCCTGCCCAATTTCATAACGAGTCTCCAGCCATTGCTTTAACACAAAACATTCTTGCGTCTGTCCGCAGCATGTTTCGGTACGCCTGTCGGAGATCATAATTAGGTCCCGGCCTTCCACCTATGCGATTATCATAGGACAGTCTTGAGCCTCTCCAATGTATAATTTCCCGAAGTACTTTACGCCAAAATACCTTTTTGATCAATAAAAACGTGCCATTCCCGTTTGAACTACGAAACAATGTCCTCGTTCCGGACACCCACTCTTCGCTTTCGTTCGAGACTATTCGTAACGATAAAGGACATGAACCTAAGTGTGCAGTATCACCAAATGATGAATACACTGGCAGTGCAGACTGAGCGGATGTTAGAGTTGCGCCGTAAGAAACGCACATCGCAAAGTTCCCCATGATGCGCAATGTATTTGACTTCTTTTAATTTCAAATCAATAGTCTGATCACTTTCAGGGAATTGGTGAAGAGTAAATATTATGTTTGAATGTAATTTCGTTAATTTGGATTAATAAGTATAATAGTTCACTTTGTAAACTGTCTGAACAGGGGAAAAGGTATAAACAGAATGGGCATAAGTCTAAAAAATGAAATTTCCTTGTACCAAAATTAAATACATGCTGAGGTGTGTTTTACTCTTTGAACTTCGGTCTTCAGGACAAATTCAAAATTAAGAAAAAAGTTAATAATATTGCTGGTGATGTTGATACCTACTAATAATTTGAGAAAAGGTGTTGCAATGTATCAATATTTTTATTCTAAATATCTTTAAGATCGCATAGCGATCAACATCAAAGCCATCTGAAAACATGTACATGATTATTGAATAGAATATATATTCTAAAGTTATACAAATTATTCACAAATAGCTATGGAATTCTAGAATTGCAATATTTCCGTGTCATCATCAATTTATCTCTCTAGACACACTGACATATTTAAATGTGAGAAGTTCATAACTTAGAAAAATTCGCCTTAAGGTTTTTAGGAGACTGTTTCATAAGCCATTAACTCACGTATATAAATTAAAAATTAAAAGGGCAACCTTAAGTTAACATTTTTCCTTAAACGTACCATTTCTAAATCAGATTAAATTTAAAATTAAATAACAATCTATCAATTAAAATAGCGATCTGATTTTACACAAAAACATTTTGAAATTATTGAATTTTGAAATTCAGGCTCTTTTGACGTATGTTTGAGTGCATTTTTATTCAAAATATTGAAAGAACAAGATGCGTGTGGGGTGTCATTTAGATTCAATAATACTATCACGTGAAATAAGTATAAACGAATTTTTGTTCATTCATTTTATCAGAAAATAATATCAGTATATAACTGCTTTTAAATATTATATTACTAGTATAGAGTAGCACCTAGTTACTAAAAATACGCATTATTTTAGGAATAAAAAGACATTGAAAGCAGGCGGCAATATCAACAAATAATACAATCCGACTTATTAGCATCATAATAAAGTTATTTTAGAGCTGATTGACGTCCCACTAAATAACCTGCACATACCAGTGTGCTAAGAGATCCACCCGTTTAGTGTCAATTATAATAAGAATAGAACTCTTGTGTGCCATTACGTCACCAAAGAAGGTTCTTTTCAGTCGACTCGACAACTGTTCGTCGCAAGGTTGTCTCTCGGGAACGGGGTTAGTATGTAATAACCTTTTTTGTATTTCAGCATTATAAAAGAACCTTTTCTGTTGCAAGAAATTGTTCATAATCGGACATTTTACGGCACAAATGATGACGTATTACATTTTATGCCACGAATGATTGCGTCGTCGCACATTCAGCCAATCGCAGCGACAGAATCGGGGGTGAGGGAGAATTAAACGGAACAGCCGACCACCGTTTACTCGCACGATGTCAAATCCAAGAGTCGTCACAGGGAAGTTGTTTCGCAAAATTAACTTGTTTATAATGTTGCTTTATTACATTCGTACAATTTGAAAACTCTACCCTAAAGTCGCTCGTTTTCAAAACATGTACTCATGCAATAAAGTTCAACATTACAAACTAATTGCATAAACTACTATTCTCGTTTTATTAGACCAATAGGCAGGGAGCTATCAAAAAAAAACGACAGGAATCATCAGGAAACGTTTTATAATGATAGACGGCGTTTGTGGAACACTATAACTCAAATATAATAACCTGCAGATGTTATTTTGTACTCAAAGACTCTTATGGGAGCATAAGTTAAGAGTATGGCGGGCATTTTCATGAAATACATAATAAAAGCGACGAAAAATGAAAATGCTTCGTCTATATGCTGAAAACTACAAGACACCAAAATGTTAGGGAATGTTCACCTTCATTCATAACCAATTAATTAAAAATCTAAAAAAAAGTGGTTTAGAATATGAAATCTAACATTTTATATAAATGCATGTTCTGATCACTAAAGGCAGACTGCGAGGCCGAATCAGCAGGGAGCATATGTCCTCTTCTTTATTTTGATCACAAATAATATAAAACCACAGAATTGGAGCATATTCCCTAATAGTTATTCATCACATAAGTTTAGTAATATATTACCAGACGAATATAGTTCAACGTTTTATCCATTTTGTAAAAATTCCAAAGTAATACCTTCGACAATTCATTCTGCAAAAGGTGATAGACTGATGTTGATAGTATTTAATTAAAGGTTGTGGATTTTTGGGTGTACACTTATTTCTTTGCGAAACTGATTATTATTGTTAATAGTTCATCATGGAAGATTAAAACACGAGTAACATATTATACACGAATATTAGAACGCGAACTGTTATTACGACACTGACCCGTTTTCTAAAGTTCAACTTTATACCATCGCAGTAGATAAAATATTTTTAACACATTCAAATTGCTCAAAGGCGACTCAAAGCACTCTTTGTTCAAAAGCGTCCCCTACAGGTCGCAAGACTCAATTTCGCAATATACAAGTTTCCGTGTTCCACTTACCACCAACCATGGTCCCTAACAGCTCCATTCTGACGAGCACCGTGCTTTTCTTTTGGCTCCCTGAGTGTATTGCGTGGGTGTGCGTGTGTGAGTGTGTAGGGCGTGCCCTGAGCGTGCGTTCCCGTTCGCAGGGCCAGCGCCCGCGCTTGCGTGCATGGCGGCCCTAGGACCCTTTGACCCCTGGCATCCTCACTCGCAGAAGGAAGACTGCGCTTTTGGACTCTCTAAATTATCCTATTTAATTTTTTAATTATTTATTTTTGCTTTTTATATTGCATTTTTCTTTTCTTTATTAAATAAAGCTTGGAAACAGTGTAACTACTGTGCCATTTCTTTGAAAACTAATGTAATGCTGACGGAAGGATATCCTGGGATAGCTACCTCACAGTTCTTGCGAATACAAAATAACCACCAGCATCCTTCTAAAGAGTCTAGGGGAAACGTTTGGTGGAAACTTTTGAGGTTAATACTTTTTTCCATAAGCGAAACACTAATAATATTTTACCTTTTATTGCGATTAGATATTGCAATTATGCATTTGCAATTAGTTAAAAATTGCGAAGATTGAAGTTCGCAATCAAAACATGTCAGGTCTGATATAATGTAGTAACTTCATTAATTTGATTTGGATCAAATAATTCTCTTCGGGGCAATAATGCCATTCTTTTGTATTTCAAATGACTAACTGATTTGAATTGAGTTTTAGTAACGCCAAATAATGTTTTAACATTTACGTTTGCAATGAATCTTACATGTATACATGTATTGACTTTGTTTTTTCACAAGTTTTGGAAAACATGGCAAGGTTAGTATACGCATACAAATTTAATATTATAATATATGCACGCTTAAGATATAAGATCAAACCTTTTCTTGACTTTATAAATAATGAAGGTACAAAATCTTCTAATCTACATGTTGCATGTTAAGTGAATTGGTAATCGTGATGACTTTACTACTGAGACACATCTACTGCATCGAATATTGAGACGTGTCGTAAATCGTAAATGTCTCATTTCACGAAGTTTGTCAGTAACCCACATTCATTCTGCCCATAATATAATGTGGTGAGAATATATTACGATCACTATACCAGGAAAGCTTGTTGGGCCTGAAACTGCAAATATGATTCCTCAAACTGCAAATATCTTCGTTCATAAAAAGAATAAATATTTGGTAGCCTGGTTTTTAATGTTCATTCTGCCTCCTTTAAACTAATTTAAATTATCTCTCTTCCCTATCATTAAGGTTAATTATGGACATTTTTGCAATATTTTGTTTTTGTTATACATTTTAAACTGATAGACAAATGTTGTCCCATTGGTCCAAGTGAGTACCAATCTACAAACGATTTGTAGAAAAACTTGAATTGTAATTTTGAGAATTGTTTAACAGGTTAAATAATATATTTATTTACAAAAGATCTTAAAACTTAAAATGATTTGGTACATTGTTAACTTACCAGTCCACGAAATTCATTTGTTAATAATTCCTTTATCTTTGTGGCAAGACAGTGTCACACTGCCACATTTTCGATCACTCAAGCATCTACAAGAGGCATCAATGAAAAACCAACTTGTATACGTGACTTATTTTACGCAAATCCTGTACGTTGAACTATTCCCTTGTGCCTGAAATGACGATTATGAATTGCGCACGCCGAGCTCCCAATTCCTCTCGCGTCGTCTGAGACCGTTCGCGCGCGGCCAACCCCCGCCCCGCCCCCCTCCACTCCGCCTCCTTCCCTTCCCTTCCCTCCCCTCCCCACCCCCGGCGCGTGTTGACGGGGCGTGCGTGCGCGCCTGGCGCTGTGTGCAGCCGTGCGGCCACATCGTGTGCGTGGACGGGCACCTGCCGTGCGTGTGCGTGTGCGACCCTCCGCCGCTCGTCGCTGACCTCAAGAACCCGCCCTCGGTGCTCAAGGTGAGTGACCCGCACGCGGCACGCGAACTTAACTCATCGCTCACACACATCCCACAGATACAAGCTTTCTAGCAATTTGAGCGCATTTGGAAAATGAATTAATGACAACAAATTTTAATGGTACTTTTGATTCTTTAGGGGGAACGTATTACCTTCATGTATGTGTGTTATCATAAACAGAAAATGAAGTTCAATTAATGTTTTAATTTAATATAATAAGTATATTTTGCCCATTTTAACCAAATATTGCCGTAAATCAAAAATGATAGTTTCTATTATACAATTTTCGAAACTTTAAAAATGAATCCGAATTTAAGTCATGAGAAAGGAAAGATTTCCGAAATAGTTTTCTCCAAAAGAGGTTAAATGAAGGACAAGCAATCGTGCTTCGAGTGATGTAACAACCAACGATGTGTGGCTGTGTATGAACACTTACGTGAAAGAAGAAACGCAAAAGAATGAGAAACAGTGCAATGTGTCCATCGGTCTACTTGATACTACACATGTCGATTCATAAATGCTTGGTTTATCGTCAGTGACAGGACGTTGAAAGTTACAAAAAAATAACGAAAGCAATTACATCTTCAACAAACGAAAACCAAAAGAAATGAATACCAAGAATACCAAAAGAATAGCAAACGTCGAAAGAGAATTATACTCACTGACATCTTCCACAAGAGTGCCTTCGTCAACTAGATCTCAATACCAGATAGGGTCTTTTGAAGCACTCATTACTGGTCTGGCATAAGAGAGCGCTAGTAAGTGGGGGGGGGGGAGGAAGAAAAATCTAAGTGATGTCCCTTCGGTAGCATCATTCATTTTCTAGAGCTTGGCTTCCCAGACATCAAATCAATCTTTGATTGTTCTTGTCCCATTGTGCTAAACATGAATTGTTCTTCAATATAGACTTTTTGGAAGGTAATTTCTTTTTATAATTAATAAGTTATTAAAATTATATTATTAAGATAGTAAAATAGAGCTCTGAGATTAGATAACCACAAAATGGACTCGTATAATCAAGATGTTTGAAAGCTGAGAATTCATTGCTTCACTTCAATTTTAATCAGTTTTTGTCATTTCACTCCCTAGAAAAAGTTATTTATAAACAAAAAATTAATAAAAATAACATATATTCCCAAAAAAACTTGTTGGCCATTGGCAAACCTATTTAAGAACGGCAGTTGCAGAGCTAACAAACTTATAATACTTATACCATATTGCCATCCATATCCATTCTTGAAGGCTATTAACAATTCGTGGAAAATTAAGGAAATTTATGAAAGATTACTGTCAGAAATGACATACTGAATGGATACAGAACGGAAATTCGTAACAACATATACTGTATCTTGGAAACTGTATGAGTTATCCGTATGCTGTTTGTACCAAGTTATTGAAGATGATGGGAGAACTATTACGTTTTGTTTCATAACTGTTCTTGATGGTGGGAGAACTACTTCGTAACTTCTTTTTTAATTTTTCAGGTAGGCCATCTTTGACTTTTTAAATGGAAGAACTTTTTTTCTACCGAGATTCTAAAGTACTCAAAGATACTAATACAATGATGCATTGTTAATATTCGAAGAAAAAACTAGAAAAAATGCGTTTTACATTTTCTTAGCCAAATTTTTCCGCGCTTTTCCGCTAGGGTTTTCCAAAAGGCGAAAGAAGGGTCTCTCTGGCGCTGCACTCTCTAGATAGAAATCGAAATTGAAACTTTCCATATGCAGTATTGTAATGCGAATTTCTTTCATGCATTGACCTCCTACCTAAGTGTTCATCTTTAGTGGCTTCTACTGTACTTAACATAACTACAATAAAACCAGTCAAGATGGAACCTCTTTAAGACAAACCTGCCATCCCGGGCAAACGATCTCAGAACGGAACGGTTTTTTTGTTTTTGTTTTTTTTACATATTCTTTATTTTGTTTCACTAACAAAACTATATCGCAAAACTGAATTTAAGTTATGTGGTGACTTTTTGGCAATCTTCTATAAGACGGAAACCTGCTAAAAAGGAAATTTTTTAAGGAACCGTTAGGTTCCACCTTAGGTTTTACTGTTGTCCGGGCAGAAATAGAATAAAATTTGCCTATTCCACAATGGAATCTCATTTTATTAATCAATCAATAATAACGAAGATAACCAGAAAGTGAACAAATTCACACGTTGTGGTTATTCATACAAGATCAAGCATTAAATTAAAAATTATCAGCCATTTTCTCTTTTCTCCGGTTTTTAATATTACAGGGACTCTTAAGTACAAGTGAAATCCTTCCCCTGTAAATACATATTACGAGTCTGCATATTGGTAAAATGGATTTGAAAAATCAAAATCGGACGGAATCCGTCCTATTTTCTTTTCTTAAAGATGTCGCTTCATTCATGAATCAAAATGAAACCCTTTTTGGATCATTTTTAGATCTTTTAACAAGTTTTGACGTCATTTATCATATTTTATTTTGAAAATAATCTTCGTATGGAATTTGAGGTAGTGGTGTAGATTGGTTGTTAACGATTAAAGTAGAGTACAAATACCGGACTGGAATGATAGGACATTATTTACTGACATTTATGATTCATTGCCAATTGTACATGGGGTCCCGAAGAATTTGATTTTAAGCTCCATTCTCTTTCTACTATACTGTACGTAACCGATATGCCCTCAACGATTCGAAATGGCAGAACTGTTCTTTGCGTATGACACGAATATTCTTGGCATTCTTTGCACCGTTGACATGCAACCGTGAGGTCACACACGGAAATCACGAAAGATGAAAACTGTGAGCGCAGGCAAGAACCTGTCGCACCTGCCAACCAAAACGATAATAACTAGAGACCTAAGATTGCGTCGAGGACTAAAATTACATTCCAATTAATGTGAGTGAGCCCAAGTAAAGTGTATCTGCGTCGACCACGCAGCTACGTAAATAGTTAAGTCATGACCCCAAAGCGACTACAATGTAGAGTAAAAAGAAGGGACGTTCTTATTTGGAGTAAATTATATTGATTTGAATCACACTTTAGGAATATTAAATTATGTATTTGTTATGATAGCCATCCTCGAAACTGAATTATACAAAATAAACACAGTGTATGTAGATAATTATTGCTTTCTTCACACACATTTCTTATTCAATAGATTGATATATTTTGCACAAGTATACACCCACAAAGTGCGAGTTTTATTGTTTTATTTTATTTTGGATTGTACAATACAAAGATCGGTGTTTAAAGCACTACATTTGTAATTATTCCTTAAATTTACTTTTCTTCTAGAGTGGTAGAGGTATCTTTGCAATAATAACTACTTTGAATTGAAATTGAGAATTTGTTTAGAAACGTGTGAATCGGTAAGGGAATGTGTTCTTTAAACGGGGTTGGGTAGTGGATTTTGGCAGTCATAGGTGTATATATATTGGTATGTTTTGGAAGAAGTATGTTGAATACAAAAATTATGTTTATATGGTTGAGAAAGCTAGAAATGATTTGAGTAAGATAGTGCCGAGAGAAAAAATGATTTTATTTTGAAGTGTAAAGCTTGGTGCCATGTCCTATCGAAGAGTTGAAGTATTGTACTTCAGCTTTTGAGTCAATGACCACCATCTCGATCTAGTTTTCGTCCAGTTTCCCTGATCTTTGACTAAATTATGAGATGGCTCATTGTTTTGCTTCTGGACATAAATGTAACTTCAAATTAACGATTTCCTACAGCTCGCCACATAGTTTTTAACTGTTTTTGACATAAGTAAATGAAGACCTGAGATGTGCCGGGAAAGACATTGTGTGATGGTGTTTTGGAAATGCTTTATGAAAAGTTTCTGTAATTCTGAGTAGTTTGTGATATGTGGACACTTTTTCGGTGAATTCTACTTGCGAGCATGCCCTTTATATGCATCGACATCATCAATGAGGATGGCCTTTGAATTATGGAGATGCACAGATATTATCGAGAACGAATGATGGCCTGTTATGAAGATATACCTTGCGTTGGTTGACGAAAATATGACGATGAATAACGAATGCTGGAAGAGTCATCGGGTCTCTCGACACCGTTTATTTCCCAAGCGTTTCCATTATGCATCTCAAACGTATTAATTACACTATGTAACCAATTTTCAAAAAAAATCTGTTTCTGGTTTGACATAATTGTTTTCTGTTTAATTGAGCAGGAAGTATGTAGAAAATGGTACATTATCATAAACGATATTTGCCTAAAAGTTCACTGTGGAGAATCACAACATTAAATGGGAGCCACTTACAGATTCTCGAAAAGCACTAATGCCACGTTTGCACATAAAATTGGGATTGACGGAGCAATTTGTGGCAGCGTTGGACAAGGAATCTGTAGAATTCAAGGATCTATAGCATCTGTTTGCAAAGCTTTCTGAATCAAAAGTTAAAGTTTATATTTTTGTTGGACGTTTAATCAAGGCAGTTATTACGTATCAAGAGTTACCCAAGCTTCTCAAAGCATAGGAGAATGAGTCATTGATCCGTTTTGTCAAAGTTTTTAAAGATTTCCTTGGAAATCTTAAAACTGAGAACTATATTCAATTAGTTGAGACTCTTGCTTATAAATTACATCAAAAAAGGTTGCAGGATGTCTTTCAAAATACGTTTCCTTGATGCTAATCCTGAGAGCAAAGAAAACATGGGGTCTATTCCGTGGAGCAAGGAGAGCGCTTTCATAATAGCGCGCATCGTTTTCAACATCGCTACCTGGGTACCTACAATTAATGCATGACGGGGGACTATGGGGACATCCGTGAACGTGAAGTGACACACTTGCAAATTTCGCAAAGCCATACATTTGTAGGTTCGTTATCAACTTGCAGAATTTTGGTTAAATATACTACTTATTTCAAATATAATGTTCCCGTTTTTTAAACAGAAAGATAAACCCGAAAACATGTACGTTTCCTTAATGAAAGTATAAAAATTTCAACTTTTCGTTCTCTTGATCACAAAAGCAAAGATTTTGCAGAGAAGTAAGCTTTTTTATGTTTTTATTATAAAACCAATTAGAAAATGATACTGATTACCCAGAAACAAAAATGTATTACATAGTGTTACATAGCGTTACATAGCGTTACATAGCGTTACATAGCGTTACATAGCGTTACATAGCGTTACATAGCGTACCTTGTCGTTACCTAGTCGTTACCTAGCGTTACTAGCGTTACCTAGCGTTACCTAGCGTTACTAGCGTTACCTAGCGTTACCCGTCTAGCGTTACTAGCGTTAGCGTACCAGCGTTACGTTAGCGTTACGTAGCGTTACGTAGCGTTACGTAGCGTTACGTAGCGTTACGTAGCGTTACGTAGCTTTACGTAGCGTTACGTGGCGTTACGTGGCGTTACGTGGCGTTTACGTGGCGTTTACGGTGGCGTTACGTGCGTTACGTGGGCGTTACGTGGCGTTACTTGGCGTTACTGCGTCGTTACATGGCGTTACAGGCGTTACATGTGGCGTTACAATGGCGTTATGGCTTACATGGCGTTACATGGCATGTTACATGACATGGGCTTACATAGGCGTTACATGGCGTTACATGGCGTTACATGGCGTTACATGGCGTTACATGGCGTTTACATGGCGTTACATGGCGTTACATGGCGTTACATGGGCGTTTACATGGCGTTACATGGCGTTACATGGCGTTACATGGCGTTACATGGCGTTTACATGGCGTTACATGGCGTTACAACAATGGCGTTACCTTGGCGTTTTACAACTGGCGTTACATGGCGTTACATGGCGTTACATGGCGTTACATGGCGTTACATGGCGTTACATGGCGTTACATAGCGTTACATAGCGTTACATAGCGTTACTTCTCTTTCAATGATAAGGGGTAAATGAACTATGTGTACAAAATGTACACAACTGTGTTAAATGTTCTTCTTTGAAGAAAACTGAATATAAATTCGATCGGACAAGGAAACTAAACATATTTTTGAAAATTTACAATAGTTCTTATAAACAGTATTCTTACATACTCTTCCTACAAAGTTTACTTATTAGCCTATCAATTATTGTTAAGCATGTGATTCCTGCGTTTCCATTGTCAACGGATTATTTAAACATATTTATCTCGTATCTTCAATATTACTTTCGAACTACTACGTACTTACATAGTAAAGGGAAAGAACTACAAATCAGAAGCGAAAAGTGGTGATTTTCTGACAGAAAACCCATATTGCTAGTAGTACCTGCTACTGAAAAAGTGGATAATTTTTAGAGCTACATGTAGTAAATTAGAAAATGTAGAATCCACCTTCTGTAAACCTTGTTACCGAAAAAATTATTTATGGCAAAACGTCTGTCGGTCCTTTCACAACATTTGTGCCTACACCGCAGATTATTTTCTCCTCTGATATTCCTGGATCGAGCTGGTCGAACAAGAGACCCACCCACCTAATTTGAACAGGATATTTTTTTAATGGTACAAGCCTCAGCGATTTTTTCTTAACTAAAAAATTATTTCATTTTTTCTTTACATTTCATCGCGAATTGAGCGAAGTAGGCTTAAAAAATATCGTAGATCTCATTTTTGTATGTGCGTTTAATATCTGAATTTTCAAAAATTGCATAAGTTGATTTTTTTAGTAGCCTACCACTGCAGTAACAATTTTTTTCTTCATTTTATTCTTCAAAATTTGATGTTTAAATAAGGTCCTGATTATATTCTTTTCATCGTGTAAGTAGTTTTTGCATATTTTTGCACGAAATAAAGACAACTTTCAAGAAATACGTAAACACATTTTTCTCAAAAAACAGTTCAATTTTTTCCTTCAACTCAATTTTTTTCTTTAATTTGTTCACGAGTACAGAAAAGTAGGTTTATAAAAGTGGTGCAAGTTCCATTATCGTTAAACACTCTGAATTACTGCAAATATTTAATTGCAAAAGTTGAATTTTTTGGCCGTGATCCTACAATTGCAATTTTGAAACCAGAATTTATTTAAATTAAATCTTTTTATAAAATCAAATCTTTAAATAATGTAATATGAAATTATTTTTAAAATTGAGTACATTACGCGTAACTTTCAGTTACAACTACAAATAATGCGATAAAGTATGTCGTTTTGTACCCCATGAATTTATTATCAAAATTAATTTACATTCTACATTACACTATTTTCTCCTTTGTAAGAACTCGCGATAATTATCACAAGCGAAACACGCCTAAACTATCAGAAAACTGCGCACAGAGCATGTTCAGTCGATACCACAAAGGAAAGATATTGTTCCTCCTTGTTCATACTACTCACTCACACTGCCGAAAATAAGCAGTTTTCAACTGTTCCGATACTTGACAGACGTACGTATAGAATTCACAAGCAGATAAGGAGTACTTGAGAATGATTGTAGAAAAAAATATACTTTCTTTAAAAAAATCAATATCTCCAAAATTAAACTAAGGGTGCTATAGAATGGCAAAGGCTTTCTCTTACTAGTTAGTCTTCTATTCTTTAGACTGAGTTTGTTTTCGTGTTTTGTTTTTTCGCCATCTTCCCAGATGTCATCTATTGCCACTAAAAGGGCATTTTTTCATATTTTCTCAATTGTTCGGTTTCCTAAAAACAGACTTCTAATGTGACTAAGAATATTGTAGAAATATAAAACCTGGTCCTATAGGCACATTTTCGTTGAAATATTTGGAGCCGTTCCTGAGAAAATGTTTGAGCGATATTGAAAATGCAGAATTTCGAATTAATTTTCACAAAAACCTTATGAGTTTTCGAGAAACTTTTTTAAATTTAAGGTCGATTTTCAACAACTGGATCGTAAGCGACCACGAGTATCAATTTAGAATTTACACAAGATTATACATTTTTACATTTATTCAATTATACAATTACATACAGTAAATTTGTAAGACGTCATCTCATGCATTTGTACTCTCAAATACACTAACGTATACAAATCGCTGGAAATGTAAATATGATGTGAAATATCTTTTTTTTAAATTTAATTTAAATTAAATTTTAACAATCAAAATGAAATTAATGGCATTAAACTAATTTCTGCTGGAAAGTTTGTGCCATTCTATAGCGCAACTCTGTACCTTCTGTACCTGGTGGCTCATCTAAGATATCCTGAAATATCAACATATCCTGAACAATTTCAAATTAAACAGAAAATTTCTGAAGGAAAATTATGATGGAGGTTTGATCAATGTGCAAAAATATTATTTTTTTAGATATTGGGGAAATTCTGGATTCCAAGAGGTGAGGAAGAAGACACTATGAAAGTACTGGTGTTTTTTTTTCGACTTTCAGTACTGTGTTAGAATAGTTTGTTTTTTCTTATTAATTATGGGCCTTTTCCCCGTTTTGCTACATTCAGTTGTTAAATCACTCGCGATTTCAGATATATATTGTTTTAATCTGCTGCTCAGTCAAATCAACCTCCTGTTAGGCACACGCTTGCCGCATATTTCGGATTGCTTCCGCCTTCTAGGGCCTGCACTGCGGACCTTGGCTTTTACATAATACCACGGGGTATTCTTTGAGTAAATCAACAAAGTCTACATCGCTTTGAGACTCCATTCTTTGAGACAAACCATCCTTTACATATAACGACTACAGTGCAGAGAGAGTACGCAGTGTGTGTCGGAAAGTCTCGGAACTCCAGTACGTCGAAAGACCATTCAACAATCCGTATATAAAACCTCTATGAATGATGCATTTGCGTAACTATGCTCATCTGACAAGAGCGATTACTCTGACGAGATAACACTTTACTCACAAGAAACTGAGTAATTACACTGAAAGAAAATCGAAAGGTTGCTTTCGAGTTTTTACTTCGATAAATTGCTCTCTTTTATTAATATCACCTATTGTGTCAATTATCCCTAAACGGGAAGCAGCGACCACACAGCCTCGTTGAAATGCTGAAGGTAGCGCATCACAAGGTGCTACATCCCGAAGTGCTGAGCACAAGTTGACGTCTTGCCAAAGTTAATCCATCAAATTTTTAACAACGAAAATCAGCCTTCATTCTACGACATGACAAAACTTTGGGAGCTCCACTCACTTCCACATATTAATCCCCATTACTCTTCTCCTATTGAATGTTTATGGAAATTTTATATCATATTACACTTTAGTATTATTGCTCTACTTTCATACTTTGATATTTTTAATATACTAAACATACGAGTATATTGCACATTAACACAGTTAAAAAATAGCTTTTTAATACGGATAAATGGGTAGAATATAATAAAATTTTAAAATAAAACATTCATAAATATAACTCACAATGCAGCCTGTGTACGGGTAAAACATAGTTTTGACTACAAAATAAACGACTCCGCTCAGCTTAAAACCTCTTCAAAAACACAATTTTTGAGATGCACACAAAAACACAATTTTTCTTGTAAGCCCACTGTTTTTCCATTTTAACAGCGTGATAAAATGCCTTTAAAGAAACGAATACAGTACAATACAAAATATCAACAGAAGAATAAAAAGTTAGTATTAGTCCAAGTAGCATGAACAAATAAAAACAAAATCAAATTCTTCACAACCTTCAATTCGAGTCGAATTGAAAATTAACTACTGCAACGAAATGCTAGAAAGAAGGGGCCTTAAGGTGCAGAATTAATAGTTTTACTCACCGCACTCGCTCAGTGTGGAACTTTTCGCCGAGGCGTTCAAGGTTATTCGCACTCCAAAAGCACCGTCCATAACTTGAAAAGTTCCTTAGTTTACTCAGATATGTGGTAAATAAGCGTTTACACGAGAATAATCGAAACGTCCGTCCATACCCGTGCATTCTTTACGTTACATATTTGCACAGTACTTATACTTCACTACTGATACACCACACAACAACAGAAACACCCACGTTTTCACTCACTGACGTACTTCCACAATCCTAAAACAAAGCAAGAACGAGTTCAAAATACTCCGGTAATTTCTTAAGAACCGTCCTCTTGCGACGCACTCTGACATGTATCAGCGGATCCGAGATTCAAGTCTTCGCGAGAGCCGCCATCTGGTGCGAAAAGTTTAAACTAACCGGAAAAGCACTTTCCAACAGTAACACTTCAAAATAAGAGAGGGCACATTTATTCACCATATTTTAATATATAACGAGTTAGAGTAACTGAAAATTAATTCACATTCCTCAACAATTCATTACTTTTTCAAATTGCCGCATGCACAGAAATTTAAAAAAGAATTGATCGAATGAACTGTAAATGTAACATAAAGTAACGTAACTTCTTCGTGAATTGCTTTCAAAGAACTAAAAGCTTGACGAATATTTAATAATAATATATAAATTAATAATATATAAATGTGTCAAAAAAGTTACAAAAAAGAAAATTTACATACTACATTGAATATTGATATATACTCTCTGACATTGAACATGTACTCTCCAAATGTGATCTTATGCGGCTGTATCTTTACAAGTAGAAAGTTAAATTCATTGACGTAGGTAGGTATAGAAAAGCTGGACTTCTCGAACCCAATAATTGAGCAATCTTGAACATTTTTGATGTCTATTTATTTTAATCATTACATCAATACAGATAAATAAATCATAAATACCTGTCTCTGATTTTCAGCTTTAAAATACCTTTTCAAATTGCTTATTTGTTTAGTAAAACGAACTCGTCAAATCAATTGGGGGTCTCTCTGTTAGTCTGTCTGTACACCCCGTTTAACTCTATCGTTTTCTATTCCATCAACAACCAAATTAGTTTTTGTTTTACCTTAATACTGCAAACGGTTCCGAATATGTTATTGTTTTCCTTGTCCCTCCCGCAGTTTCATGCTTTGTCCCGAGCAATAACAATAGTAATTATAGCAAGTAGTCCCGTGCAATAACAATAGTAAAAACTTAACTCGAAAACTATGAAATTTAAACAATTCCTCAGTGTCTATAATTATTACGGACACTAACCATAGGCCAACTTTTTTGTATTCCGTGACACCTACAATGGTTTCGAAGATAAGATTTTTTGTTGGATCTCCAATCCCCTCACTGTATTGCTTAGATTCGGGCTCCTGTTATATGAAAGTGAGTGTGTATGTTGTTTGTTCCAAAAAACAAAGAACCTCTTAAGTGATTGCTCCCAAATTTGTCACGAATACTTTTGAGGGCCTAAGAATGAAAGAAAGTGTGGTTGCGATTGAAAACTGTTACTCGAAGAAGTTTGTTTTAATATTCAATTAAATACAATTCCCAATCAACCTGAGCTTCATTGTTGTCGTGTGACACGGGACGGGGCAGAGCAGATCCAGACGGAGTGGGCCGAGCTTGCGCAACGGGACGGGCAGAAGAAGCCGACGGAGAGGAAGGTCGGCAAAGAACGGGGACAAGTAGATTAAGCGGAAAGAGCGAGAAGAGGGAAAGAAGCAAAAGGAAATGAAGAGGCAGCGCAGCAGACGGAGGTAAAGTGAAAGATCAGGTCAATTGGAAAGAAAGGAAGTGGCGAAAATGTAGAAGAAGCGAGAAAAGAGTGATGAGTGGGAGAAAAATGTAGAGAGAATAGGCTGAATGGGAGAGCGATAGAGCGGGAGAGTCTAAATGGGATGGGCAGGAAGTATTTGCAAACTCCATGGCATGTCAGATAGAGCGAGGGAGAAGATAGAGAAGATAGAGCGGGATCGACGAAGTGTGGTGGCCGAGAAGAAATGACCTAGGACAATAGAGTGGATGGATGGGGAAGGATGTATGAGCATGACAGCCATTATAGCCCGATAGGACGTGCAGGGGGGGGGAGGTAACGTTATGAGCGAAGGGAAAAGATAGAGGCTCGATAGGCGAGACTTGCAAGCAGAATGGCCACGCTAGGCTATAAAGGACATGATGGGTGGAGCGGGAGGGGCTACTTAATAGACAATTGTGGGAAATAAATATACGGGCAACGCCGGGTAATCAACTAGTCGCAAATAATATTCGTGACATCAGCAAAGAAAATCGAACATTGCGGGACCCCATTCGCAATTGGCAATGAGTTGGAAAGGTGAGTAAATAATGTCCCTGATGTATTTCTAATCTTTGAGGTCCTTGTTTAAGGTACGATCATAACATTACAGCAGTACCATGAATTCCATATAATTTTGTAAGTTGTAATTTTGTAAGAATTCCATGTAATTTTGAAAGTGAAATGTTATCATAGTGTTGAAAAGAGGTGAAGGTTTCTTGAGTCACACAAGTGAGGTCTCAGATGGGCGACAAAGACCGGTTCAGTGACACCCCTCGTGTGAACGCTGCCATTTAGATCTGGATTCTTGTAGCAGTGGCGCAAACGCGCATCGTCGCTGCTGGTGACGGGAGTGCGCCACTCGTGTGAATACCTCACTCCGTTTGCAGCACTGCATTGCCAGCGAACGAGCCACTCGGAAGCGCGCCGTCCGAGTGGCGCCGTGTGAAGGAAGGTACCTTATTTGGGAGAATGACGGTTCACATTTTTCATTTCCTTTTCTTGGGGAGAGGGGTTAAGTCCGTACCGACTGAGGTGGCTCAGGGCATCAACAAATGTCACAGCAGTCCCACTCACCGCCCTAGGATTCGAGTCCCGATAGTTGCAGAATTTGCCACACTAGCCACATGGCGTCTAAAATCCCCTTTGTCGACGCTAGATATATAGCTGAATCGAATTCAGCCGCTGCCTGGAGGAGAATATTCCAACGGCCACCTAATCTGATCGGTAGTTTCCGAGGTTTCTCTAATGAACAGCAGGTGAATGACGGAGCAGTACCCCAACAAACGGGCCACGGACCGCGCGGACCGTTCCTTCGTCTTCCTTGTTCTCTTTACACCCTTACATACACTTACATGCTCTACACTACCACACTTGTCGGGCGACGTGGCGAGTTTAGAGCTTCGGACTGGGGCAGTGCCACGTTGGTGGAATATACCTGGTTGGGAATACGCCGCAACCTGCCTGTGTATAAGTCGGCGCCGGACCTAGCCATCCAGTGGGGGATCGCATCCACAGCCAGCAATAAAACATGAACTACCGTTACGGGATTAATTATCTTGGCCGAAGACGCGCCCGAAATCACTAATCCATTAACCAATTTTGAAGTCCTTGGTAAAGCGGCTGTGCGCAGGGCCCCCGCCGGCCGTGCGGGCCGCGCGGGCCGGGCGTGCCGCGCGG
>BOPP01000001.1:5732398-5815573 GCA_017312745.1 Gryllus bimaculatus
GCCCGTTCGGACAAAGACGCGGTTCACTTCACAGTGACACCCTCGTGGTGGAACGCTGCCCATTTTAGATCCTCGCGCATTCACTCTGTAGCAGTGGCGGGGCTAAAACGGCTGCATCGTCGCGGCTGGTCCGGGACGCGGAGTGCGCCACTCGTGTGAAACCGGCGGCTCACTCCGTTTGCCAGTCACTGCATATTGCCAGCGAAGCGTAGGTACACCACCATTCACCTAAAGTACTTAACGGAAGCAGCGCGGATTTCCGATGTTTGGGCTCGCGCACTCTTTGGCCGTGATGATAAGGAAGGACATAATATTCCGCACCTGATAATCAATGTAGCCCATTTTATGGTACGTTCAATGCTTATAGTAGAGAAAGAGATAAATGACGGTTTTACATTATCTCTTTCATTTCCTCTTGTGTTGGTATGTAGATGAGAGTATTCAGAGTCCAGTACGACTTGAGGTGGCTCAGGGCATCAACAAATGTCCAAGTTATTTAGCAACGATGTATAGCCACTATTCCACTCGGCTGGCCATCGCTAAGCGAATTTTCTAGTCGCTGGATAGTCCTATATGTGCGTCCTATGATTTTTAGAAAGATGATGAAGTAAACTACGGGACCGGCTACTCTGGAGATTCGTAAAAATCATCTCCTTGTTTGTTCGTACTGCTAGAGTATTACTGATCGCTGAGATTTTGGATTCACACAGTCCACAGCCGCTGCCTGGAGGAGATATTCAAGGCACTAATGCTGATCGGTAGTTTCCGAGGCTTTTCTCTAAGATGAACAGCAGGTGAATGGACGGAGCAGTACCCCAAGCAAACCGGGCCAGGACCGCGCGGACCGTTCGCTTCGTCTTCGCTTGTTCTCTTTACAACGCTTACATCACTTACCATGCTTCTACACTACCACACTTGTCGTCGACGTGGCGAGTTTAGAGCTTTCGACTGGGGCCAGTGCACGTTGGTGAATAGTACCTGGTTGGGAATCCATCGCCGCCAACACTGCCCTGTGTAATAAGTTCGGCCGGCCGGACCTAGCCATCCCGTGGGGATCTGCAATCCACAAGCCAGCAATAAAACATGAACTACCCGTTACGGGATTAATTTATCCTTGGCCGAAGACGAGCAACGCACAATCACTAAATCCATTAAACCAATTGTTGAAGTCCTTGGTAAAGCGGCTGTGCGCAGGGCCCCGCCGGCGTGCGGGCCGCCGCGGGCCGGGCGTGCCCCGCGCGGCGTGGTGGGCCGGCGGGCTGCGGGTCTGCGTGGGCACCGGCCGTAGCGGACCGGCGCGGCCGCCGGGCCGCCGCGAACGCCGCGGCCCGGCCGGCCGCGCGAGGCCGTGTGCGTCGCCTTCGCACGCCGAGGGCGCGGCCACCCAGAGTGGCTGGCGCCGTGCGCGGGCGAGCCGCCCCCGCCCTGTGACGAGGCGGCCGAGGTGGTGTGCCAGCCGCCCTGCGACGTCGTCTGCCTCGCGCAGTGCGCCAAGTGCGGCTGCATCAAGCCCTGCCCCTGCGAGAAGCAGGCGCGCGAGGTGCGTAATGCTTAAACACTTACAAAGTTGTTACTGACAATCTTATCGTAACATGCCTACATTTGCGTATACCCACATTCCCGCGGAACAGAATCTTTCCAACTTGTCTCCACCATCTCACAAAGCATTCTTTTTATTTATTTAGGGCCTTTGATCGTAATATCCCATTACTCAAAGAAGAAAACTGACCATGATAACCCGTTTTTTACACGTGATTCTCCGTTCCTAAATGGAGACAACTGTCCACGGTATCGCGCTACGTTACACCGACTTGAGATGGGAAGAGGGGAGGTACTGTTAACCATTCGGGAACTTCGATTTTTCATCAGTGTAGCCATTTGAGCGCTTTTTGCATTAGCGAACATGCTAGCCGTGAGAGTGAGGATTCTCTCAATACATCTAGCAGATGATCGAAACCATTCCTCTACTGCCGTACATATAAAGTCTCGCTAGGAAATTCAGATAAATAACCAATATCCACAGCCGTATAAATGACTCATAATGACATTAATAGACGTGTCAACGGGCAAGAACGCTTCAATTGACCTTTGGTCTGGTTAAGTAAATAGAGAATAAAAATGTATATGAATATATGTCAAGCCAAAATATTTAGATTAAGACGCATTATTCCTATTCCACAGTTGACGATAAATAACATACATATTCAATGACTTTCAACTTCAACTCCTGTAACATATCTCGGACTTAAGACACAGACCACAATAACTTGACAGCAAAATTATGCATGTACAAATGTTAAATTATATTCATTTATTAATGGAGCCCCCCACCCCCCACACGGCAGTGACGCTCGTGTCTGGCATGTGAGGGTCGCGGAAATGTCTGATGAGTGTTGCTATTTTTCTCGACTCGACCATCCTACGGAATATCAAGAAATCTGGGAACTCCCGGTCTGCAATGCTTGACACGCGCCTTCGCAAATATATTTCGAAACTCTCGCTCTCCAAAGCTTGCGATGCGCTCTTTCAACTTAATCTCGGACTTTGACATTGGACCAAAGCTTGAGTTGCGCTCTCCTAACGAAATCTCATACCTCTCGGTCTCCAAAGCTTGAGTTGCGCTCGCGTAAGTAGTCCTATGGTTCAGCAAAGCTTCAAATGCGCTCTTTCTAAAGCTAAATCTCGGATCCCCCTGTTGCCAAAAATTGAGACGCACTCTCTCAACTAAATCTCGACCATTGAGATTGGACCAAAGCTTGAGTCGTGGTCACGTAACTCAATCTCGAACCTCCCGGTCTCCAAGCTTGAGTCGCTGTAGGTGTGCTCTGGTGCGCAGACGGGGCGCGGCGGCAAGTGCGGCATGGTGGCGCGTGCGCGCGGGGTGCCGGCCGGCGGTCAGCCGTGCCCCAGCCGCCTTAAGGGCACGCGCGTGTGCGCCGAGCCGTGCGCCGAGGTGTGCCACGTGCGTGCGCCGCGGCGCGAGGGGCGCGGCACCTACATGCTGCAGCTGCCGTGCCCGTGCTGCGCGACGGGCGCGGCGGCGGCGGGCGCGGCGCCCGGCGGCGACGCGGGGCCCATCGGCGCCCAGGACGTGCTGGACGCGGCGATGGCGCGCGCCGACGCCACCGCTGCAGCCTCCGCCGCCGTCGCCGCGGTCGGCGCCGTGGCAGACGTCACTGGCGCCGCCGGCGACGTGGCCAGTGCCGCCGAAGATACCGCCAGCATTCAGGAGGCAAGTGACTTCAGCGAAATGGCTAGGGAGGGGCAGTTAATTTACTGTTCCGATGCAATGGGTGCTGGTGGCATGCGATTGAAGCCCTACGAAGGAATTTGACGGACGTAATCAAATAGATGATCATCGTTTAACCTAATGTTTGCCATAAATTGCAAAATTGACTCGTGTAAAATGACCATATGAGACAGGCAAAGTCCAAAGTCGCCATTTTCGAGAGTTTGGTGCATGGCTGACTTCAAACTATCGATTTGGTACCCTTCGCTAGTCGTGAGTACGAAAGGGAAGTTTCGGTTCCGACTACTTCCCGCTTTTTCTTTCTTACGCTCTATCTTACGCTAATTTGCTAGGGAGATGATAGCATTAGTACTTCAAAAATTATAAAGCAGCGAGTAGATCATGAGATCGCTCTATGATCTCATGGTGATGTACATCCTACAAAAAAACTGGGAGAAGTCATACAGATGAAATTTGCAGGGGACATTCATTACTTGCGTCAAAACTAGAATTTATTCATTACTTGTGTCAAAACTAGAACACTAACTGAAGTAAAATTACTCTCATCGACATCGGAAAAGCAAAGTTGAAGGATGTCTTGTTTAGGGATACCGGTGAAGCCGCCAGATTCGGTACAACTGGCAAGTGTCTGCTCCGATCGCTGGTCACTTCTCCAGTAGTTCATTCTAAATTTCTTAGGAAAGAATTATTTATTTTCTGTTGCCATGCAAGGTGTCTATGCTGCATACATAGCAGTACTAAGAAGGGACTGGATGAAATTAGAATAAATGAGAATAACTCTAACTCAAATTTGCAATACTCCAAAAATTGCATCGAGACCACCATAAAACATTAACTTAAATAAAATTTCTCCAATTTCCACCGATAAGACAAAGTCGAATAGTGTCTTGTTCAAGTTTGCCGTCGTTTAACTTAGGCTAGTCTAATACGTTTTGACAAGTTCTAAAACTGTCGAGCATCGTCGAAGACAGAATCGTTCTGCGAATTGTATTACTCCGCCAGCTAAGAGAGCTGGAAGCTGTTGATGCCTAAAAGAGTCAGTTCAGTGCGTGCATTTTGAAGTTTGAAATGGCTTGCGTGGTTCCAATAACTTCGCTAAATAAAATATTTTAAGAATTGATACAAATCATGTGGAAAAGCAGATGTTAATATGTTGGCGTGTGAATTAAGTCATCAAACGGACGATCCATAAATACAGAATTTCATAGAGCCCGCGTAGTTTACTTCCATCACGCTTTTAATTGAACTTGCAATAGACTAAATTGTCATCACAGAATTATACTTGTAAATAATGTTTTATAAAAAGGAAGTTTTAAAGTGTACTTTTCTTGCATTCTAACTACATAAATGGGCTACATTGATATCATGCGAATATTTTCCATTTGGCAAAATGACAAAAATAATACGACTGTTTAGTACTTTAGTAAGTTTACCGACTGAACAGTAAATTAGCCAAAGTTTGTGAAATGAAGGCGAATAATTTTACGTTTTACTCACCAACCACTTACTCACTACCCACTTCCAATTTGGTTTGGCATCCATGACTGTCAAAAGAACAGATCATACGATGGACACTTCCGAACAGAACTTTGGTTTCAGACGCCTCCGTGCCGGTTTTGGTGGCTCAGGGCATCAATTGATACCACTGAAGTGCCTCTGACCGGGAGGGGCCCGATGGTGGCAGGATTTTCGACACTAGTTACATAGCTAGGTCGAATTCAGCCGCTGTCTGGGAGGAGAATTCTAGCAGCTGGCTTCTCTGATCAATAGTTTTTCGTTGTTTCTCCAATCAACACCAGGCGAATGCCGGAACAGTAACCTTACAAACTGACCGCGCACGATCTTTCCATCCCCTTCCTTATTCTTACGTCATCCCTTACTCACACTTACAATTACTACACTACCACACATGCCGAGAGACCAGACGGAAGCTTAGAGGTTGTCCCGGTTGGGGCGGTGTTCAGTGATAAAATTTACCTGTTTGGGGAAAACTCCACAAACTGACGGGTAAGTCAAAGCCGGATGTCGACATCCAGCGGGGAATGATCGCCAATATCCCACGATAAAAAAACACGCGCACTAGCGGGACTAATTACCTTAGCAGTTGAAGCGGCTGAAATCCCTAATCAATCAATGGGACGCTCTCGTGCGATCGCTCCGCGCGCATGTGTCTCGGCAGGGCCAGCGCAGCGCCGACGTCATCGTGTCGTCCATGCTGGACGACGCCGTGCGCGCCGCCATTCCCGAGTGACCTCCCCAGTCGCCCCCGCCTGATTCCACCTGCGGGCTCCAGGCGCCACCGTCTGCCTCTCTCTCTCTCTCTGCGAACGTTCATCTAGGTTCGGTCACCACCTGCGCTCTTCGAATGTATCTCGTGCATGCAGATATGATGCCGAGTAATAAATATTTTTACTACTATCTACCGTTTCAATTCAAGTGTAATAAACGCAAACACATTCACACCTACATCCAATATATATATATATATATATATATATATATATATATATATATATATATATATATATATATATATATATATATATTGTGTGTGTGTGTGTGCGCGCGCACGCGTTTATTTTCGCCTACGTACTCGATGTTCTAAACGAAAGCTGAAACTCATTTTCTCGGGTTAGGAAATCTTGAATCCAGTGCAGTCTTTAATAGTTATAAGTACTTGCATAACTTATTAGTACAAAAATTAGTTTTTTATGAACGAATGAAATATTGACAATTGAAATGAAATTTTAAAATGAGTTCGCCAAAGACATTTTCGTACGAGTTGCGTACATTACCTTTCGATATGCATTTATGGAAATTTAACGAGTATATACTCTTGGGATCATTCTCAATATGCGAGGCGGCAGCAGTCTTGATTCATGTCGCCGTACGTGTAGAGAAGAAACACATCTCAGGTAAGTCCAGCTTCCAATGCCCGAGGACTGGAACGGAGAACTCGACTCCATCTTTAATTTCGATAAGGCCAGTGATTTCCATCTTTATAACAAAATATTTGGACAAAAAACACATCGAACTAATACGTCGTATGAGTGGAGAATAGAGAACACAAATTAAGATCCAGAACGTTTAAGGAAAGTTGTTCATCAATTGCGACAAATCATCTGATAACAAAACAAAAAATTGAGCCTGTGGAGTAGAAAACTGTTCTCATCAAAGAAACTGAAAAAAAACAACAAGAAATGAAATTATGTAACGAGTAACCTAATTGTGTTACATCTTGGAATAAACTATTTGAACCGAAAAATTAGCCCCAAGAACCTTGCAGAAATATGCTAAATCAGTGGTTCAGTGTGTATCAACCGTATGTGCAAAAGGGTATTGTAAGAGCATCTACATATTTACATTTTGCCTAAAAAACAAACTATTATACAGACTCTAACTAAAGCACTATATTTCTGGTCAAGAATATTGTTCCATTGACTAAAAAATACATCAGCTTCACCTCCCACTTACTATCCTCATCCAAATCCAATAAATATTATCTGAGTACACAAAAGGATATAGTAGTTGAAAAAAAATGTACAGCAACAGTAATTGCTATATTCGTGAAGACTTTTTGTAAAAATCCTTAATTTATTGCAGTGTTATATGAGAGTACATAACTGCGGTCACGATTACCATGTATTATATTTGAAGCACCTGAAAGGCGCAGGGGACTTGGTAGAGAGAAACACTGGTTGATGATTGCATGTCAAAGAAAAACAACACAGTTGCGAAATTCTGGTAAAAGTGAGGATTTATCCTCAAATACATACACTTACAGAAACTTAGAAATCTACTAACTCAATTGTTCAAATACCTTTGAAGACATTTCGTGTCAATTTTTGGCAAAGCTTCAAAAATGGGATCCCGTGTAAATTTCCTTCAGTGATACCTCTTACTATTAATGCACTCTACATCATATTTAACGCCAACCAATTTTATCAACATATAATTTACAACTCTTTAATATCCTGAGTTCATTATCAAATTTGATTAACTTTCACGTCCAAAATTCCCAATCTTATTTAACAAAAAAACAGTTTAAAACAAGAAAAACATTACAAGTTATTTAACTCTTAATCTGTGATTTTACTCTCTTGATTTGTAATTCTTAAATCTGGAAAGCATATTCAATTGTGACTTGTTTTTAAAATGATTCTCCTTCCTAGTTCTAGTTAATAATCCGAACTAAGTAGAATGTCAATCTCCAATTTCTCATGAGTCATAGCACTCAAATTAACTCTCACCTAGAGATGCTACAGAATAGCAGGGCCTTCCTTATTAGTGTTCTATTTTCTTCGATCTGGGCTAGCTATTCTGACTTACCACATACTCTTGCCAGCTATTATCTATCGCCACCCAAGATACACTTTTTTTTAAATTTTCTTAGTTTTTCGATATCCTATATTGTAGAACGTAAATATTATTTTAAGAATAATAAATAAGAGTAAAACCTCGTCATAAATGTCAATTTTTATAGTAAAATATGGAGCCATTTTTGAGAAAATCTCGTGTGTGCACTACTGTAAATTAGAATTTTGAAGCTTTTTTACTTTCAAATTTTTGGGTTTTGGACCCGGTTAGCATGCGCTAAGTATCATTTTATTTCTGCGAAGTAGGGCTCCACCCAGTTTGTGCGCTACAACGATTTCCACCTATGCTGTCTGTGTAATGTACGTTATTTGCACTAGACCACTCGCACGAGAAAATTTTGTAGTACTGTGGTCCAGCTATCATGTTCTGTGATGTTGTCATATAATCAAATGCTTAAGTGCAGTGATTATTAAATGTAGTTGTGCAAGAACTTCTCTTCTAAAAATCCCGAACTCCTACATAAATCCTCTCTGAGCTATCAAAGGGTTTCAGGACTGCTGTGCTCTGCCTTTAACTTATCAAAACAGTCCACTTCAAAACATCCAGAATTAAGTGCAGTAGCCCAAACAATATGGTTTTTACCTACAAGTCCAAGAAATGACGTGTCTGCAACAACCTCATTCATGCGGTACTAGCCGCCACTGCCAACCTCATTCAAAAAGCTAATGTGCAACGAGAATCATGGGAATAACAAAAGTTACTATACGCTGATTTAAGCATATTTATTTCAGAAGTAGCACACAATTCAATAATATTTGTTTCGACCTCAGTTTCAGAATTCACGAAGTGATGGGAGTGGTTCACTCATGGAGCTCGTTCATAACTCCGTGGTTCACTGCCTCGTTAATGTTATTTAGATGAAAACAGTACAATATTCGTACAATAATATTGCCCAGAGCAAAGGCGCGCAATAAAGTGTTAAGCGTGCGTCCGCTCTGAACCATCTCCCACATTAACTTTGTTTTGCTTACGTCGTATGAAAATATTTATTTATTTACGTCAAAAACAGTTAAAAACCGTGTGTGGCGTGCTATGGGGATAAGTTAATTGCTGCGGAAAATTGACCTCAGTATTCCAAGGAAAACGTTATGGGATCCCGAAAAAGTGTTGTTGTTGTTGTTGTTGTTGTTGTTGTTTTTGTTGTTTTTTTCAAAACGTCTGTCCGTTCGCTTGTGAACACGGATTATTGCCAAAACCATAAGTAGGATTTTTTCCAAAATGGATTCCCTCATCTGGTTCGACTCGAGGCACTACGATTTTGGATAGCTTCCTTTAAAGTTTCGTTCGTTCAGGTCGGTCGGGTCAGTCGGTCGGGTCGGGTCGGGTCGGGTCGGGTCGGTCGACCCATGACAGTGAACACTAGCGGCTAACCATTCATGCGAATTTCTCCTTACTTGATATTTCCCAATTGATCTGGCTGATGTTGCGGCCCCTTTCATTTGAAAGTTTAATTTTTTCAGGGTATATCTTTGTAAGAAGCTCCTGGCCATTTTACAAATTTCACAAAAATGGTTCCATTGCTTTTTTTATTAAATTTTGTAGTTGAATAGTGTGAAGGATATGTAAGAGAATTGTGCAGGTGTCATGTTTATTAAAAACCCTGAATCTTTTTGAATTGCAAATGTTTTCAGAGTCTTCTCACAAATGAAATTATAGTGATTTTTTTTCTTTTTTGTTGCTCAAAGATAGATTTTTAAATAAGGTAATTTACAATTTTTCGAAAATTTGAATACATTTCACGTGATTTTGTGTGGAAACTTGAGGAGAAAGTAAGTACATGCGATTTTAGCAACCATAGTTTACATGTCATCAATGACATTCGTTGATATATTAGAAATATAAAATGCACTCTCATAGCGGAACGTATTCATGTATTATCAAGAATATGATATTGTAGTTTTGTCAGAACCATCTTATTCGATTAAACATAGTTTAATGAAAAAACAGTTTATAATTGTCATCAAACAAAAATAATTTAATATTTCAATTTTGTGTCTAGCACCACACTAAATTTTAGATTACTCATAGCCAAGCAAATAATGTTATCAGCCCTACAACCAGTATTTGGTATTCAAATCAAATATATAGATTTAATAGTAACACGTGTCAATGTATTAATAAAAATTTCTAATATGAAACATAAGGCAATATTACTTGAACTGTATGTAACAGCCTACCAAGTTCTCATTGATTAATCTTTCAATTTACATGCTATGGTCCACAACTGATGATCTTCAGTCCTAGAATGGGGATCATGCCCACCCTTCAGCACTGTCTGAATTTTCACTTGGAGGCTTGTGTGCAACTCTCGAGGTCAGTGAAAGTGCAAAAGGCTAGTAGAGTATGATAGTAGTGGAAAAAGGAACAGAAGAAAATTTGTGAAAGAAAAACAACTATTTTCAGCTGGTTATGAGCTTTTCCTATAACATTGAATTTTTTTATTACATACGCAAAAGATACACAGCTGATCATCACAGGCTATTATGATATTAAAGTACATTATCTGCTGCATTTCGTTAAGAATATATATTTATAAAAAAAAGAAAAACAGGTCGCCTGCCTGTAAAAAATGCAGTTGGCAACATTTCAAGTCCTTTCTCTCAAGGATATTCAAGAAATAAATACTAACGTCAATTACTTCTAACATGGTAAAGGTGTTCTCGACTTACGAACACTGTATAAAGTTAATGTGATAGTTCAATAAAATGAATTTACAAGCCGTATATTTATATCTACAAAGTCTATGAAAATCGTACAGAACCACAATAAACTACTTCAACACTCAAGGGCAGAGAGCAGATACAAAAGGCGAAGTAATTGGGGCAGTGGTCGTCTTTATGAACTAGACACGAGCATCTCGTTAACTCAAAATAAAATGCATTCTTTTGGAAGGAATTACATGCTACAAGTCAAACTTGGAACTGTGGCATTTATACCACTCCACACAATGACCATAAATAATTTGCTTCATCAGTAAAATTGAGAATAACTGACTAATAAAACACACAAATTTAACAAAAAATAGTTACATGGTTTTATATGATGGGCCACATCAAAAGGCTACGCACAGTACATTACCATGAAACACAAGTTGTGAAAAAGATGTTACAGATTACCATTCACGTTTATCAGTCAGCTTTCACCAGGCAATTTACTTCAAGGTTACACACAAACATGATGTAAAGTACTGCCAGCAAAGGAATGTATTATATTAACATTCATGTAAATTAACCAAATTGGAAAGTGAAGCCTCCATTGCCAAAAGCATACTGATCACCAAAGAATGCTTGGAATACTGTTGTTGGATCAACATTGGCTGCAAGAAAGAGAAAACAACTGTTTTCAAGCATTTGGGTAGTTCAAATTTCATTTAATATTACAAAGAGAGCACCAAAAATTATTATTCTAAAGATGAAAAGAGAGAAAAAACACACACACTTTAATACCAAATACATTAAGCCACAATTAAGAATACCATTTGCTCTTCTAGTAATGAAAGATTAAACTTCAAAACGTAATCACACTCTGAATTTGTTTTTAAAAATAACAATTTCAAATGCAAACCATAAAGAATTAAATACTAACCTCCCATACCATCCATGTCTTCTAAATCTTGACCATTATCATAACGTGCACGCTTCTTGGGATCAGACAAAATTCCATATGCTTCTCCAACTTCTTTAAACTTTCTCTCCTGTTCTTTCTTTTCCCCATCAGAGGCATTAGCATGCCGATCTAAAAAGGCAATTAAGAAATTAGAATTCTTTTTGTCTTTAGGTATTTCAGTAATTTTGTGGCAAGTATATTTGTCCCCTCCAAGTGAGGTTGTTAATAAATTACAACAAATATCAACATGTAATTATAAAAGTGCGTGATGTGAGAGGAGAGGGGGAGCGTGATGTGATAGGGGGAGGGGGAGCATGATGTGAGAGGACATCTGCTGTATTCCACTAGTACCTCTTTATAATTCTAATGTTTGTCTATCTTAGTACAAATCTGTACAGAGTAATCTGCTCACAAAGCAGCTAATAGGCTAAAGCATAAAAGTATTGAAAAGTATTATATACCTGGGTGGTGTACCAGAGCTCTCTTCCTGTATGCTTTCTTAATTTCATCAGTTGAGGCATTCCTGTCAATACCCAGAATCTTGTAGTAATCTTTTCTCTTAGATTTTTTTAAAGTTAACTTAGCTTCTTGAAGTAACCTTTTGTTTTCTGAAAATAAAAATAACATTGAATATTTAAAGGCAAAAAAGCACTCAAAGAGACATTCAACAAAATTTGCCATTACAAGGAAACACAATTTATTGCAATAAAAAAAGCGAAATACATTCACACTTCAAATTACAACACATTACTTCAAATACAAGTTAAGCTTATAGTCAAATTGACTTACCTTGTTTTCAAAGTAATAGAATGATATGCTTTTCTTTTCCCTCCCCATAAGGTGTACGAAAAAATAGGCAATATGTCAAGAACAAATTTATGGAAGTGTTTACGGTTTCAAATTTTTTAAGAAGAAACATTGCCAATTAGGATCTTTAATTGGTTTAGAGGACGTCACATGAAAAATATCTACTTTTTTTAGTGAGAATACGTTTAGGACAACGGTCTAAAAAATTTGGTCTAATTCTTAAAAATGTGTAATGAAATTTTATGCAATTGTCAAAAAGATCTTATCCATTTTGGTCTATTGGAAATACATGCCACAATGTTGTACACTTGATCATGTCAATATTATTGTTATTGTAATTATTATTGTTATTTCTAAAGTGAAGCCACAATATGAAATGATAAGATTCAATACGTGGTATATATATTATATTACGTTTATAATAAGAACTAGTGGTGCAACAGAATGGCACAGACTTTCTCGTACGAGATCGTATACTTCTCTTTTTAGTCTCAGCTCTTTTTTCGATTTTTGCTTAACCCCCACCCCCCAAAAAACTTCAGGTTTCAGGGAATGCTAAAATCTGCATTTCCTTTGAAATCTCTAAATCCATTTTCGGCTATACTATGTATATTACTCCCTGTACATGAATGTACGCAAGAAAGAATTAATGTGTTGAAAGAGTCAGTCTACATTTTCACTAATTGGCAGACCCTCAAATTTTAATATGTAGTTAATATGTAATTTTAATAAGAGTGCTGCCATAAGTTGATATCACCATGACCTTCATGATTTTAGGTAATTTGCTACCATTTACTCTACTTACTTTGATTAATTAGGTAGGTCTTAATAATTGGCTATTGTATTTGTACATGCCCTGGCAGCCGATCCGGTGGCCGAGATCGCTAAGGCAGTAGTGCCGTAGCGATCTCGTACAGAAAGATCGCGGGTTCGAGTCCCGCCTCGGGCATGGTTGTATTGTGTTCGTTCTTTCACCCCTATCATCCATCATCCTCCATCTCTCATTATCACCTTTCTGAATAACATTCAGAATTGTAACTCGAGGATTTATCCTCATCTCAAGGTGATACCTTTGACAGTCGACCATGAACAGTAAAAAAAGTGGAACGACTCAAGTGGTCCAATGTGGCCAATCTAGTTAATAATAACATGCCCTGGCAACAACTGACTGCTTTATTCCTCAGCTCACCTATTATATCACCTGTGTACTTATTGCACCAGTGAAATTGGACTTAATTTTAGACCTCTTGGGTAACTGAACTTTCTGTTGCATTAGACAAACTGCGCAATAGATCTCTGTCACATTGGAGCTATTGAGTACTAGACCTCCTCATTGAGAACCTAATGACCTGAAACCCTTACATGATTTGTAGAACCTGAAGAAACATGCCACATCTGCAGAAGCAATTGTCATCTATTAAAGTTTTATACAAAATATAAAATGTGTTTATAGTACATAAAATTATATTTAGAGGAGCTGATGCAACATGAACGGTCATCGGTTCAGTCAATTGGTGCTCAAAAGCGCTAAGTTTCAAAGTGACTTTTAAATAAATATTAAATAAAACACGGTCGCCAGCCAAGAAATGGCAATAATAAATTAATCCATAGTGGATATCTATTGACAATGTGCGAAGTAACATTAAACTTCTCAATAGATGGCACTTTGACTTTACCGAAGAATAAATAACTGAGAATTCAGTATACAGGAAACGGGTCAAGGGTTTTCCTAGTTACAGATATTTACAAAATTTTTGGGACACGTCCAGCTAAACAACCAATTAATTTAGAAGCGGTTTTACTAAAAGATTATGTCAAAGCTCAGATTGAATGGTGTACCAAGAAATAACAAATTAAAATGGCAGATAGCCAAAGAAAACAAAATTTACATATTTACAAAAAATTAGTCCATGTACATAATCACAGAAAAGACATGACTTATATTCACGCGCGTGAAAGAGTAAAGCGCTTTGAAGCGAGCTCAGAGCTCATTATATACAGAAAAAATTAGTTACAGTATTAATCCGCTGTCCCACATTGTGCGGGATTGATGGCATGCCAACTCAATCTATGAGTGAGATTGGCGGCTAACAAAAATAAATGACAGTAGAAAATTATCGATAAGGAGAGTGACATACCCACACTCTAGTAGTAGTTTAGTGAACTATAGTGATTACAGAGGTGTACATAGATAAATTAATTTTTACAAAAAAATAAATACATAAAGAGCTTTGTGGCTTAAATTTGCAGTACATACCGAGCTGGAATTAATTACTGAACACTTCTGGATTGGTAGAAAAATAAATAATCATTTAAAAATTAAATATTCAGTAACAAACCATAAAAATAAAGGTACGATTATTTAAATATTCTGGAGTGTGGCCACACTTTACATTGGACAATTAATCCATGAATATTTTAAGAGATACAAAAAAGAATTACCAGAACAAACAAAAAAAATAATAGTTAGAATTCACATGAAATAAAAATAATATTTTGGAGATACCTCATATTTCAGACATTCTAGTATTCTAATCAATCTAGCTAACAACTGGTTGATTATTTATAAGAATATATAAAAAATGGCAATGATTTGCACAAACAAAACTTACAAAATTGAGCCTGAATTATGACACAAAGAGCTCAATCAAGGAAAAATTTCTGGATTTTTTTTCTCAACGATTCTACATGCTTTTGAGGGTGCTGAATTCGAATTTGTTGTTTGCCCCCTCTGAAAATGTTGGCTTCAGAGAGAAAATTGCACAACACCCTCACAATTTCACCCTATTTTTAGTTTTTTGCTTATAACATCAAAACTAAGAGCGATTTATCAAAACAATTGTCCTATAAAAAATTAAAATAAATAAAATTTCCTACAAAATGCATATTTTAACATAAAATTTCTGACAAACTGTTTGGGCGCTAGAGTACGGTGAAAAACTTTATAGGCCCCTGGCCAAAGGGGGAGAATAGCTCTTCCCAGCCATCCTATCTTGCGGTGCTGCACTCCTTTCACTTTGTCATACTTGAAAACTACTATTGTGAACAAATAATTGGCATTGTTAAATGATTAACACTCTGACACTCTTATAATAAGTAGAATCATATTTTCTCGCGCGGAATATCTGTAAATCCTTGAAACATACAACAAGGTACACGTGCTTTAACTATTTTTGGATGTAGAAGAAAACCCCCTTCAATTACTTTAATTAATGGTAATCAATGGTAAATTCCTCATAACTGTTTCCAAGCAAACTAAAAATAGTTTGCATCACTGATTCTACATCATCTCTGCAGGGGCCGACTATGGCTTGTGTTCCAGTCTACTTTGCGGACTGATGCAGTACTTTCATGCACATGAAATAAGCATGTGCATCAGCAGCTATCAAGTCATTTACTGCCTCTGTCATTGGGGCATCAGAACCTTTAAGAGGCAGCAACGCTGAAGAAACTGCTTGCACTTGTATTTTCCGAGTAGAAAAAAGAGCTTTTGGATTGCGTAAAGCAAGCGCACGCATTTAATACACTGGTAGACATCACCATGGTTATGCAAAAGCAGTTTATGTGGCCCAGCAGATGGGTCTTACAGACTTTAAAGCACCCAATTGTTGGATTGAAAGATTTAAAAACAGACACCAGCTAGTGTACTGGAATGTTCGATGTGAGGCTCCAAGCATGAACTGCGAAGTAGTGGATTCTTAGGAGGATACAAAGCTTTCTAATTTTATAGAAAAATACAGCCCCAATGATGTGTTCAACGTAGATGAAACAGGTCTGTTTTATCACCTTCTCCCGGACAAGACTATAGAGTTTAAAGCAGAAAAGTTCCATAGAGGAAAACTAAACAGAGAGTAACTGTTTTGCTTTGCTGCAATGAAAATAGAACAGAAAAATTGGTGCCTTTTATCATTGGTATGGCTAAAAAACCACAATGTTTTAATAATATGAATACTTTTCCACACCAACATACTTGGAACGGAATAGCGTACGTATCATCTGTGTTTGAAGAATTTTTTGCAAGAGTGTGAGCTATATTAGGCATGAGAAATAGAAACATTCTTGTTTTCGTTGGCCAATGCGCCAAACATCCCCAAGATACATCGTATCTGAGGAACATTAAAATTTTCTTTTTCCTTCTAATTGTACCTCCAGTCACTCGACCAGGGCATTATAAAACATATGAAGCAAGCATACAGGAAGAAACTTGTATTGAAGAGATTGGCATATCTTCAGTCAATTAGAAAAATAACAATTCTAGATGCAATGCATTTTATAAAAAGTGCCTGGAATTCAGTACAACAAAGTACCATTTCTCATTGTTTCAACAAGGCCAGCTTTCTTCGAATGGTTGATAACATCACACCAAAAGTTGATGCCATTGGCAATGAAGAACGGCACCAAATAAAGAAACCAACATGAAGTCATTCAGCATTGAGGTGATGAAGGTGCCCAGTGTGATGAAGATGTTGCTTATGAGTCTCTGACACAAGACAAAGTGATAGCAGAGGTTAAAGAGCATGATGAAGCTGATGATGAATCAAATCCTTCACTCGTTCTTGCTCTATCGAAAAAGGTTGAAGCCATGGATATAGTGAAGTGATCTGTTATGACTAGAAACTTATGAATGCTATAACTGAGGTGGACAATGCAATTTTGAAGTTAGGAGAGAAAAAAAAAAAAACAATCTTCAAATGATCAATTTCTCAAACATGTATACAGTTTGTTTGTTTGTTGTTTTTTCTCACTTTTTCTTTCTTTTTTTTCTTTCTTTTTCTTTTTTTTCTGTTAATATGCTTTTGAGTGCTTTTTTTATTTGTTGTCATTTAGTTTTATTCAATGTCATTTATGAGTAAATTCGTTCATCCCTTGGATATTTGTACATCATTTACATATTATATGTATGTGTTTACATGTGTTTTACACATAAATACTATTCTAAAATAAAATTGTATACTACTGTATAATAAACACATAAATAATATTGTATAATAAAAATACAAACAAACTACATAATCTAAAATTAAGTAAAGTTATTTCTTAAGTCAGTGGTAGCCCAGGGAATGAAAGTAGAATATTAGCCATTGCGTTCAGTCTATTTACCAGATACTAGAAGATCAAGTATCTACTCTTAATGGGAAGGAAATGTCTGAAATTGTTGACGAGGAGGAGGAGGAGGAGGAAGACTAGGAGGAAAAGGTTACCTTTATACAAGCTGTTGGAGGAACTAGACACTGCTTGAAAATATTTTCAGCAATTTAATGTAGAAGAGTGTGTTGGTTTCATGCAATGATGTAGAAAACAAACTAAATGTTATAAAACAGCTCAAAACCAAAAAGGAAATGTCAATTTTAAACAGATTAAGTTTTGTAATGGTCATATCTTTTCAATTGAAGTTTTAAAGCATTATTTATTATTTTCAGAATTACGAGTTTTCAAATGAAATATGAGCTTATAATTTCCTCCATTTTTACACTTTTTTTGACCAGTCCCTAGAATGGCTTAAAATAAGGGTTTTGCTGTAATCACTTTCATCACCACCTTCTTGGAAGAGGAAATTATTGCTGCTCTACTACATATAAAAAGACAAAGTGCTCGTACCTATACAAGGCATTTTAAAGGACCGCCACTTTATCTTACAACTATCTGCCATGTCACATAAAAAACCCATTCCTTCTTTCCTCCAGGGCTCAAGTCAAATGCAAAATTATGTTATGCAACCAGCAATTTCCTTTCATTTTTCCGGTATAATTTTACGTTTTGATTTCAGGTTTTCCTAAAAATCAGTCACCTTGTTTATTGCAAAGGTCTTGCAAACAAAAACAACTGAATGCAGGTACTTTGATCAGGAATAATAAGTATTTATATGTCAATACATTCCCTAATTACTACACTTACCCCTACTCTTGTCCATTTTGCAAGCACTCTCATAGTCTCGCACTGCATCTTCATATTCTCCTAAGTCCATATAGCATTTGGCACGCCGAAGCAATGCCTTCAGGTATGTACTATCAAGTTCCAACGCAGCAGAACAATCTGCAATGGCTTCATTTAATCGGCCCAACTACAATTAAAATTAAAAAATAATGTACTTTTACATTTTGTCATATTTTGAGGAAAAAATTTATAACTGGCTTAATAATATTAAACACACACACATATTTCTCCTCCAAATCACATTTAACAAAAGATGACATGGATACAAATATTTAAAAAATTCACATCTCAAATTCGTAACCATTCAGCTTGTATAGAAACTGAAATTCACAATTCAAATATGTGACAACTTAAAAATTCACACAAAATTTTAGAATGGCCTTAGCAAGCTAGTGGTGCTACAACAGCATATAATTACTCGCATTACCTCTAAATTTGCAAATTTTGAAAATTCAGATAATTGAACAAAAAAGGCATGCCATTCTTTTAAGCATCCTTTCTTTTATCTGGGGAAAAAATTTGGAGCAGTTTATGAGAAAAAACAAGTTAAAATGTTTTTTTAATTGCCTATATTTCATGTTCAATTACAAGAAACTACTCACATTTTAGAAAAATTGAACATGAACATGTTTAAAGATCCATCCTTAAGGAACATAATTTGTATCTTCAATATTATAGTTGCAGGAAGTTGCTCCCCCAAAAAAAAGCACTTTTGTGATTTTCAAAAAATCTGAGTTTTTGATGAACATGAGACCTGCACCATTCTCATAAGTAGGGATCAGATTTTAATGACAGGTCATTTTCTTTCGTTTTCACTTTAGGACAATGCCGCTCAGTATAGAAATTCATTGACAAAATTCACACCATGACCAAAGGAAATGAACCATTTTTATAGGTCATTTCATTCCTTTTTATGTCATTTTTAATGCATTTTCCACTGCCTTCATCAACTTTGAATACTATTTTAATGGTACTTGCTTCAAACAATATTTACAAGAGCAACAGATAATCACCACAGAATTCCTGAGTAGCCTATTCGATTCCTTCGCTTATACATTGCAATGTAAGCAGTAGTGAGAACTATGTTATCTAAGGTTCCTGTGATGCCAATCAGCACCAATGTCAATTCAGCTGATTTCGCGATAAATAAAGGCAAATATTTTCTTTTAAAGAACAGTCTAAGCCAAAAGTTTGTGAGCGGAGCTCACTTACAAAAAAAGGAAGAAGCCTCGATTACATCAGTAACGTATCCAACAGCTTGAGTTTTCATCTCAAGTGGTTTTGATCTAATTTTTGTAACATAATTTTTCTTTTATTTTTGGTCATTTTTAAAGCATTTGAAGAGCATTTTATTTATTTTTGGCAATGTTTTAGGTCATCAAAATCTGCCCATTCTCATAAACGTCCTTTATGCTATACAAAGACAAAGCTTGATCAAAAAAATTGGTGTCGTTTTTGAGAAAATTTTTGAAGTTCATTTAAACACTCTCAAAAATCAAAATATTTGTTTAAAACTTTCAAATCCTCATTCGATCAGATTGATTGGCGAATATCAATTTTGAAAAAAATTAAATAAGTGGTTTAGGTGCTAGCGTTGTCCAGAGATAGATGAGGGACTGACCGACAGATGTTTTGCCATCAACTGATTATTCAGTAACAAGGTGCAACAAAACATGGATTCTGGCAACACCACATGTTAGAGATAATTTTTATCTATATTTAGTAATAGAATTTATCCACTTTTTTGCTTTCAGGGCCCCACAATAAAAGATTTTCTATCGAAAATTCGCCACATTCATGCACGTATAGAACTTTCTCTTCTTACAAAGTACCTTCGTAAAGGGCAAGGAAGTAAAAAGTGTTGACAGTAAAATTACAATGATTGTAGGAACAATAATAATTCAAAACAATTTTCATCAACTAATAGAAAATAAATACACAATATTCAATATATGTCATTACTCGATAGTGTACATACTTTAGATGAGACAGTTGCTCTATTGAAATATAACTTGGCATTAGTAGATAGATTATGAGGATCAATCTGTAGAGCTTCTGTGTAGAGAGTGTAAGCAGCCTGTACACGACCAGCCTTAAACGCTTCATTACCTTCTTCTTTCTTCAACTTTAGATTCTTTGCTTTCTGGAAACAATAACTTACTTTAGGAGACAAACAAAGTTATGTTCTCTGAATTTGAAAATTAAGCAGTAGTGACAAAATGGAACATATAAAGATTATACTGATGATTACCTTGTAGATCTCTTTTGTTTTCTCATGGTCAGGAAATAATCTCAAAACTCGCTGAAAATGTTGAAATGCTTGATCCACATGGTCTTGGTAATACAGACACATACCTCGAACATATATAGCTTCTGCATTTTGTATATCAACATGAAGAATATCACTACAAAGAGAAGACAAAATTAAAAATTAAGACTGT
Organism: Gryllus bimaculatus; assembly: GCA_017312745.1. Taxonomy (NCBI): domain Eukaryota; kingdom Metazoa; phylum Arthropoda; class Insecta; order Orthoptera; family Gryllidae; genus Gryllus; species Gryllus bimaculatus. Next base: position 5,752,814 of record BOPP01000001.1, read on the forward strand.
GAATCATGGGATTTTAAATCAATGTTTATTCTACAAGCTACTTGTAGGAAAGGAAGTAAGCCCAAACTTCATAATAGGAAAATATGGAAAGATGGGAAAGGAGAAAAAATAAAGAAAAATGGTAAAGAGGAATACCAAGGAGCATCGAGAAGGGGTCAGGAGCATATGGAAGGGGGAGGAGGTGGAGATGAGAAGAGACTAGCAGGGGTGGTGAGAAAGGAATGAGAATAGGAAGGTCAAGGGAGGTTGGGAGTGGAGGAAAGCTAGGGAATAAGGGGGCATGAGGTGGAGAGAATGTAGGGAAAGGGGAGGAGAGACAGGCAGAAGAAGAGGGGAAGACGAAGAGGGGGAGGAGGGGGAGACGAAGAGGAGGAGGGGGAGACGAAGGAGGGGGAGGGAGAAGAGGGGAGGAGGGGAGAGAGGAAGAGGGGAGAAGAGGAAGAGAAGAAGAGGAGGAAGGAAGGGAAGAGAGGAAAGGAGGAGGAAGATGGAGAGGGGGAGGAAGGGAAGACGAAGGAGGGAGAAGAGTGGGAGAGGGGAAAAAGAGGGGGAAGAGAAAGGGCGGAAAAGAGGGGGAGAAGAGGAAGAGGGCGAAAAAGGGGAGAAGAGAAGAGGGAAAAGGGGGGAGAAGAGAAGAGCGGGAAAAGAAGGGGGGAGAAGAGGAAAGGGGGGAAAAGAGGGGGGGAAGAGGGAAGAGGGGAAAAGAGGGGGAGAGAAGAAGAGGGGGAAGCAGGAAGAGGGGGAAAAGGGGGAGAAGAGGAAGAGGGGGGGAAGAGGAAGAGGAAGAGGGGGGAAGATAGGAAGAGGGGAAAGAGGAAGATGGGGAAAAGAGAAGATGGGAAAACAAAGGGGAAAAAGAGGAAGAGGGGAAAAGAGGAAGAGGGGGAAAAGAGGAAGAGGAGGGAAAAGAGGAAGAGGGGAAAAGAGGGGGGAGAAGAGGAAGAGGGGGAGAAGAGGAGAGAAGAAGAGGGAGGAGGAAGAGGAGAGGGGGAGGAGGGAAGATGGAGAGGGAGGGGAGGAGGGGAAGATGGAGAGGGAGGGGAGGAGGGAAGATGGAGAGGGAGGCGAGGAGGAAGATGGAGGAAGGGAGCTGGGAGGAGGGGAAGATGGGGAGGGAAGGAGGAGGGGAAGATGGGAGGAGGGAGGAGGAAGATGAGAGGAGAGGAGGAGGGGAGATGGAGAGGGAGAGGAGGTAGGGGAAGATGGAGAGGAGAGGAGGAGAAGAGAGATGGAGAGGGAGAGGAGGAGGAGAGATGGAGAGGAAGAGAGAGGAGAGGAGAGGAGACGATTAGGAGAGAAGAGGGATGAGGGAGAGAGGAGAGAGAGGGAGAGGAAGAGAGGAGCAGAGAAGAGGAGAAGGAAGAGAGGAGCAGACGGAAAGCGGAGAGGAAGAGAGGAGCAGAGAAGAGAGAGAGAAGAAGAGAGCAGAGAGAGGGAGAAGGAAGAGAGGAGGAGGAGGAGGGAAAAGAGAGGAGAGAAGGAGGAGGAGGAGAGAGGAGGGAAAGAGAGGAGAGAAGAGAGAGGAGGAGGAGGAAGAAAGAAGGAGGAAGAAAGAGAGGAGGGAAGAAAGAGAGGAGGGAAGAAAGAGGGAGGGAAGAAAGAAGGCGAGGGAAGAAAGAGAGGAGGGAAGAAAGAGAGAGGAAGAAAGAGAGGAGGGAAGGAAAGAGAGGAGGAAGAAAGAGAGGAGGGAAGAAAGAGAGGAGGGAAGAAGAGAGGAGGAAGAAAGAGAGGGAGGGAAGAAAGAGGAGGAGGAGGAGGAGGAGGGAAGAAGGAGAGAGCAGAAGTAAGGTTAGAGGGAAAGAAGGCAGGAGGTAAGGACAGGTAAGAAGGAGAGCGTAAGAAGGAGAGGAGAGGTAAGAAGAGAGGAGGAGGTAAGAAGGAGAGGAGGAGGTAAGAAGGAGAGGAGGAGGTAAGAAGGAGAGGAGAGGTAGAAGGAGAGGAGGAGGTAAGAAGGAGAGGAGGAGGTAAGAAGGAGAGGAGGAGGTAAGAAGGAGAGGAGGAGGAGGACGGAAGAAGGAGAGGAGGAGGAGGTGGAAGGAGGAGGATGACAGGGAAGAAGGTAAGGGAGGAGGTAGATGAGGGAGGAAGAAAGATCAAGGGAAAACAAAGTTACTAACTTGGCAACTTCTTGTGCTTCTTGATATCGACCTAACAAAGCAAGGCATTCTGCTCTCCGCAGCTTGTATCTTTTGCATGGAGACTGCTCAAGAAGACGATCCATACAGTACACCACCTAATATCAGAATTTGTGAAAAAAATATACATACACAAGTTTCATGTAATGTATCTTCCATTTAAATACACAATATATTCATAAAAAATAATGTTCTCCTTTATATTGAAAAAAATAAAAGATTTGAATTATTTTAGTATGGTTTCTTTTTTACACACACTTATTTTGTCCCTATTATATGTTTAATCAGCATTTTTCTTGAAATTAGATCTTGAAGATTTGTATTGAAACATTGCTGGAATAAAAGAGTCTATGAAAACTTATTAATTTATTAATGAAGTGATACAAGTTATCATTCATTAACTGTAACACATTTTGTTAATAAATTTGTATTAACTTTTGCTGTTTAGAAATTCTAATGAACATACCTAAAGAATTTAATTAAAAAAAATATATAGTAAGTCCTAAACCATTTTAAATGAAAAGTAAATGACAGACTTGGAAAATTAATATTTATTTCATTTGTCATTTTCATAAAAAAGGAAAAATTTATTTTTCTGAAATTTCAAGCCAATAAATTCACTTCATGTAGGGCTTCTTACTTCAAATGTTTTTGCATTTTAATTAATTTTGAAAACCCTCTCTTCAGTTTGGGAACTCATTCACTAAATAACAATGAATCAACATTACCATTTACGTATTATTTCTTCAATTAATGCATTACAAAACCTGAAATCAACACCCATATGCACTAGCCTTGTGATTGATTTCAAATGTAATATATTTATAATCTAAATTAAACAAAATAAGAATTGTCTTTATTTCTAAAATCTGATTTGGGAAAGATGCATAACCTCAAATAGAAGCATTGCACCTAAATTGCCTTATTTAAATTCATCAAAAATATTGTTAATGATTACAAGTACACTGAATTCGCAGACTAAGTGCACTCAGTGTGTGCTGAAGAGTTAATATGTACAATGATAAATCCTCTGAGAATCTGAACCTTATGACAAACTTTAACACATTACCAGGCACTGATATATCTAGCAAGTTTATTTAGAGAAGAGTCACACATCCATATGCACTTTGCTCATACTCATTGTCCACCTGGTACTTTTGCAACTCCTGTCTCCACGTTAAGGCAACGAAGCAATGTTGCAATGTCAGTAGTGAAGAGTACAGAATCAGGTAGAGTTAAAGTTGAAAAAGGAAAAGAGTAAGGTCAAATAGAAAATACAAGGAAGTGTTACCTAAAAATTACATGTACCATTACATCTTGCCCACTGTTGGTACTAGAATTTTTAATTCAATTAACAATTGCTTTTAACAAAATTAGGTTTCTCTTGAACACAAACAATAGGAAAAAAATTAGAAATGGGGTCCAAATCCAGGAATAATTGAGATAAACATCAACAGAAAAACTTTAACTTTGCTCTTCCTCTCCATAAACTAAATTCAAAATAACTCAAATAAATAATAAGATTCTGTACAAACCACAAGCACGTAGGGCTATTAATGGTTGTTAAACTACCTACAAGCGAATTTAAATTTTGAGAATGTTTCAGAAGAAGAAATTATGCGTAACTCCAACTTGAAAAACCTTGAAGAACTATACACATGACAAGAAAGAATACAGGATCACTAAACACAGGAGAGGAAAAAGAAGTTGTTCTACTACAGAAGATCTCCTTTTTAACATACCTTCCTAAAATCTTCTTTTGCATACGCTTTGTTTGCCTCTTCTTCAAACCTACGAATTACTTCAATTTTCTTGACTTCTGGCAAGATGGTAGTGTTGTTTGGGTCCAACTCTTTAACAGTAGATATTGCATTATTTGCAGCAGCAATATCTCCTAATGCAAGACAGCATTTCACAACCCGAATATAACCCTATAAAAGGAAAGATATGTTGGTAGATTGCTCTTCTACACTGGCAAATAATTAAATTGTAAATAATTTACAAGCATAAATCGAAATACTAAGGAGGTACAATGCATGCATACTGCTTTTCATTCAACGCCACTGTACATCCACATGAACGTAAGAAAAAAAAAAATTAACCTTCCAGAACAGGAAACATAAATATTAAGAATTCTATCTCTGCAATTGTCTTTAAAATATAAACGTTTAAAGCAATCTTCAACTTTTTCCATATTTCAAAGTCCCCCCCTCCACAAATCATGAACATAATATTGAGATCATTTAAAAAAAAAAAAAAAAAAAACAGTTAACATACTTTCACAAATTTTGGATCAAGTTGAATGGCCTTCCGAGCATCATCCAAAGCTTCCTTATATTGATGCAACATCATGTAGCAAGCCGATCTATTGCCATAGTATGCTGGGGACTCTGGACACAGTTCTGAGGAAGAAAAAATGATACATTTAGAACATTATGGGTAAAAACAATTTTATTAACATCACTTGTATTTCTCTCTCAATGTTAGTCACATTTCAAGACCTCATTGCATTAGATTTCAAGAAAATAGTGAAAGAGACAGCACTGATTGTTGGGAAACAATCAGCAAGAACCCCTTGTGGTGACAGACCAAGTAGTAGAAATTCCTAGCCCTTTCCAATGTAACATACTGGCAACAAACAATGAAATGCACAGGAAAATTGGCAATACTAAAAATGGGCAGTTTGTTCATTTTCTTCAATTAATCAAGCATCTTTTATCATTACGAAATCAACTATAAGAAAACTTTCACTCTCTTAGTATTGGTTTCCTTATGCAATGAAAAACAATCAATCAACTTCGTAAATTTATTTCATTAATTTTTTAAAGATCACAATGCTTCCTGTCCTGTTGCAACCACTTCATCAGGTGATAATCTATAAATAAAATTAAAAACACTTCAATTGCATACAATGAAAGGTTAACCTTCATTATAATATATTACATATTTCATTGTATATTATATTACATATAATGATAGGTTATTCAAATGTTTTTAATCTGTTATTTTGATTTTGTCACCAGATGAAGTGGCCACAACTACCCACGATATGTGATCATTAAAAAATTAATAAAACAAGTTAGTTATTGAATGTTGGTAATTCCACAAGGAAGCCAATCCTAAAAGTTTGTTAATGAATACATAATCATATAGTTATTACACAGTCACTATGGTTGACAAACGATACAAGTTAAATGAAAACTTTCACATTGAAAACTTAATTATCTTAATAAACATCATAAATTCAAAAGAGTTCTTGTTGTAGTTTCAAAGGACATCAAATATAATTTTTCAAATAAAGAAACAAAATGCCTTACATTCATCACTCTTGACAATATATTTTAATTCTTTACTAGTACGATTACTTATTTTAAAAGAACGGCTCTTAAAATCAAGATCTAATACATAAATGCAAATTCAAGTGCATTATTTACATAGCTGATTGCTAATATTGTTAATCTAAGAAGCTCAAAAACTTTTTAAATGAGGCAAAAGGGGCTGTTGTTAGTGACTAGTATAAATTTTAAGGAGTTTACACAACTATTGAATGAAAAAGGGAAAACAATACAGATTAAATAAGAATATTACAACATATATATAATATATAGGGAATATAGGGAACATAAAAAGTAAATAAATATTAAATTTTTTAATACAACTTCATAATTAATTCACAATTCCTGTTTCAACAGGGAAACTTGTTAAGTTTAACTTTATCTGTTATATTATATCACACCTATTTACCAGGAATCAATTCAAAGATACGCCCTTTGCCCTTTCATTATAATCTGAATTTTTAATGGACAGCAGATACAGTACCTACAACTCTTGTGCATTTTTCAAAAAGAATGGCAACATAGACCATTAAAATTATCATATGTTGTTTTAAAATTTAATCAAACACAGCATTAAGAATTAGATATTTTATTGCCACAGAACAATGTGTATTCTACATGGTATAATTCAGAAAAAAATGATTGCATATCACCAGATAATAATTAAAACAAAGATGATACTGAAATCATAAACAAAACTAGAGAAGCTACAGAATGGCAGACATTCCTGTATTAGTTTTCTATTTCCTTTGGTCTCTGCTAGCAACTCGAACTTGTCACATACTCTTCCCTGCTACCACCTGTCGCTGCCCAAAATCCATTTTTTTTTTTCTTTATTTTCCAGAAAATCAATTTCAAGATTTCAAATGAAATATACGTTTTAGGGCTCCTGATGTGAACAAAACTAGTGCCTAAACTATATACGATCTTTTCCAAACTGAATAATACCCTGTTGATATGGCCTGAGTGGAAGCTCAGCAATTTTGAAAAACATTGATTAATTTTTAGGGGTGTACTTCATTGAAACACTGGGACATTTTCTAAATTTTCCAAAAATGGCTCCAATTGTTTTCTTTAAATATAAGAAAAGAGAAACAAGTAAAATACACTTATAAAGGTGGCACTTATAAAGGTCTGATTCTCAAGGTTAATTCTGAATTTCCGAAAATTACAAAAGTTAAGCGTCTGTCTGTCTCTCTGCGCCTGCCCGCCAGTCCCTCTGCACCTGCCCGCCTGTCTCTCTGCGCCTGCCCGCCTGTCTCTCTGCGCCTGCCCGCCTGTCTCTCTGCGCCTGCCCGCCTGTGTGTGCGCCCGTCTGTGTGTGTGCCTGTCTGTGTGTGCCTGCTGTGTGTGACAAACACCTTTTTTGTCTATTCTTTTATCTTTTCAAAAATTACGAAAATACAATTCTTTTCACTATCTCTTATGTTAATCCTCTCATGTTCCTCACATTAGCATCAAGGGAATTTCCCTAGGGCCTACACCTTGAAAGACAAGCGACCCCAAGGTCGAATTCTACGCTGACAACTGAAACTTCTCGCATTCACTGTGCAACTGCCACGACTAAAACTTGTCAAAGGGGCAGAGAAAATAAAACAATCACAGATTGATTCATTTCATGAGTAATTTGCGTCTCTCTACCAATTACAATAAATTCGCAAAAACTCCATTTTATCAAGGTTTTTCTTCTGAGGTCATGAAAAATTGTTCCATTTCCGCGTTGGGCAGATTCCGTTTTGTGCTGTGTAAAATACCAATTAACTTCATGGATCAAGAAAATACTCTGGTAAGGCAGGTTTCCGCCTTCTACAGGTATGGACATAATTGACTTCTTTTACACGTGACTTTTTCATATATACGCACTTGCCTTTTTTAACAAGAATTCAAAACAATGAGATTATACAATCAGTAATGATTTGTATTATTTCCTTCGCCGAAAGGGTAATTTGGCAGTACCATAGAAATTTAAAGAGATAATGATAATAGGGTTCACATGTTTTTATACATTCTTGTGAGAACTAAAACATATTAAAACAGTTTCCAAATCACACTAGTAGAAAAACTTCTATTAATAAAATGATATACTTCCATTTGCAATTTAACATATTTTTACTAGACAGTTCCAAACTTTTAAAATACATGCTGGACAAATTTTCTGTCACATGAAACCTTGTTGTTCTGAGAATACAACTAATCAAACACAATTGCAATATGCTTTAGTTTCTAGGCACATTGAGGAATAATGTTTTATCACAAATCTTCATTTTGTTACTAAAACAATGGACACATTGCTAAAAATTATTATTATTATTATTATTATTATTATTATTATTATTATTATTATTATTATTATTATCATCACCATCATCATCATCATTATTATCAATCATCACTATCATCATTATTATTATTATCATCATCATTATTTAAACTCAATAAAAATATATGTTCACTATGAAGACACAAAATTTGTCTTCTTCTGTATCCATTACCCCCTCCATTCTCCAGTACAATGCAGTGAGGCTTGCCAAAGCTTAACTATGCTCTGTGAAGTGATGGAGGTTGAGCAATTCACAATATCATAGGTTCCTGGATGGGTGTCTGTCTGGGAACCCTGTGATCAATCTGAAGGAGTAAAAGGTAATGACAGACTAGATTAAATGATTACTCCATTACAAATTCAACTTCAGTAGGTGGCTATAACAAAATATTACAATTTAACGTAACAGAAAAGAAAAAACAAAGTTTCAGAGCATTTTTAACGCAAACACCTTTTACAGTTTTCTAAACTCGTAAAAATTATACCTAATTTACGTATCATGGAGTTCAAAACATAAACCATGGCACCAGGAAAAGAAAACAAAATAACTTTTTATGAAGAAAAGATATGATATTGTTTGCAAAAACTCCTTCCCAACATATGCTATGGAAGATGGAACTTGAGACTGGCAGAAGATTGGTATCTACATATCCAAGGCACTGACAATCATGGGCCAATTGGATATGAGTTATCACAGTTTTCATTGACCTGCATTGCTAATGCCAAAAATCCTTATTGAAGACTTTAAATAACCAACTCCCTAATGCCTTAACTCAAGACACACATTCAAAAATAAACTGAAAACTTTCCTGTTAAACCATACATTCTACAGAACAAAATAATATAAACATCATTGACATACATCCACATGAATAAGAACTACTAATAACTTTGCATACTGTTCCATGTTTGAAACCTAGAATGATCTTTGGACATAAAGGATCAACACAAGCCACACATCAAGCACACACATTTTTTCTCTTTCTTTTTTCCTTTCTTTCCTTCTTTTTATCATCACTTTTTATTTTAAACTTCCTAATTACCCCTTATAAAATTAATTTGCATTATATATTTTCCATTACAATTTACACAAATATTTAATGTATTGTTTTAGTACTAAATTAGAATTTAATTTCAATTCCTGTATTGTATTTAGTTTTTAGAAATACCTATATTGAACATTGTATAATTATATACATATCCTGACTTGTCATACATGGCTTAGGCTGTATTTAAAGGACAAATATAATAATAATAATAATAATAATAATAATAATAATAATAATAATAATAATAATAATAATTATTATTATTATTATTATTATTATTATTTTGGGATCTAAACATTCCCACAGAAGGCACGCTTAAATTTCATGTGAGGGTAAGGATAAGGGCATGAGCCAGGGAGCTCAGTCTCAGTCTAATCCAACATAAGGGCTTGTAAAATGTAAACAATTATTAAGATTTTTGACAAAGGTATCTTATCTGACAAGAAACTGTTCTAGCAGTACGAGAACTTGTGCACTTGGCAACACTGCACCATGAGCTTGCTAGTTGCAAGTATGAAAGAAATATCTCCTGAAGAATAAGTGTAATTGAACTGTAAAGTTACTTTAAGATTAATTACAAAAATGAATGTTAATTGCAAAAATGGCCTTCCCTTGGTGTTACAAGGGGGTTAACCTTTCAAAAAGTATATAGTTTTTTATTTCAAAACTTCAACTTCATTTTATACTCCTCTGTGTCTTCATCAGAATTAAAAATTAGATAAAGTATGTCTCCAAACTTTACCAATAGCTTCTGTGTAAAATGGGAGAGCCTGTTGATATTTCTTGACTTTATAGAGTTGGTTTCCATTCTCTTTCTTAAGTTCAGCCAACCTGCAAAGATTAAGATAACTATAAGTACATGCAGAAAAATTATATTTGCAAGAATTATAAGAATCTATTGACATCAACAGTACTTTATAATATTCACAGAAAATGCATTGACACACACGTGTAGGAAGTATCAAACCCAATAGCATACAAACAAGAAGTTCACCTAATATGCTACCTTCTCTTCAGAATCTCTAATCTCATTGATTTGTTATAATCAACGCCGATGCAGTGCTATCACTAAAAGTTTTAGGAAAATGTTTTTTATTTCATTGTAATAAATTACAATATTTATCTCAAAGATTTAAAGTTAGTTAAAGATTAGATTTAAAATTCCACTAATTTTTTTAATTGTTAATTAAAAATGTATTTAAATTTAGAAAATTATGCAAAATTTAGAAATAAATAGCAATTATTGGTCATTATGTGCAAATACTAAACTACAAAACTCCTACACTTGTTACTTACATAAATTCTCTTCTACAATGCGTAGATATAATTGTACAGTCATTCATTTTTAATTGCATTAGTCTTTATAAACACAGCTCATTAATAAATTTAACTTCGTTAAGGACATCAAAAAGTCTTCAGAGACTGTAATAAAAATAACCGAATCTCAATAACTTATCTACAACAAATTAAATTTATATTCTTCCTTCTCAACATCCATGATCCATTACCCTATCAAATCAATTGCATTTGAGTCACATAAGATTTAAATAATCACATTTGAAAAAAGACAATCCTAACAGATTAACAAACACATTTGATGAATATTGAAACCAATGCAATAGATTTTAAGTAGCATGTGTCAATAACATTTCAATCTATCAATTCAACATAACTCTACCCAATAAAGTTTTAATATGGAAGTAATACAAAAGTACACGCCCTTTAATTTACGGGCGCACGTGGGATACATGATGTTTACAATGGTAATTCATCATTCTCAAAATAACATTAAAATAGAGCAAAGGACATATGGTTTTACTGTATCTCAATACGTTTTAAGAAGTAAATCTTGGCACTTGCAGAATAGTTTGGACACAATTGCACTACACAATCTAGAGTTTCTTTTCTATTATACTCTTCTTAGACACCCGATGAGCTTTCTCAAATATAGTCACAATGACAACAAAGGGTAATCTAGTCGTAGGTGTCAATAAGGAAACAATCCTAATGACAACTGGCCATACACACTGTATAACACAGAAGACGTACATGCTGAACATGTAAAACGTGATTGAAATTTTAAGAATTTCACTCCATTTAATTTTGTTTTCCGGAAAAAATCGTAAAACATTGCATCAGCTGGGCATCTTCATAGTCTTCGCTAGCTTCAAATTAGCGATCGTGCCACTTACTTAGACCCTATAAAATTTTCCCAAACACAGCAAATCCTAACATCTGTCATTCTTTCCCATACTTACTCTTCCCCATTATTTATAACCATTTCTCCCACTGTTTCATGTTCACCCATGTCGAGTTCATTCACTGTGTCTGCCATCTTACGAAATAGAGGATCGCTAGCCAGAGACTGCTCAGAGTCGCTGGCTCTCTTCGGTGGCACTAGAAATAAAGAGCGAGTTTCGGACCCGGAGGGTTCTTTAACCAATAAGAACATTATAAAATTATCAGTAATGGCTGGTCTGTCTGCGAAGAGTAAATGAAGGCAGTGAAGATTGTTTATTTGGTTGGCTAATTGTATTTGTTTTTTATTGTGCATGAAGTATAATTAAGTAGAAGCACGGTGTGTCCTTGTATTCTGTTAAGTACTGTCACTTCTGTTAGCTAGTCGATTTTTTAATTGGAAGTTTACCGGCAAGAGTTAAAATCTTGAAATGATGTCGTGGTTCATCTTCAGGTTCTTCTCATCTGTTTGCTATATGTGAAATACACTATGAGTAATACACGCCTTATCGTTTCTTTTCAGAAAGTTGGGCGTGTATATAAGATGGTCTGTGTATCAGGCTGTACTAGGCCTACCTACGAGCAGAGTGACAGGTGCTCCGTCCATACATCTCTATTATCCATCATCAACAAGTGATTGATGTGGCTTGTACAACATCCGGAGAGTATACTGAACAAGATCTTCCATGAATGAAAACCCCAGTTTTGTGCAGGGACCAAGCTAGCAATTAGCATGGGGAACAGCAATAGTTGTTGCAAGTTCAATAACTCAAGTCATCCCCCAAGCACAAATTTTGAAGAACCTCTACCTGAAGGTGAAGAGAGTGTAGGTAATTTACAACATATAAGTGAACGTGAACCTGAAGACTGGGATGCAGATCCATCTCTTCATCCAAAAGCTGGAACTATTTTTATGGAAAGATCAAAAGCATCACTAGAAAGTAAGTGAATTGGCAAAAGAAGGGCATGATATTTCTGTTTTTGATTGTTAAATGTACAAGAACTGTATGTATAGTGAGAAAAAACTAATGACCCTCATTCTTTAAAGAATTTACTTTTATAATTGATTCATTTGCATCTAGGAGGGGTCATGTCCTCACTGGAAATTTTGAAAGGGACTCCCTACAAAGCCTTATGTAAGCCAAAGCAAAAAATTACATTGGCACAAAGCCTAATGTTGCAGATCATTTTATTTCTATATGTTTAATACCATATTTCCTTCTTTATTCAATCTTTAAATTTGGGGAATTAATCTGAGACATTTGGGGAAGAGTCTTTCCAATCAATCTGGCAACTCTGTAAATGATTCATTGTAAAATCATTTGTTTTTATGAGTAGTACCATTGAAGTTATAGTTTCATTCTCCTTGTAGTATGGTTTATTTATTTAATATAGTAAAGTATTTTATTGTAAACAAAGTTTAATGGAAAATGAGTGACCCAGAACTCTTAATTAGTTGGCCAATTCTTGTTTAGGCTGTACTTGCCAATGAATTTATCTAATTGTGATTGTTCTATGCAGTTGGACTCTTGTTTGAGTGTTCACAATTTTGCTAACTCTCACTTTTTATTACCAAATATTTGATAAATGCTAATAAATGCATTTCATTTAAATGTTGAAATAATTCATTCAAGTAAAAGGGAATTTCTTTTATCCAATTTGTTAATATCGTAAAACAAATATCTGAAAACTATCTATTAAAGTTCCACTTGACTTGCTAATAAATCTACTTTATTTTCAGATGGGATGGTGCGAAAGAAAAGTCAGAATCATGTAAGTATGGCATTGCTTGAAAATAAAAGTGTGGGGGGGGGGAGGGGGGGGGGAATGAAATGGAAGCATTTTGGATATCAAATCTGATTTAAATAAAATGCTGCATGTAATTAAACAGGAGAAAAAAAGTGAAATGTTAAAGTTTTCTAAACATGATGGATGCTAATTTTTGCTATATTTTCCTTTGTAATTATTAGTTTGTAAGTTGTGTGTGCCATTAACAGACAAGACATTTGTTTGCAGCTGGTTGATGTGCGACCTCTGAAAAAGAGCAGTTCCTGCTCTACTATATATTTGGATGATAGTACTGTGTCTCAGCCTAACTTGAAAAACACAGTTAAATGTGTTGCCCTTGCCATCTATTATCACATCAAGAACCGAACTTCGCATCGACAGCTTGATATATTTGACGAAAAGCTTCATCCTCTTACGGTAAAAGTGGGAAACTATTAGTACTGTATAAGAATCATTCTGCAAGAACCAAATAAACAGAGTTTGAAACCACCTAGAATTTTTGGTTTCGAAAGCTATTCAAATATGTGACTCATGGTTTTTAGTTCTATATGTGTGAATGTATCATTTATTAATCCCATTTTTCTAGTATAGCAAAAAATAAAATTACTAAAATAAGTGAGAATGTAATTGTTGCTCATTGATCTTAAATTATCATAAATACTGCCATGATTCTGCTTGAAAAGCAGAAAAATTTCTGTGTATTCCTGTGTGCTCAAATAATTATAATTTTGGAATTAAGGTTGTAAAATCTCTGCTAGAATAATTATTTCTATCTTCATTATAAAAATGTTTTCAGTATTTATGTTAAAGCTACGTATAAATTCTGATTTGAGCTTTTTAAAGGATGACTACACATTCAAAATGTCATTTGTTCAATATCAAAAAGATAAAGGTAGTATTTATTAACCAAGTAAACAAATCTAATCTTAGCAAATCTCTTCATTGCTATTTTGGTTATCTTTCGTACATGTTACACAACTTGAGTCTGGAAAATTTTCTGAGATTCACAAATTGAATGTTGAAAACATCAATACCTAGGAACTAAGGGGACATAATGACTTGTATGAATATCTTATCATTTATTGAAGCAGAATGAAACTGAACATTGATTTTGGCAATTGGAGATGAAATATCTTAGCCTTTCCACTAATTCTATTGATCAACTGTAAAAGCCTGTTTCCTTTCCTATCTTATCTGTTAAAATTCTCTGTACCACAAAAATTTTTGAAGAGAGAATTCTTTCTGGTTAATGGTATGCATTGTTTGGTAATGTTCTTATCCTGACAAAAAGTATTGAAGTAAAAAGGGTAAATTTTAATATTGCTGTAGTAGACGTGTGCATATTAGGACAGTCCAACTAGGAAAATATTGCTAAAATATTACAAGTAATTCTTCATAATCGTAACTTTGAACATTGTCATATTAGTAATAACTACAAACTAATTAATTGGAAAGTACATAAACTTGAAAATACCTAATATTTTATTTATTGTTTATACCAATTACCTATTGCAGTTCAATCTTTTTTACTTAAAAGGTTCAAATCATGTTAATTCATTTTTTAAATATACAAAATATTTATGCTCTCTAATGACTATGGTGTTCTCCATTTGAGGAAAATACAATATTGTTTTTCATTCAAGGGCAAAATTAATTGAAGTGTTTGAAGGCAATAATTTATTTATTTATCCGATTCGCTTTGTACATATAAGTAACAATTAGTATATTAAATTATAAAGCTATAAGTAATTTACAATGATCATTATTGAGCCAATGAATGATGAATGCATATAATTAAAATAAAGTTTATGAAACTAACTGAATTACAATATACCATTGTCAAGCAAAAATGATCAAAGTATATAATGTTATGAATGAACAACAAATGATGATTTCAACTGCTTTTCTTCGGAAAAAGAGCTAAGACTTCATACCGTTGGCTTTGGAGAAATTCAAAAATGGGAAAAGGGAGTTTTGCCTTCATGGAAATCCTCTTTCCACTTATTTCTTCCTTCTAAGGATTTTTAATTTAGAACAAGTATTTAAAATTAAACAGAAAGAAGAAACTAAAACAATTATACAGATGGTAGATTATAAAAATAGAAGTAGTTCATAATGACATGATTCAAAATAGAAAACCATGTCTCAGTTTTAATTTAGGGTATAGTATTCAAAACTAAACAAATTGTGATGTTAATACTATTCCTTTTAAGTAAGCAATACAAAAAATATTTAGAAATTATTTGGACATTTATATTGATGATTCATTCCATGCTTTATTCAATTTTTTATAGAGAGATGGTGTTGCAGATGACTATGACAAGCACGATCCTGAACATAGGCAGATATATAAATTTGTAAGGACGTTATTTAATGCAGCACAGCTTACTGCTGAGTGTGCCATAATTACTCTTGTTTATTTAGAAAGGTTGGTGTAAAATTCCTTTAAATTATTCTTATGCAATCTATATCATTCTGTTAATATTCCTTTGCCTAACATAATTGTTTACTATTTTTTATAGGCTTCTCACTTACGCAGAAGTAGACATCACACCAGCTACGTGGAAAAGAATTGTTCTTGGAGCTATTTTACTAGCATCAAAAGTTTGGGATGACCAGGCTGTTTGGAATGTGGATTATTGCCAGATTTTAAAAGACATAACTGTGGAAGATATGTAAGTATTTGTAGCTCATAAAATCTCAATTAAATGATTTATACTGTAATTATTTTACATTTAAATAAAGTTAATTTTCCATTGTGTACTAATATTTTTTTTCTAAATGAAGGCTAATAAAGCAGTAATATTAAATGGAAAAGAGTTTTGCTTGGAATGTATTGTTTACTTAATATTTCTTTTGTACATATTTTATGGCAATTTAAATTTTCAGGAATGAATTAGAGCGTCAGTTTTTAGAAATGCTTCAGTTCAATATTAATGTTCCATCCAGCGTTTACGCCAAGTATTATTTTGACCTTCGAACACTCGCTGAAGCCAATGACCTCGCGTTTCCTGGTGAACCACTGAGCAAGGAGCGTGCCCAAAAACTGGAGGCTATGTCACGTGTCTGTGAAGACAAAGTCAATGAAGCTCTTCGCAATGGCTTCAAAAAATGGTCCAGTATGGATAACGTGAGCATGGGAGGTCCACGACGTAGTGTGGCAATATTATCATGAGTGGCCGTAATATTTACCTACATTTATTCCCTATTAAAT
Organism: Gryllus bimaculatus; assembly: GCA_017312745.1. Taxonomy (NCBI): domain Eukaryota; kingdom Metazoa; phylum Arthropoda; class Insecta; order Orthoptera; family Gryllidae; genus Gryllus; species Gryllus bimaculatus. The sequence goes on from BOPP01000001.1 coordinate 5,768,893, forward strand.
CCACGGAGATGGGTGTGCTAGTCAGACAACTTCACACTGCATACTCTGGTGTCCTTGTACGGACATTCATGCACGTGTCTATTCAACGAAATACATAGATGTGTGGTATACGGAAAGTGCTTAAAACTCTCTGCCAAAGCAACTTTACTGCAATTTCTTTTTATCGATTTGGGAAGTAGATTAGCATTCAGATCTTCTGAGACTAGCTCAGGCAGTTATATGAGGAGAACAAAATTAGAGCTGCAAGGACTCATTGAATACGAAATTAATTACTTTGATGCACAGCTTGCTTGAAGTCCATTTGCTAATTAGCACAAACACTTTAATCTTGGAGCTTTCCTTAGTAATTCAATTTCAGAGAATGGTTTTCCATTCTTATATATCTATATTCTCTGGCAGTTGTAATTGATTGGATGTCCAATCTTCATTACCGTTTTTCAAATTTACAGTTTCATGCTTGCATGGTATATAATAAAATATTATAATACCATATATTTGAGACATTCAGCAATACTAGAGATTTTGTAAAAGTATGAATTGCTGAGTTTCTTATAATAATTTGTACAGTGATTTGGAAAGGACAATGTATTTAGTTAGTCTTAGTGATAATTTTGTGAAGCCATGTGATATTGAAATTGAATTGACTTCATTACAAAGTCATGCATTATACCCTCAGTAGATCTGAATGTTTATCTGCCTTCATTGTAAAATGAGGCTGAAGGGAAAGGCATGTCTGTATATAAACAAGAGGCATTTTTGCCTTGGGCTTCACTCTACATTCTTCCAGGTTTTGTGTAACAAATTTTGACTCCAAAGATGGTGAGACATAGAGAAATCATACATATAATTTTTATCCTTTAATATAATCTGTATAAAGCTAGATTCATTCATATTGTTATACTATAATATTATACTAGACTGCAGAACATAAATATGAGTTGGCATATGTAGACAAAGTATTTGCTCATTGTACTCAAGCAGTCAAATGACTGTTTTCATATGTGCAGCTTAGCATATGTTATGTCAAATTTATATGTAGCACAATGCCAGCCATTGCTTTCTGTGATCAAATTATATTATTTATCCATATTTTTTGTGAATGCCAAAAATGATTTATTGATGGTCTTCTACCAGTAGACTGTAAATGTTTCATATTGTTTTATTTCTTTGAAATATATTAGATTGTATTGGTTATTCTGAAGAAGCATGCGCTATGTAATAAGTTCTATTACATTGTTTTGTGAAGGGGCATTGATTAGGTAGCTTTCTCTGGGATAGGAAAAAATGGTTTTGTGAGGCTTACATGCTAAGACATGTTATGTTAAACTGTCTTGTAAGTTCCTTTCATTCCTCATGAGTGTTATGATAATGGTAAGTCAGGGTGAAATAATTTGCTTCACATTATATTAAGAGATGTGAATGACAAAAGGAGATTTGTGGGAAGGAAGTGTGTTTGTGACCTCCAGCCTTAGGGACAGAAGAAATTTAATGCAGTATTTACAATTCATTAATTATTTTGCAGTATTTATATTAACTTTCAGTTCTAATTTTTGTCCTTTTACTTCAGTTTTCTTTGTGCACAGTTAGTATTTAATTTTATCACGGACAAGTTATCCATGTGGCTCTAATCAAAACATTTTCAAGTATTAAGTTTTCCTGTGAAAGTGGATGGATGTATGAGGAACACCTGGAAATTGATCTTTTTATAGTAAAATTAATAAACTTTAATTTTTAAAATATATTTTGGAATTATATAATTCAGATTTTTGCAAAAATATTCATAATATGGATATACATACAAAATGTTTGGTATGTTTTTCATGACCACCTATTCTACCTTTCCTTCTATTCCTGTACAAAAATTATATCATAGGAGGAAGTATGAAAAAAACAAAAAAATTTAATCAATGCCTGATTCGTGGGTTAATCGAATCTTTCAAAACCGACAATTAATAACAGTTGCATGTTTTGTAGCAGGTAAATAACTTCTCCAAAGTATTGAGTGCAATAAGTAATTCCAAAGACTGTCAATATGTTTCAACGCCATTTCCAAAATTATCCAAAATAAATTTTTAATGAAGTATCGAAATAAAAAATTGATTAAAGTTCCATTATATTCGACAAACATTAACGACGCAGGACTGCTCTTCAGTTATTTTTAAGAGTTCGTATTCGGTGTATAATAATCCTAAAGGACACTTCATGTTTTCGTTCATAAGTGCACAAAATCAGTTTTACGCATAATGCGTGGGGCGGTAAAATGCTTCAATTGTCATTTAGCTAACATTTCAGCCCGTCTATTTTGTTTGAATCATTACTATTTTTTCTCTCGTAATTACAAATTGTTTACACAATTTCAATACGTTGTACGTCAATATTCCAAAGACGACTAAGAATACAATTTTTGCAATGGCCAAGCTTTCACCAAAGTCACATGTTCACAGTCTCTCAGCTGAGCGACGTCAATGTATTCTCTTGTCAAACATCTTTGGTTCTTCTAGTCGAGGAAAGTGACGTACACCTCTGGGACTACGGGAATCAAAATGGCCGTGTTCAATAGTGGACGGAGTGTAACAAAGACGAGTGTCATGGATACGCAAGTAGGGACACAAGAAACTATAGTGGATCGTTTGAAGTTACTACATCCGATGGTGAATGAAGAAGAAACTCCGCTGCCACGTTCGTGGAGCCCGAAAGATAAATATAACTATATTGGTTTGTCGCAAAATAATTTGCGAGTTCATTATAAAGGTCACGGTAAGACACACAAAGATGCTGCTAGTGTCCGAGCCACTCATCCAATTCCAGCAGCGTGTGGGTTATACTACTTTGAAGTGAAGATAGTAAGCAAAGGTCGTGATGGGTATATGGGTATTGGACTTTCAGCTCAGGGGGTCAACATGAATAGACTTCCTGGTTGGGACAAACATTCCTATGGTTACCATGGTGATGATGGTCACTCATTTTGCTCATCTGGTACAGGTCAGCCCTATGGTCCAACATTTACTACTGGTGATGTTATAGGTTGCGGAGTGAACCTCATTGATAATACTTGCTTCTACACAAAGAATGGCCACAACCTAGGAATTGCTTTCACAGATTTACCCCCAAATCTATACCCAACAGTAGGACTACAAACCCCTGGAGAAGTAGTAGATGCAAATTTTGGACAAGCTCCATTTGTGTTTGATATTGAGGACATGATGCGAGAACTTCGTGCTCGAACTCAGCTTACTATACATAATTATCCTGTGCTTGATAATCAGGGTGAATGGCAAGCTACTTTACACAAAATGGTATCAACATATTTAGTTCATCATGGTTATTGCGCTACTGCGGAATCATTTGCTCACAGTACTGGACAAGTGTTTGATGAAGAAATTACATCTATTAAAAATCGCCAGAGGATCCTACGACTTGTGTTGGCTGGTCGAATGGGTGAAGCCATAGAAACAACTACAAATCTCTATCCCGGACTTTTGGAACATAATCAGAATCTTCTCTTCTTACTCAAGTGTCGTCAGTTTATTGAGATGGTTAATGGTACAGACTCTGAAGTGTGCCCTCCTCGTTCCTCTCGTGGCCAAAATGTCTTTTCTCCTACACATCCTTCATCTACTCCTTCCCAGCCTACGAGTCCCATCCAAACTTCAGTCATACAGTCTTCTAAGAGTTATGGAAATAATCGTAATCGAAGCTCTTTAGTGGAAGAAAACAATGTTAGTAACATGGCTGTGAATGGTGACAATAGTGGATCAGGTGATAAGTCCAATGGAGTGTCATTAGTTTTGAGGCAGCAGACATTAAGTGCACCAGATGAAGGTGATGTTGAAATGGACACACATGATGAAAAAAGTAAGCAAAAAGTTTCATCTCCTGCTACAAATGGTTACCAGAATGGGAATGAACATCCACAAGACAAAGGTAATGCCGTTGAAGAGGAGGAGGAAGAAATGGATGTTGAAACTCAATCATCTAAACACCAGTTGTGTGGTGGAAGTAAGCCTGCTGTGGAACGTATTTTAGAGTTTGGAAGAGAGCTTTACAACATGAACCTTCGTCTTGAACAGGAACAAAGTAAAAATGAGAATAATAAAAAAATGCTTCAAGATGCCTTTAGCTTATTGGCTTATTCAAATCCATGGAATAGCCCTGTTGGCTGGCAATTAAATCCCGTTCAAAGAGAAACAGTGTGTGCTGTACTAAATTCTGCCATTCTGGAATCAAGCAACCTTCCATGGCGACCTCCATTGGAAGTGGCTATTGCTCATGCTCAAGAACTGGTTCACCTGATGTCTCGCTCTGGACTTGGGTCATGTGCCTTTGCCAGTGTGGACGATTTGCTGCAGTACTGAATTTCAACCACACTTGGAAGATTGAAGTCTATAATCGATCTCAGGCTTGAGCTGCTCAGTCTGACATGAAGCAGCTCCTTACGTTTCATAAGAAGCATTTGATATTTTGTCAACATTTCTGGTGTTTGTGCTGCATGGAAAGAGGTTGTATTTGTCTGATTTGTAAAATAGTAAAAGCATATAATGGTGTCAATTTTGCCCCTGACATAAATGTGATTCAATGAACATTAATAATTGTGTGAATTAACTCTGTTTTAATGGTAAATTTTTTTCATGTTCATGATTAACATTTTTCATTCATTTTCTTTAGCACATGTTCTTCTTAAAAAGAGCATGTGAACGTGCTGTTTCCTATTATGAAAATGAACATTAATTTTATTTGTATAATTTATGTGTTGCTTAGAAATGAAATTTAAATCCACTTCCAGTTTGTCATACTGTCAGTTTTGTCAGAATTGAGTTTTTATCTTTTGACAATGTCATTCTTACTTTGTGATGACAAATCAGTGGATTTGTTTGTATTTATTTAAGGAAGCAGCTTAAGTAATATTTTAAATGAAAGATAAAATCTATACTTTTCAGTTTGTAATTTGCAGAGACCACTCATAAGTGAAAGTAGAATTGTAAATATCTTTGGTGTTTCAAAAACTCAAATTCACTTATGAACCTTTTTCATAACTTGTGGATTTTGTTTGTAATGAAAGTGAGCAAAGAATTTGAAAACGATCTTGAGAGTTGATGTGATGGACGCAGAGAGACAACCTGTTCAGATGTAATACTAGTAAAGTAAAACTTGTAACTTCTGATAATTATTTACTTTGGATTTTGAGTCAGGTATTTCATATTTTATGCAGATTAGAAAAGTTTTTAAAAGTAAATAAGCATAAAAAAATTGCATTTATATAAGTTTACATTGAAAACTGTTTCTGAGATTGTTAAATTAAAGATATAATTTTTTTAAATTAGATACTTACAATGTACATGAATTTTCAGACTATTAAAACATAGATAATTTTCATTGGGACTGGTTGTATCCACTTAGTAATAATTAAATATACGGAATATCTCCATTTTTTAAATAATGATATAGGATTTAAAGATGTAAAAAAAATATACTTGGCATAGTGCTCAGATGAACTTGATACATGCAGTGTATTCGTGCTCTTAAGATGTTTACGTTTTTTGTTATAAAAATACAATAATGTGCACTTAAATCTAGCATTGCTTAATAATTTTGGCGTAATGGAATTCCATAAACTAGGTATGCACCTTTGAATTTAAGCTTTCATTTTGATCCTATTTGCTGAAAATATGGGTAATCACAGTAAACTGGTTTATTGTCTGTGGAGTTGTTAAATGTAATTTTCTTTGTATAATACTCTCAGTGACCAGACTTTCGGATCAGGATATAATCAATACATGTAATAGAGGTTTAATATATGTACATATTCATAGAACTATTAAAAAGAATTTTAGGATAAATTGTGATGTTGAGTCTTTTCATTTATACAATATTTAGTTGATTTATTCAAAGTATAAGTATAATAAAAGAAAGTGATGGCACACAATACACTGTCCTTTAGTATACCATATTTGTTCCAAAATTTGTTTGACAAATGGAACTTCATTCAATCGTTTATTTTACAAAGGTAAAGTCATCTTATGATTGTACCAATATGAATGAAAAGTAGATATTAAAGATTTAATGGAAATATAGATTGTATTTATCGATATTTATTGCAGAGGTGGCAAGTAATTGAGTACGAATTGTGAGAACACGTTGTGTGGCCTTCCATCTAGTAAGTGTTTTAAGTAATAATTGAATGTCGTTGCCTAGAAAACAGCAACATTACAGGAGTGAAGTGTGTAATGTGATGTTGGAAGATAAAGCTTTGTAGAAATAGTCTAAAGTTGAGGTAAATATGTAAATTGCTTTGATGGAATTCTTTTCAGGTAAATACCATCAATAGGACAGGTCGCAAATTTCAACATGTTTAACCTCAATTGTAACTTATGAATTTTGAATATTAATTTCTTTAGACTATAAAGCTTTTATCTAACAAGCCCCAATATGGTGTAATATTTTTTGATCACCTGTAAAGGTGCTTGTACTGTGTGAATTGTGGCTTCAATAAATTACCTTTACTTTATTGTTGTATTTTGCATCCAATGAATTAACTACATATTAACACATGTCGTTCGAAAATAGGAGAGAGAATTGCGCAGTATGATTATTTGGGTCTTCGAACAGCTGATCAAATCAAGGTCAGTGACAGTACTAGTTATTTTAGGACAAGGCATATTGCAGTATTCCTGACCTATTAACTCAAGTTCTACACTTTGATATGGTGGGAAGGCTCTTGAGAAACCTTTCATTAAAGAATTAGAATTTTCATTATTTACAAACTATTTATAGTTTCTTTCGATCTCCATTTGAGGGACTGAAGTTCAGTCACTGAACTAAGCGTAAGAATAGAAGAGTTTTGAGAAACGTGTTTGCTCTTGTTCTGTGGGTTTCTCTTTGAAATCATAAAAAGTTCCTGCACATAAATAAATAAAAATGATGGCGCCACTGGTATTGACGTAGAGGTTATGTTTTAATACAATGGGATACAACCAAAAAATCGCCCTGCTCTTGATCAACCCTTTATCAACTTGATTCAGTTTTCATCGCCATGGTAAGTATATACATAATGCACGCACTCGTAGAATTTCTATGATACCTAAGCACCCAAGCTCAAGTGTGTGTCATGTGCTTTGCAGTTTTAAAGATTTGTCGACTGAAGTGGAGTTTGTGTCAGCAGCTGGCGCAACCTTGTGTGTGCTTCAAGATCCGAGAGGATTATCATAACTCAAGTCGAAAATTGAATTGATAAAAACTAAATTGTTTCTCATGGTGATCTGTTGTCAAAAATGATCTATGCAAAGAACGCAGATATTCAGCCGGCTGTTATTATAATAAAAATTTTCTTCAACATTTGAAACACTTTCACAGTATATGGTTTATGTATTTCGAACTTTGAAAAACTCGTTTAGTGCAAACATTTCGCCCAAGTGTCCACTAAAAGACGTTACAACACAATATGTTGATTTATGAGGGCAAAAATGTCCTGGCACCAATGGTTCGAATTGGGACCCTACCAATGCGCCTGTTGGCTTTAGACTATGGGGCAGATATTGTATATTGTGAAGAGTTAATTGACTGGAAGCTACTGAGATCAGTGAGAAAAGAAAATGGTATGTAATAAAAATGTTTATATATTTTCAAAGTGATTAATTTGAAATATAATTTTATTGTATTGAAACATTGCAGTTGTACTGGGAACTATAGATTACATCGACAAAACAGATGGTACTGTTGTGTTTCGAACAACTTCAAGAGAAAAAGATAAAGTAGTATTTCAACTAGGAACTTGCAGTGCTGAAAGAGCAGTTAAAGTTGCACAAATGCTGTAAGTTGCAATTGCTAATTTAAGTGAATTATTTTTTTATTTTAATGCTATGAATTAACTTTAATTCAGCCTTTAGCATTAGAAACTTGTTTGTTTGTTTTTCTGCTTCAATTAAGAACAATTTTGAGGCACACTAAGAATGTGTCAGAGTTGGCTGAAATACTTATGTTGCTGCTAATTTTATGAGCTAATATCTCTATTTGTGCTATGAGAGATGGTGAGAAAACATTTTAAACAAAATAAGAGGATAAAGAAAAAGGGGCTAATCAAACTTAATAGTTGAAGAGCTACCATATTTTATTACATCCATAGAGATGATTAAACACTGATAGAAGATATTAGAGAATGTTTTTCCAATTTCTTATTTCTGCAGTGATGTTAATTTGTTCCTTGTTTGGTTTCAGAGAGAAAGATGTAGCAGCCATAGATGTGAATATGGGTTGTCCCAAAAAGTTTTCTGTTGATGGGGGAATGGGAGCAGCTCTTCTCTCAAAACCAGAAAAGGCTTTTGAAATTCTTAGTTCGCTGGTCAAAGCAGTGAATGTTCCTGTAACCTGTAAGATACGAGTTTTACCTTCTTTAGACGAGACTGTTGAACTTTGCAAAATCCTAGAAAGCAGTGGTATAATGGCTATTGCTGTTCACGGTCGCACCAAAGAGGAAAGGCAGCAACATGCAAATAGAAATGATGTCATACAAGCTGTTGCCAAAAACTTGAAAATACCTGTTATTGCCAAGTTAGTAATGACCAGGGCTAGGAGTTGTATGTAATTTCATGTCTGTTCATTGGTTATGGTAAAAATTGTATCTTACATTTCTAAATTCGGCTTTTAGAAGTTATTGATTATCCTATTAAACCTATTTAATTTCAACATAGAGTACATATTTTCACATATTTAAGGGAAACTGGTGTATCTTTGCATATTTCATATTTCCATTGCAATATATTCCATATAATAATAGACTTTCAAAATTATTCTTGGAAATTTGTTTTAAACTTTCAGTGCTATATAAAGTAGTACATTGGACTTGACAGTGGATCATGGTTTAACTCATATCTTGTTAGGTTCAAAGAGGACTCCATTAGTAATACTTTTAATGTTGAGCCGCATTGCAGCCAGTGCAAAATAATAGTTGGAGATAAAAAGGGCAATTTCATATATGTCAACACGTAAAACAGTGCTTTTTAATCCTCTGCTTTGTAAAAGGCCAACTACAAGAAAATAATTAAGGAACTTACACTTTCAGCAATGCTATGTTCAGTTTATTTTAGTAAAAGATTAGTTGTTGAAGATTTAATGTTATAATTAGACTTGGAATTTTAGGCACAAGAGAGTTATGATTTAGACATCTAAAATAGGTTACAAAATTATTAAACTAGGCATTTAAAAAACCTTAGACATGATAAGTTATATTTCTGGCCTCTAAAGATTATCACGAAAGAATTAAATTAAACACTAGGACTCAAGAAAGTCAAGTATTTGTACATTTTATGAGGGTAACCAATCATATTATCTGATTCACTTTCATTACTTTTTATTTCAATTATTCTTTCTCACTTTTCATTGATTATTGACGTCTCTAGTGGGAGTATCCTCACTCTCCAGTTTGTGTCTCTTAGTACATGTAGCACTAAGTGGCAGTTCTTATCCCTCTTTTAAAGAGCTAGCCTCGCTGTGTAAGAAAATGTAAACTTTTCATTTTTAACCAGTCAACTGCACAGTTGAACCATGTGCAATTGACTAAGAAGTGCATACTAGTCGGAGACAGTGAAGTATTGACTTAATATTGACTTGCAGAGCTCCTTGTGGTTGGGGTGTAGTTGATTGCTTATTTGATCAGGGAATATTCACGTTTACAGAAATTTGAGTAGTAATTTGCATTTCGGTAAAACAAACTTAAAAGATTAGTAATTAAAATATGATAATTCATCAGAATTACGTGTTTGGGGCAGATTTAGGTAAAAAAAAAAATTTTTTAATTGGTAAAAACCGCCTTTTTAAGATATCTTAGGTGCTTGTAGATGCTTTCAGTAGATATATTTTTTTATGATTTGTAAACATCTGCAACTATTTTCCACAATCTCTTAAAGGAACCAAGTAGACCTCTCCCCTAAAATCTGAAGTCTAGTTATAATTTAGTTGTTTTGGGTATTCTATTTATGAAACTTGGAAATAATCTATTCATCAAATATTTACTGTTTTAATTATTTTATTCAATTGTAGTCTATATTTTAAACGTATGTATGTAAATATTTAGGTACTGTTATTCCATATAAATTCTAGCCCTGTTAATGATGTTTAGTTAATTAACAAAAGGAGCTGGAAAAGAAATATTTTTTATATGCAAACAAATATTATTTTCCAGCGGAGGTTCTAAAGAAATTGAAAGCTATGAGGATATTGCTAAGTTCAGAGAAAACACAGGCTGTTCATGTATAATGCTGGCACGGGCTGCTGAATGGAACTGTTCTATATTTCGTGCAGAGGGAAAACTACCACTGGATGAAGTCATTAAATCTTATCTCAAGTATGCTGTTGACTTCGATAATGCTCCTGCCAATACAAAATATTGTATTCAAAATATGCTTAGAGAATTGCAAGAAACTCCTCGAGGGAAGAAATTTCTTGAAGCCCAAACTTTGGAGCAAATGTGGTAATTTTTTATTTCTTTGTGTTTATCATCTACACTGCACTGGAGACTTCAAACTAAAAATATTATTTCTAGTTTAGAAAAATTCTGATTTATGATAATTGCATTTTCAGTCATCTCAAGAACTAGTGTATCTCATATCAAAAGAAAAAGATTCACATCCTTCAAATTACATTCTACATTTGATGTAATAGTAAGATTATTGTTTCCAAGTTATCTCAGAACACATGTGAACTGTGTTCCATCTGTTTTGCTGCAGAGCAGTCTCCCTCTTGATGATTGTGTTTAAAAGGAAGGTTTTTGATAGTCAATGTTTGATATAGTTTTGATATTTTAAGGAATTGCCTATAAATTACTTAATGCTAAAGAGTGGGGAAGAAGGTTTGAAGTGGCGATAAGCAGAGTTACATAGGGGTAGAGGATATTTGTTTAGTGTTACATAATATGGACTTGAAAAAAAAGGAATTATTTCAGCATATGTTGAACAATAAATACATTTTTTTTTAGTCTTTTACTAAAATATATGTTATTAGATGTAATTTGTTAAAATAAATGGAAATATTTGGTCATAATTTGTATTCAATCTGTAAGATAACAAAGAAAATATTCAAAACTGAGATGTGGTATATTCTAAAATCCATTTAAATTGACGCAATACAATCTTGCTCATGCGTCACCCACAATGGTGTAGGCATGACTTGTGATCAAAATTTTATCACCAATGTGTCCTTCCTTGCCCCAATTTTATTGTTAGATGCATTCAGTATTGCCTATAAATTTCTACTTTAATTATCATTAATTTTTATATATAACACATGTAAAATGAATACAAATTGTTTTTACTGTGCTATAATTTATTTTAACTTGCATATACGAGAGGCCAGGGACAAGCTTTACATAATTATTTGGATGGTTGAAGGGCACATTATTGGTGCGTTACAGAGGGGGAGGGTGTATTCAAAATACTTTAAGCAGTTTCTGAAGAAAGCCTTTGATAACTCTGATCAAAACATAGCGGCACTTCAAGGCTATGGGCTAGACAGAGAGGGGAACTTTCATCCAATCAGGTGCTTCATCGCAACTTGAATTTTTGTAATTGGAGCTCCTGATTGAATGACAATGTCCCTCTCTCCTTCAGACTCAGGACTTTGAAGTGCCACTACTTTTAAATGGAGTATATAATTCTTGTTATCTATAATATTATTCTTTTATCTCCACCTTTTGTAAATAAATTAATTGAATTTTATTTTGTCAAAAAAAGTAATATATGATAGAGAAGAAAAGTTCAGTCTTTGATGTAACATTAGGTTATTTTGTCATTGGCCATGCATGTAAATTGCAAAGAAGCAATCAGTTTGGCAAACTCTTCTGTCTTATAATCTTTACAATAAACTAACTTCTTGCTGTAGAAAATGTTTTACAGCTGAATGTTTTAGAAATAAATGATTAATGTAATAACAATTTTTGGCAGCTCTCTGTGGGATATGGGAGAATACTGTCGTCAGAAGCAGCAAGAATATAGAAAACTGGGATTGCTTACTCGTCGAGATGTTGTTCCTGGTTCTTTAGAACCCATTCTTAAAAGACATAAAGTGGAAGAAGAAAATGGTGAAGTATTTGAGCTTCAGTGCGCCTTTTTTCGGAGTGTTTATTTGTCTGATGTTGACCTCCCAAAGACAAGGTTACTTGTCCACGCAAAGAGAAATGGTTTAGGGCAACCGCAGTATCAAACTCAACAAGAAGATAAACTCTTCAAGTCTGTGGTGACTGTCAACAAAAAGAAATATAGTTCTTCATGTTGGTAAGTGATGATAATTAGAAATAGATTGTAATGAAAGTCTGAATTGTAAGTTGATAACTACAAACTATTCCATATTTCATTATTATTTAAGTTATAGTTATTTCTTTGAATGCAGAATGCTCATTTATTAGGAGAATTTTTTTTTCTTCCCTTTTACTTTTTTTTTTTTTTTTTTTTACATTTAGCACTGAAAAGCTACTTAATTTGTTACTTTAGGAATGGAGAAAGAGAGCTGTTCACATCAAATTCTAAATTTTTCTTCAAAAATAGAATTGGGGGGGGATTACCTGACAGAGGAAAAGGTATCTTTATTTCCTCCTGAATTTTAGTAGAAAAAAAAAACATCTGGTAATAAATAATGCTCTAACGAACAGTACAGTGAGCTCTGATAAGAGCTCTAGTTCACCAAATGCACATTGATTCTAAGTTTTTATGTTACGTTTATTAATAAAGTGGAATTTTTGTAATGTTCATAATAAATTAAAACCATATTGTTATTTTCAAAACAGTCTTTTTGTATAAAATTAGTACTCTGGTTTAATAATAAACTAGTAAATCTAGTTGTATAAAAAATTGCAAACCTATAAATAGATATTTTGTAATTTGTTTCTTTCAGGGAGAAAAATAAGCGATGGGCTGAGCAAGGTGCTGCATTGGTTTGTCTCTGTGCATTGGGTATTGTGAGCAAAGAGGACTTGTTAAAAAATGGAAGCCTGTGCTAGCAGTGTTTCAACTTGAGAGTGGTCTTATTGTAATGAGCAAAATGATTGTTTTGCTATGCGACTTCAGAACTACATTCTGAGACTTTATTTGTGTGCATATACTGTTAAAAAATGGAAATAAGGTGATAATTGATGTTCATTCTTGCTTGTAAAATTGTTAATAATCTCAAGGATCAACAATTTTTGTTTTTCTCGTATGTGAATTATGTCCTCAAATTGTAGAGGCAAAAAATGTATATATACTGAAAATATAAAAAATATATATATATAAATTTTTTTTTGATGCTAAAGTTATTTTAATAAGTATCCAAGAAATTAAGTGAATTGTCCACAATTATTATTTGACTAATTCATATTTGAAACATAATGGTTCCTGAAGTCTCGTGCCTTTTTCTGAGATGGTTGGCTAAAATGATTAATTAATATCCTTATACCGTAAATGGGGTCTACGAGACCCTCATGATTGTTTTCTTTTGCAGGTCTCAATTTATCTTTGAATTCAAGATAAACCGCCTCATCTGCTTTGAAGTTCATTGAATATCAGTGTTCACAGGAAGTGGCATATCGGATGCTATCAATTTTCTTTCAATGATTATATTTCCAGAGAGGACTCGCAGATGTACCTTACCAGTTGCGTTAGTGTTCTTGCTCTCGGGTGATTTGTGTATAAAAGTTTCTCTGATCCTATAGATGCCAATTCTTCAGAATGTGTGAATTCGAGGCATGATGCAAATTATAATTTTAACAACAAATGTGGTCTTTGTTTTTAATGAGAGATGTTGTCTTCATCGTGATGAAGCTGGTTCATCAACATCTGTTGCTTCTGATGTGACGTCATGGATACTCACAGCGACCACAGACACAGAGCTTTCGTATAACAATATACGTGACCGGATGTCACGCTGGGACACAAAGTCCGTTCTGGCGCACCCACGGCTGGTTTGCCTCGATCGCAGGAGCGATCTTATCCGATTGAGACCCTTCTTCCTGTGGCGAGGCTAATCCGCTCCCAAGCGTCCCCAAATAGATGCCATGAGGCACGCTGGCTAATACGTTACACTGAATATGAGAAGAGAAAAACTCTGTAACTACTGCAAGTTTGGGATAGCATTATGGTTTATTATTAATATTTCCAAGCATATAGATTTGTTTGGATATTTTATTGCATATTAATTTTTAGGAATTGTCTTTGCAGGAAAGGAATGTGAAAAGTTTATCTTCAGTACAAAAATTCCTAAGATACTGACAAAAATATCACAGAATCTCGCAGACCCCATTATACCACAGTCATCTTAAACATTTATTGTACCAGTTAGGGTTTAATTCCATCCAGTCAGTCCCAAACTTCACATCATTTCAAAAGTTAGGTAAAGACCACTTACTGTCAAAACAATTATGTAAATGTGTGTGGTAATTCACAGAATATTGGTTTAGATTATTGCATTATAATTTAGCACATCCTTGTACTATTGATGTTGATGATGATTCACACCATGCACATGAACGGCATAGTGGATTAAAGCCTCCAATAGTGGTTGGTGGTTAGATACAATTTCTTTTAAATTTGGTTTGTCACTGCTACTGTATACGAGTATTATTTGGAAGTAAATTGACAACGAAAGATTAACTTAGTAACCAAAAGCTTAGATGTTCAACACTACTACAGGATTGTAGTTACAGGTACAATAAATTTGCTAATGGTAGACAAAATATGTGAGTTAGATACTACAAAAATAATTAATACGAGATGACCAACAATCAGGAAATGTATGATATTAAATTTTCTTTACTAAAAACCATTACTGTTATGTACCCCTGGAACATAAACAGAAAAGCAGCATGAGCAAAAGTGAAACCAATCTTCTCTACACAGCTTCACATCAATTAACCCACATCATAGACCTTAGTAAAATTGGAAAAAAACAATCTGAAAAACTTATAAATACTTTCAAGGGCCAGGATGGAGAACCAAAAAAAGAATAGTGGTGCAAGCTGTTCTTATGTAATTAATAATTTTTCTAAATCATACTAATATATCCTACCATGTTTGAAGCAATATTTCATCACACTGATTGAAACTATATCATACCATGTCCTACATGTCAAGTTCCAAGACCCAGTTCAAAATGGCCTTTTTTGTTTGAACGTGTGACAATTTGTTAATGATCGTTCTTTTGTGTGAAAGTTGTGTGCATAGCAAAATAGCTTGTTTCTCAGGTGTGCTCAAATTCACAAGTCAATATGTAAATTATAATGCTGCTACAAGTCTAATACAACTGCTACAAACAAGTAATGAATGTGCAAAGCATGGGTAAGCTGTTTTACTCGAAAAGAGCTGCAAAAATCTTAATTTCTTCTTTCTAATAATTAATTAATTCCAACTTTGGGTAATTCCTTTGCTCCATCAAGTGAGCAATATAAATAACATTCATCAACCTCTTATTTCAGCATCAGTGGAAGCTTTTCCAGCTTTCAGCTTCATCCCTGCACCCATAAACAAACATTTTCCTTAAAATTCATAAACTACAGAAAATGTAGAAAATAATAATTGTTCACACATTTATTTCATTAATAGCAGTTGCTAAAGTTGATTTATTTATAGTAAAAATTAGTACATATGTTGAACTAAAGTGGAAACTAGCAGTGCTCCAAAATAACGAATACTTTATTGTTATGAAAAATGATGAGTACATTTCAACTTGGAAACCTCGTAATATTTTAGTTATTGTGTGCAAATCTCTCTCCATTAAACTACTTGAAACAGTTCTCCTCAAACCCCCCTTTATAAGTAATTTTGAGGGGGGGGGGTTGATGGAAACTGGATAATTTTCTTAGCAACAAATATTTTTCTTGGTGATATTTAGCATTGTTCCACATCAATTGACATAGCAACAATGCAAGTTTCTTTAGCTTTAAAAAATGTTATCTTTGCACTCATGATTGAACAATTGTCACAAAATTAAATCAATTACAGAAAGTGTTGTAGAATGTAAGTTTCAAATCTTCTCAGTACAATGATTTTGTTTCATTTCTTTAAAAATATTGTTATATGTAATTTTTACTTTCTCTTATGTACAAAAACATTGAGTGATAAACAAAATTGTACAGAGAAAGTTACATAACACAATGAAAAATCAATTTAGAGATTTTAACGGAATATAAGTTTTGGGATTACTGATAACAAAAAGTGATATTTTTAAAAATGTTCATGTCTGTCAATAATATTAGCATCTAAACTATTCATAGGATTTTTCTGAAAATGAAAATTACTTGGTCAATCTCAACTGACTTATAAAGCCCTGCAATTTTTTAAAGAATTCTTTGAATTTTAAGGTGTTTTCCACTGAAGCTCCTGGCCATTATCATAATTGTCAACCCGGCAGCGGTGCTCAAATTTACTCCCTCTCAAGATCCTTGGGTCCAAATGAACCCATATAATTTCTCTTGCAAATTATTTACTTTTCAATAATCATATTTAGTATACATAACAGGAAATTAAACACCTAAAGGTTAATTGTTTACTTAGCTATCCGGAAGACGCCACATCTAAGACGCATGTGCCAACGTTTCGGTTGCCGTTCTGCAACCTTCCTCAGGGCGTAGTATTGTAACCAGAGAATGATTGTAACACTGACTCGTGTCGCTGAAGCCTACGCTCTTAAATGTTAATTATACACTTATTTTATTTAAAATATTGGTCCAACTGATAATGGCCCCTGAAAAATATGCGTGATGGTCAAATAATGAATTGTAAATATTGAAAAATTGTGTAACACACATGTAGTACAAATGTAATTCACATGATTTTTACCTGTAAAAGGTTTTATTTGGAGTAGTGCAAAGTAATTTTGTAATCTGTTTTGCTACACCAAAAGGGGGATGGTGGCACTGGAGTAGAATTAAAAAGAAAAAGCTGAATTTTGAAGAGATGAATTATTTATATTTCTAGTTTTCAATACAACTTCTCTTGAAGTTTGTTGCAGGTGTGTTCTACGTTCAGTAACGATTTTACAAAAGATAACTAAGTTTTCTATGGAAAGTCTTATTTTGTGATTAAATTTTTCTAAGCAATCTGGATTTACATTTGCGGACATAATGACGTAATGTAAAAGGTCTATATTGTTAAATAATAAACTGCCACATTTCTTTTTTTCTTTTCGATTAATAAGATCTGATCGTATCAACAGCACCCTTAGTAGAATTATACTTTATCATTATTTCTGTTTTTTTTTTTCTTCGGACTCGCAACCTGTTGCATCATTGTGAAGTGTGCTTTGAAGAAGACACTGGTTCTCTCTTGGCTTATACGACACTAATATCGGGTCACTCGCAAAAGCAAAAATAGAATATTAGTTAGTTATGCCGGTACCCATTGTCGGGAGGGGGGGGGGAGGTTGGCGGTACACAAGATATGTTTCGCGCATAGTTCCAATGGGAGATGTCCCTTTTTAGAAGCTCCTGACCCAAATGATCTGATGTAAAAATTGCCACGTTATATTGTTTATTTGCCACAAAAACAAGTCTTTGGTATGTACAGCCGAAATTGACAATTGTCGTGAATTACTACTAATTATTCATCTATTATACAATAATGGGAGAGGAAAAAAACATCTGAATAAAATGAATGAATGAAAAAACATTCTAATTCAAGTATTAGAAAGAACCGCCTTGCTGTAGTACTAATGAGTTGAGATTTTGCAAGAGAATGGATCAGCTATTCCTAGAACTTCGATAGTGTATTGGTCGGCGAAACATTGTCATTGTGCACCTTATCAGAAGATAGTCTTCGATGACAATATGATCCTTCCGTCGCTGATTTCTATGAATTAATCGAGTTATTGCATCAAATATCTACCGACAGTTCAACATCAGAAATGTGGAATATTTCTAATTTTTATCATTCAAACTGAATTTTTGAAAATTGCAAAATGTTTGAAATTTTTGTATACCTGCCTACAACATTATTGAAGATAGTTTTACTTTCAGGCGATTGCTACCTCTAATATATTGTGTATATACAAGGTCTGTCCCAAAAGTACGTCGACGGAGACCTCCTTCAAGCATCTCGTCGTTGCTTCTTTGACGGCTTCCAAAGTCCCGAAATGGTGGCCCTCGAGTTCCTTCTTGATCCTCGGGAACAAAAAGAAGTCCAGTGGTGCCAAGTCGGGACTGTTAGGCGGCTGGAGCAATGTTACCACACCGCGCTTCGTAAGTACTCTAATAATGAAGGAGGTGTGCGACAGCGCGATGTCATGGTGAAGATGCCAAGTGCTGGCGATCTCCTATCTGACACGTTTCACTCTGTTTTGGAACCTTTTCAGGATTTGCAAGTAAAAATGACTATTCACTGTTTGCCCTTGTGGCACAAACTCTGAGTGGACAATGCCTCTTTTGTCGAAAAACACGATGAACATGACCTTTCCACGGGACTTGCTCTTTCTCGCCTTTTTGGGCGCGGGGAAGCTGGCGTGTGCCACTCAGCACTTTGTCTTTTGGTCTCCGGGTCATACTCGAAAACCCATGTTTCGTCACCCGTAATCACATTATCCAAAAAATTCGGATCATTTTCACACTGCTCCAAGAGGTCACGCGAAATCCTTGCACGAGCAGCCTTCTGTTCATCGGAAAGGACCTTGGGGACCATCTTCGCACAGATCTTCCGCAAGCCCAAATCTTCGGTAACAATGCGATGCACAGTTTTAGGGATATTACACACATCTGCCAGCATTCTAACACTCAGGCGTCGATTGGAGTTCAGCATGTCCCTCACTTTCTTCACATTGTGATCGAAATGTGACGTTGATGGGCGTCCAGAGCGGTCTTCATCCTCGACGTCCTCTCTGCCCTCTCAAAACATCTTATGCCAGCGGTAAACCATATTGTTGGACATGGTGCTATCACTATAAGCTTTCCTTAGCATGGCAACTGAGCGCCCGTTTTCTTGAGCGCAATACAAAATTTTATTGCGTAACGCTGGTCCTTGAAACGTGGCATCTTAAAATTCCGACGCATCACTAACACAAGGGTTGAAACTAGCAGCGATGCGCACTGTGGAAGAGCCTGCAGACCGTTGACGTGTTTATCCTTGGCTTCCCTAAACCCCACACAACCATTCACGTCACTTGGCTCCCCTTGCTAGTGGCTTGCTTCGGCGGCGCAAGGTCATTCAACTTACTTTTGGGACAGACCTTGTATATATTGTGCTCGCGCTAAACCGTTCGACCTATCTCCTTCAAAATTGATATTCCCCAATCGATGTATCTATGTCGCGACCCTTGAATTTGAAAAATTTGTCACGTTCACGTTCACGTGAAGTCCCTAGGACATTTTCAAAGGTTTCAAAAAAATTGGCGCAAATTTTTTAGATTAAATTTTGTAGTCAGAAAGCGTAATGGACGAGAATGGTGCAGGTCTGATATTCGTTGAAATCCTTGAGTTTTCGAATATTGCAAAAATTCAAAATGTTTTCGGCGTCTTCCTACAACTAAAATATTGAAGATAGGTATTTTTTAAATTATTTTTATATTTATGATCACTTTATTTTCAGAAACTAAACACTGTCTCCTATCAATTTCATATAAATAGTCATTTCGATTGTTAAATTGATAGAAATGATTGAAGATTGAAAAATAAATAGTACGTCTCTCCCCAACCTTTCCAGACAGGTGTCCTCAATGAATCAGGATCGTTCAAAAGTTGTAATTTGCAATGAACATTTCGCTACGGACAATATCATTCCGAGGGCCCCAAGATATTCCACCACAATATCAACCAATTCTTGAGCTCCCGGGACATATTTTGCTAACAGCACCAGATCGTCAGCAAATGCTAACACGGACACACTCCTTCTCTATAGCGTGTATCCTGACATATTTTCCAATTTCTCAAGCAGGCACTACATGATGAGATTAAAAAGGAGTGGGAACAAGGGATCCCCCAGTTTTATTCCTCTACGAATTGTCACCTCAATTCCTTTCGAGGGGTGCTGAATGACGCTGGAAACATCGGCGTAATAGTACATTACCAAATTGGAAAAGGCGTCAGGTATCCCTTTCCTTAACAGAGCCCACCGAATCGCCGAGGAACAGTGTCAAATGCTTTGGATATATCTAGCACACCTACACCACCCTCTGTTTTTTCACGTCACTGACTGCTTAATGAAGAATTTGAATATTAGCGAAGCAGCCAGGTTCAGGGATAAATCGTTTCTCACGTGGATTAAACTTCACCACGGATCGAATGCGTTTATCCACAATGCCCCAAAAGATTCTGCACAGAGAGAGCATTAGATTCTGCATTCGAGAACTAATTGTGAAGGGGCGATAGTTAGCGACCACCGTATTATCCTTACCCTCTTTTGGTATAAGGATGGTGCGATTAGTTTTCCACCCAGAAAGTCAATCGCACAAAGCCACTGTATAAAATTTGGGTGTACAATAGGAACAATATTTCAATTCTTGTTCCTGAGAATATGTGGCTAACTTTTATCTTATCAGGTCCTGGAGCCGTGGCATTTTTCATCCCAGCCAGACGACTTTTAATTTCGGCAACTTGCACCGTGTATAGAATTGTGTCTGGGTCCATTTCAGGTGTCAACAATTTATCACCCTCTCTTAATTCGGAAAGCCGAATCGGGGGCGTGTTGCCCCACTAACTCCATAGGTCTCGTTCAATTGGTCCTGGGATACAATATTTGTTTTGAGTTCATTTCCCACCTCAATGATCTCTTGATCTACATTAGTTTTAGAAGTGCACCAGGTTCCTATTAAAGTTGAAATAATGTTCCTTCCCGTTAGTCTTGACTTCGAGTGTGGCTCTGTTAAGACAAGTTTTAGAAGTTACGTCTCCGGGCGTCATAGCAGCCGAGGACTCAATAAAAGTTTGATACTGTCCTAACCGACCAGCGGCGTCGGAATGGGCCATGTCAACAGCAGATAAAACAGAATCAAGAGGACGGGTTCAGCCGAAAGCTCCTGATTCAACTCCGAAACTATGACGGACTCCTCGTTAGGGGATCGCCCCCAATCTGCTTCCGGGGAGGCAATGTCTACCATTGCGAGTTCCTCAGGGCCACTGCCTATGGGCCGAGGTTTTGGAAGCGAATCGGTATAAGGCTGTTTGCTTATCTCGACCTGTGAAGTCGTTTCCACCCCCTTCGGAACAGTGTCCGAGCAGGGGATCATCGGCTTTCTTCCTGTCCCAATGGTAGGCCTTCGATTCAGGGGAGAAGAAATCAGCATAGGAATTTGGCAGTCAAGCATAGGAAGAAGCAGTCAAGTCAGTCAGTAGTCAGTCTGTGTAAGTTAGTGTAAGTCGGTGTGTGTACGTCAGGGAATAAGCAGTCAGTCCGTCAGTGTGTCTGAAGTGGGAGCTGTGCTATAAATGGTGCATTGCGGTGAACAGTGGTGCAGTGGGGAAACAGCTGTCAGCAGTTTGAAGTCTGCAGTGGAAGCTGAGCTGTGAAGTGTGCATCGCGGTAAACACTGCAGTGCAGTGGACCCTGGTGTGCAGTTAAGTGTGGTCTGCGCAGGGAATTGTGGTCAGCTCAGTGGACAGTGGTCAGTGCAGCGGACTGTGTGATACTGTAGAAGAAGTGATCAGTGTAAATAAATAATCCAGAGGACGGAGTCGTGTGTAAGAAAAATAATTAAGTAAATAGTGTTAGTAGATTTTAGCGTAGAATTGTTTACGAATAAACGTTATTGTTAAATGTTACCCGAGTATGTTTTAATTCACCACGAGAAACGTTACAGTATTTTAATAGTTGTTAGTACTTGCCTGTTATTAGTCTATCATTGTGAAAGTGGGAACAAAAGATTACCACACTGTTATTTGGTTATAAAAATATAGACGGCAATCTAAAATATATATTTAATTGTTACCAAGTAGCGTCTTATTTGGATAAAGGTCCATCCAATATGATGGTCATAATAAATGCTCTTAATAAAACAAAAAACTGTGGAGCAAATTTGAGAAAATTCTGAAAATATCATAGAAGTTGATGTAAAGTACCTCAAAAAAAATTATAAACCGAATCTATTTGAAAATCGGCAGGTAACAACATCAATTCGATCGCTCGAGAAAAATACTTTTTGATGCAAATCCTGTGTACGGTTTAAGCGATTGCCGAAATCATTTTTGATATCAAGGACCCACCAGACGTGGATTCTCCGTGACCCACCAGATATGAATTACGCCGAAACGTCAAAGGCGTTGATGTGCATCACAGGAACCTCAGATCACAAACTCACAACCAGTCGCGTAACGTTCGGGCTCACAACGCGGACGGGCCCAGGTAAAAGAGGGCCTTTTTTAGGGGGTAGTTTTATTGTTTAAGATACTAACACTAAATGTATTTATTCTACATTATTATAAAGACGCCCGGATAAAAATTTTGAGGGCGGGCCCGCACTCATTTTGTCTGCTCACAACGGCTGACACTACAATTTCCGAGCGAAGAAATCGCATACCTAGATTAGTCAAGAATTTTGTGAAGAACATTTGTTACATCTCGTAAATATTATTTTAAGCACGTGCCTTTAAAATTATATCAAATTCGATTAAATATGCATAAAAATGCATTAAAAATGACGGATGTAAAAAAACACTTGTTAGTCAAAATCGACAAAAATGTAAAAGAACGACTTATAAAAATGGGTCATTTCCTTTGGACATAACATAAAATTAATTTCTGTACTAAATTGCATTGTTCTAAAGTGAAAAGAAAAAAAATCATTAAAATCCGCATCTACTGATGACCTCGTGCTACTCGGTTTCTCTGCGGAATCAAAGGCTGAAAGGCCGTGCCTCGCGTGGGTTATAACTAGCGTGAACGACGCGTGACTCCTTGCTTCAGTTTGAAGCTTCATGTTACTAGAGATTCTGGAGGTCAAGCGATCAGTTTCAATAGAAGCTTCCACCATGCCGTTGTACGTTATTAGGCGAGAAAATGGGCCTTCCGAGGGTGGGACGGTGTTCCAACAGTGCAAGATGCATTGAAGGGTGTCAAGACTGCAATACGATACTTGAAGACAGAAGACAATGCAGAATCAAGAATGGCGAGAGCACGATCTTTGAAGAAGAGTATACAAAAAATACTTAAGAAACACCAACGCAATAAACAATTGAAAGTAATTGCTGTTTAAACGACAAATATATTTAAAGTTTCAGTTCACGCTGGCAATATATTTATCGCTATCTCTGTACTAATAAAATCAATAATTGTGGAGAAATTCAATTTAATTTTGACCTTATCGGATATGGTAAATCTCTGATACGAGTACAATGAGCCAAAAATGCTCCTCAGAAAAAGTCCTCAGAAGTTCAGAATAACCGAAGTCGACTGTATTATCGATCATTTTCGAATATTTTCGTCGTAATCTAAGATTCAATCAATATACCATTGATGAAAGTATATTTTCAATTATTGTAAATATTTATACGTCATTTCTTTTTAATTAAATTTTTAATTTAATTTGTAAATATATTTAGTTTAAGAGTGAATAAATAGAATATTCTCAGCTAATGTTGAAAAATAAAAAAGACCCTCAGCATAATTTATCACTAATCTAACCCCCCATTCACCCATGAAACGAAGCGTAAAACTTCCTGATAGCCCCTCCCCTTCTTTAGCGTTAGGTAATTTATGGATGAAAACTTTGCAAATAGTTTGTAATAAGCGAGAGCTAATATGTTAATGAATACTTGCCAAAAACGCTAATTTCCACCTACATTCATAATTCAATTTGTATATGAGGGTAGAGATATGGTACCAGAATTTAAGAAATCGTGCACAGAATACACTTCTCCCCACAGTACGTCACGTACTGTTTTTTGACGTTAAATAAAATAATAAATGAATATTGTTTTCTTTCTACTAAGTCTGCTGCTACTCACGTTGCAAATTATCTTGAAGAAGAACCTAAGAAATAACTACTAATCAAAGTTTATCACCATTGGGCATATTGAATAAATAATACTTTATTTTATGTAATATTTAACAGTACGTGGATGGTCTTGTCCAAAACGTCTGTTGTGTTCACGTTATCAGAAATGTTCATATAAACATTTGCAAGAATAATTTATTGACTTGTTCCTTACTGACTAATTCCTTAACAATAATTTAATGTCCACTATGTTTCACTACTGAACTTTGTAGACTAAACAGATTTGTAAACGGGCTGTTACCTGGGCAACTTTTCTTTTTTTGTTTTAAATTCCCGCTTTTTCTCAAGAAAATATTCTCGAGTCCCTGTCCGCAAATCTCTCCTGGACCGTCAAATCCTGACACAATTTACATTATTTAAATCATAAATTTCTTATGCTCGTAAGTAAAGATGCTAAATATGTAGTAATAGTCTATTTTGAAAATTACAAGATTGAAATTTGAAATGAACTCATGTTATGAGGTTAATTGTGGAATCGAGTTCCGTACTCCATGATGCAAACTCCAGAACCAGAACGCTCCAGGCGAGGAGGGTGAAGCCAGAGCGAAGCGTTCTTACAATCCTAGGCCGGGTCGGATTGTAGTATTTCAACATGGTTGAAGTTGCATTGTATAATTGTAAACGATTGTAAATTCGTGGGATATGTGCTTTATTAAAATAGGAATGTAAGATTTCGATCATAATATTATCATTAGATTGCAAATTTTAACGAATTACATAGGTGTCAAAAACAGCTGGGTTCATTGTTTACATTTCGATTTTATGATATTTCGTGAATATCTTGCGTGACAATCATCAAAATTATGCTTAAAACCCCCAAAATACAAATTATGGATTGGCCAAGAGGCAAAAGTATGTATATACTAGTTATTTTACATTATATGATAATTGTCAATGGATCTCTTATAATTAATTATACAAAATAAAGTAAATTACATCAATTAATTAAATTCACAAAATTGATTCATAAAAAAAAGGCTGATTATAAATCTATTTCAGGTTTCTCACAGAGGCAATTGAATTCTCAAAAGATGAGCGAGCCACGTATGTCTACTGCAATATGCCATTTGCTTTTAGCAGGCTCCTCTGCATGGACATGTAGAACTTTACACAATGCTGGTCAGATTCAATGGGCATATGGTACACTTGGTCTTTACTTTGCAAAATCAGTTGTGGGCATTTTACGATATGGTGAGTATAACAAATAGAAGAAACGGCAACTTTTGAAGGCAACACCTTTCAATTTTTACGAAGTTAACTGCTGTAATACTTTATTAGGAATTTTTCCCTGTAAATTTTAACTCTTCAATCATTAGGCTATATGAAGATTTAGATAAAATTTTAAGCTTGTCTTGGCTTCTATAGTACTTTTGGCACAGCTATTAGTTATTAAGATTACGTTTGACCACAATCATTGACATATTCGCTACTTCTAATTTTGTCATTTGTAGGAGATGCTGTTGATGGGAATAAATATGCTGATACATATGACAAGGTAGAGTTTTGTAGCATTGCCCTAGGCCCACCACTTTATGCTGCAGATCTCTACCTGCAGTATGGATCATCACAACTGCTAGCTCTATTTCAGGCTGGCCTGGGATGTATTCCTCTGTTCGGGAATTTAAATGAACATGACGCATTACAAGATAGTTTGGATTTAATAGTGTGTGGGAGTCTACTTGCTACAGCATTAACTGGAATAATTCATGATAATTTGCATGCACTTTGGGGTTCTTCTTGGTTTTACCTTAATTCATACATAATTAAGAAAAAAGAGGCCATTGGAGGCATGCAAGCCGTGAATGTTTATGTAGTTGGTCTGTGTCTTTATACCTTAATAATGTACAGAGCTTTAACTGATAAATGTACATCTGTACACATTTAGCAGCAGTCTGTATCATTTATAGAAAGTGTTATCTTGTATTTTACTGCCAAGAAAAGGCCATTGAAAATAAATATAATTTTCAAGGTTTAATTTTTTTAATGTAAACATAGCATAGTGAATACCATAGGAGCTTTACACTACCACACTGCACTTAAAAAGCTGATTCTTCCTCTCTTGCTATTTTGTCCTATACAGTGTGTCCTGGGGATACATACTCTCTGGTCCAAGGAAGAAAAAATGACACTTTAAAAATAATCTCTTAAGATTTCACATGCCTGATGAATGTTTAGCCATTCGAAATCTTGAAGGAGTTTATTAGACAAAATGTGCTTAAAATTGACTTAAGAGCTTATTTTCAAAGTTTCATTTTTACCTCCCTTGTCATTCTGTAAATTCAATTGAAAATAATTATTTATTTGATGTATCATAGTGAAATTTTCAGTGGATTTTAAAAGCTTTCTCTTCTTATAAAACTAATCATTATATTTCTCTCATACAATTTATTTCATCTCTGTAAGTATTATGTTATATTTTCACTTTCAGGTACCTCTTCAATAAATGGAAGATTAGAGAATATATATAACAAAACATATAGTGTGTGTCGATCATTATGTATGAATTTTTTTCTGGCCGATCTTTATCATTTTTCACCCCTGAACCACGAGATTGTGCAATATATGCCTATTGTACATGTTGTTGTGGGTTTTCTGCCTTTGGTTACTAAAGCACTTAATCGGGACAGTGTTATTGATGCAGTAGCTAATGATACTTTTTGTGTAGTATCTGGAATAGGCCTTGGTTTAGCTTCAGAAAATTATTTCGCAATTGCAGCCTCTGCGCTTTATGGAGTTATTTATTTAGGTGATCAATTGGGAGATTCTTTTCAGTTCAGAGATCAAATTGTAGAATTTGTAGGATTGGTAGCAGTTGAACTACTAATGGGTAGTGCAATAACTAACTCAAATTGGTTTCATGATTTTGCCAACAAACTTCATTAATTTTACTGTTGTATTTCAGAGCAGCACAATAACATTGTTACTTTGAGAATGTATAAAATATAAATATTTTTATAGTGAAATACATTGATTCTTTATGAGAAAGTATTTACTGTGTTTATATAGAATACATATTCATAAGAAAATATCTAAATTTTGTGTATACAAATTTCAAATTTTCTAATACACAAATTATGAATTAATAATGAGTTCAATGTTCAAAAGGCCCCATTATTCTCATAATATGAATTAATCTAGTCATTGTCTTCATTGTGTGTTGTCAATAAGGAACTACAACAGAAATTAGGTTACTTTATCTGTAAATATTTTTTAACATTATTTCAAAATAGTTTTTGTGTATGCAATACACAGATTAATATTTACTATTTAAAAATAATGGTCTGATCCTTAAGGTTCAGGTAAATCGCATATTATCTAAGATCCTTTTTATCTGAAAGATAAGTAAATTGCATAATACAAGAAAACTGCTTCCTGCTCTTCGTACATTTTTATTAAAATTAATATTATTTAAACCAAGAGAATATAAATTAATTTTTTTATAAAACTGTAATTTTAAATTTTTATAAAAAATACTTTCCCCCCAAATTGTCCCTCCCACCCCCAATCAAAGATTCAAAATGCACTCTCTGGTTAAGATGATAATGACAGTAATGGGAATATTTGTAATCAACGTTTGGGAGGCAAAATCAAAATCTCCTTGATCTTATTTGTATAAAAGCATTACTTTAACATATGTGTTGTGTTTTGTACTGATATTATATTCATTGTGCCAAATATTATTACTTGAATCAAATTGTTTCCACTCTTGATTAAATATGACATCAGGACGTTGCTATCACAGCTATGCTTGCCTCAATCTATCGATGCAATGCCTTGCTCTTTACTTCCAATGTGTTGTAGCAACATTCACCCCCACCCCCCTAAAGTTACACCTGTGACTAGTTTTGCAAAAGAATTAATAGAATCATAATCCTGTAATAGTTTATATATTGTTAAAATTTTGTATAGGATTCAAAATCTGAAAATTTTGAATAAATTGGGAAATTATTTGCAATGCTGTTCACTCATTGTACAAAAAAAAAGTAACCATTTTAAATATTTTTCATAAAAAACAAAATTAACATTTTATACAGGAGCGGATCAAGATACAAATTTTGGGAGGAGAAATTCAAATGTTTTGGTCAAATGTGTCATATTACACATTTTGTAAAATATTGCTGGCTACATTCTTGCTGCTATATGATTGTATTTGTTTTAACAATTATCCAAAAATATTTTTGTTCGAAAGTTTTGTGACAAGTTAAAATTAATAGTTACTGAAAAAATTTAAAGGGAGAAATTTCCCCCATTTTCCTCCCCGTGAATCCGTTCCTCTTTTATACAATATTCTTTGCTACATCTAAATGTAGTGAATGAGGGCTAGTTAAAGTCTATGGAATGCATTCCAGTCTGAGAATTGAGAAATGGTCAAAAGAATTCTACTTTTAAATGAAAAGTACTTGCAGTTCATTTGTCAGAAATCATATTTTTTCTGTTTCTTTTATTACTACTTTAGGTTCAATTACTAGTTAGAGAAACATTAATATGTTCAACCCCATTAGTTGTTTAATAAAATAAAAAGTAATAGTTTTGTGAACAAATGATAAAATTTGAAGTAAAAAGTTAAGTACTTGTTAAAAATTAATATTTTTAATCTTATCATTCTAATTAAAGTCAAAAAGCCTGGAGACCATACAGATGAGATTTCTATGCCAACTCGCAGGAGTTAAGTTATGGGATCGGCAAAGAAGTAAAGATATTGAAAAATACTTGAAACAAAGAATGTAGTAGAAGAAATAAAGAAAGGTTAGAAGAAATGGTTATATCTCATCAACATCATAATGCAAGAAAGATTCCCAAAGATAGCATTGAAGTATAAACCATTAGGGTAAAGAGACAAGAGAAGGCCACAAAACAATTGGTGATATCAGTAACACGGAAGGGCTAAGAACACATTAGGTCTTCTGAGATGCAGGCATAGGCAGCAAAGCTATACTGCAATTTACCAAACTCTGCCTCTGGTAAGTATCAGCTATTGACGGTTTCATCCAATCGGGAGCTTGAACATCACCATAGTGACATTCCTATGGTGACGTTCTAGCTCCCGATTGAATGGAACTGTCAACAGCTGATACCTGCCAGGGGCAGAGTTAGGAGAATCGCAGTATAACCATCTGTAGTATATAATCAAGATATCTTTTCTATTTTACATGCAAACTGTCACTATTAAAAATCAATTAATCTCAATTGGCTCCAGAAAATTAACTTCAAAAACCTAAAAAATTGTAATGTATTTTTACAAGCGAGGTATTGAACAAATGTTTAGTAAGTTCATAACAATTAAAATATTTCATGAAAGTGGCCATCACTATTTATGAAAAATCTCTCCTTTCAGCATTTATCTCAAGTATTATCAGATGATTTCCTGCATTTCATGTTTTTTTTCTACTAATGACATTTGTTTCAGTTCACAAGTTTTCCTCATATCCAAATTTGTCAGTTTTTAATATATCATTGTAATTTTTGTGATTTTCAGGTAATGCTGACTCAAGTGCAAAACATAGAAGTTTATATGATATTTTAGAGTTCTCCAGCATATCTTTAGGTTTACCATTGGTTGTGACTGATATCTACTTGTCTCTTGAATACCCATATTTAGCTTCACTTACTCATGCTGTTGGTGGCTTCTTGCCCATCCTAACACTGAATATTTGTAGTAACATTTTATCATTTGAAATATTGGAACTTGAATTATTTGGAAGTATTGTATCATTTGGTTACATTGGGTTGAGGAATAGGAATTTGTGGGCAGTTGGTGCTGCTTTTAGCTATGCTTTCAGTTATTATGGACTTTGTGGATATCATAGGGAAAATCATGAACCTTTTCTTTGTGACTTATTCTTAGTGGGGCTGAGCCTTTTCAACATTTTTGCTTGTAAGGCAATTACTCATGTAAAAAAAACTTGAATGTTTGTATACATTGTAAATAAAATTTTAATGCATATTGAGCTAAGTTCTTTAAAGTGATTTTTAAATACTTATACTCAAAATTTCCATACTGGGAAAGAAAAACAAGAACAAGAAATTGAACCACTTTTGTATAGCAATTAATATTACTAATGTCATTTTAAAAAAATGATAATGTCATTAAAAAAAGAGCTATTTTATTTTTTAGCTCCTTGAATTGGTTATACTTTTTAAGATACCTTAGTATCAGTTACTTACTTTGTTTTTAACCCTGTTCTTGTAGAAGTTGGCATAACAATAGATCCCAATCTTTTATCAATATATTTTAATCACACAAATTGCTTAATATTTTTACAAACTGTTTGAAAACTTATTAGGTTTTAATGATTTTCTCCATGATTTTCATCTTGTTTCTACATATTAAAGGATAATGTACCCCTTTATAATTCCCAGCTTCTGTTTTTAAGTTTCTGCAAATTATTTACTTTTGCATTTCTAATTTGATTCTATAATTTTTGTGATTTTCAGGTTCTGCACATGATACTTTTGCAAATTTATATGACCTCATAGAGATAAGCAGCATCTGTTTAGGTATTCCACTGATTACTACTGACATGTACGTGCATCACCATTACCCTCCAGAAGGTGCATTCGTTCATGCTGCTTTCGGATTTCTTCCTTTAGTAGGAATGTTTGTGAGAAGTGATCCTAATGTTGTAGGTGCAGCCTTAAATTCTGTATTATTTGGATGCACCATATCCATGATAGCTATGGGTTTTGTAAATTCCAATTATTGGGCAGTTGGTGGAGGATTTTGGTACATGCTCATTTATGACTTTAAACCGAGTGTTTCATATCGTAACTTTGATTCTCTCAACATGTACACTCTAGGCTTGTGTCTCTTTAATTATTTTGTGTGCTACGGCCTCATGAGTCCTGTGTAACATATAGTTTCCCTAAAGTATTGTGTAATTTGTGTGTTTTCCTAAATGCAATAAATCAGTCACTACTTTTACAGAAATGAATATTAATGTGTATGAATATATTCTGATAAACAAATATTTTTTAAATCATGATTTAATATGATGGAATAAAACAGTTTGCAGAAAAAGATAGTGTTTAGATCCAAGGTACATAATATCAGAGTTTGCTGAAGTCAATCAAAGGAATTTAATTATTTCAGTTAAGCATACATTGATTACTAATTTTCAGTGTTGTGATGAAATTGGCTTACACAACATTTTTAACAATATTTTCAGTACAATTTACCTAAAGAATTATTTGCATGCCAGTAAATGTTCTTATGTCCAAAATGTCCTTTACTAATGTCTCAAAAATATTTTATCAAAACAATTTGTGAAAACTGATATTTAAAAAAGTTTGATTTTGTGAGTGGAATTACTTTTAAAATTTAAAAAATGTCCTTTGTTATACTGATTTTAGGCATTTTCTCATAAAATTTTTATAAGGATCTCTGGAAGATCAGATGTATTTCACATCTTGGAATGTGTGGTAGAAAAATTAATCTTTTTGAGCATTTTTTCTTGTTTATTCTAAGGATCAGTACTCTAATTAATGTATTTGAATTTTCCAATTTGTGTGATTCATCTCTAAATTTGTTCTTAACATTTGAGTCATAAATTTTGTTACAGTAAACTAAAATTAATTCTTTACTGTTTTAACCTAACTAACTTGAATACTATTTTTCAGGATAGCAGAGAATCAACACTTTCAAACTTTTTTATTATTCTATGTTTTTTATTTAAATAATTTTAAAATTTTGGTTTGATCTGATTGTATGTTTACTTTTCAGGTAATCGATATGGTTATGAAATTGCTTCACTGTACAACTTCGTTGAAATGTGGAGTATAGCTATTGGAATACCATTTATTGCATCTGATCTTTACTTTTTACTGCATTATAGTTACAGTCTTAGTATTTTCCATGCTTTTTTAGGTTTTGTACTTGTTGCTGGTATTGTGATTGGTACTCATTATATGATTTTAAGTTATTTGAGTCTTATCTTAATAGGTAGCCTTTTGTCAGTTGTTGTTGTTGGTTTTTTAAATGAAAATTACTGGGCAATGGCTGGAGCATTAAGTTATTCTGTAAATTTATATGGCATAAAACATCATGGAACTATTGGTAGAGTCCCTTCAGTAGATCTCTACACAGTTGGTCTTTGTTTTTTTAATTATTTTATATACAAAGCTCTAACAGATGTATCTATATTTTGAAAAATTCTTATTACAAAGTAATATGTTGAAATATAATAATGTGTATGTGCAATTGTATAATATATCACTGCCATTCAATTCAGTGTGTAACGAAAGGAAAATTTACTATTTTGATACGTACTACATCCATGTTAGAATTATTTATTCAACTTGTTTAAATTATCAGTACAAAATATTGTGAATACATTCGTTTTTGATATTAAGTAAGAAAATTAACTTCCAACCAAAAAATTGTTGAATGGTATGGTATTCTGTTAATACACAAGTTAACAGAACTGAAGTATAGCCTATATCAGAGAAAGATTAAGAATTATTGTTAAATTTGTTTTTATAATTATTAATATTAACAATGATAAAAAATAGAATTTTCTGAACTTTTCAATATTGTAATTATTTATTGATGTATTTGTTGAATAATTGTTGGAATTTTTATAGTTTATTCTTAAAATTTTGATTCAACATATAGTGTGCTTTGCAAGTTGATCTTTGCATTATTCTTCTTCTTCATTTAGAAGAATTGTTTGTAAATATATTCCTTTTCCATGAGAAAAATAGTAATAGTTATTTGTGGTAAATACATACATAACTATTGACAACATGTTTGGTTTACCTTTTAAAATTTATTATTAATTTTCTGTATGTAATTAGTATTTGTTGTGTATGAATAATATATAGTGAAATGACTACATATTAAGGTTTTTGTATGAACATTTTTGTTGCAAGTGTGTCATACTATTTTTAATAGAAATATTGAATTTGTAAAGATATGTCTAAAATCAAAGCATTAGATACTATTTGCAATGAAAGAATTTAGCTGTTGCAAATAGATTTTATGCAATTTTTCTGTGAAGACTGATTTATAGTTTTATGAAACTATGTAAGAACACAATACCAAAGAGTTAGGATAGAAAAAATAAAGCATGGATTGATGTTATTGACAGTCAACTGGGGAAGAAATATTTAACTGCACCATTTTTCTATCTTCAGACTGAAAATGACATATGGAAATGTGGACATTTAAGAATCAATTTGAAAGTAAACTTCATAAATTGAATTATTAATTTCTTAAGTGAAGTTAATCAAAGTGAAGAAAGTAATTGAAATCTACTTAATTTATAATTTACATAGATGAATTCGTTTTTTATGATTTATGATTCGTTTTTTAAATGAATAATTGAAGTAATTTCAAATCTTGAGTCACTCTACCCTGCATTTCTCAAAATGTGGTTACCACCCTTGTGGAATTTATCATTTCAGAGGGTAATAATTTATAGTTAACATGAAAAAACAAGTTACTGATCTTGAATTTAATTATCAAGATTTGCATAACATTTATAGCTTTGTTGCCAAAGTTCCAATCTTCATTTAGGTTATCAGTAGTATTTTTAATTGTAATTTGAACGCCAAAATTGTCTTCCACTTTTGACCAGAAAATACCTAATGTTCTGTAAATTATATCTTTCATTTAATGTAGATTGTATATAACATCAAGATAATGTAATATTAATGATATTTTCAGACTAAAATGTTGGAAGTAACAAAAAGAAGCAAAATGTACCTCACTGACTTATTATTTTGCTTATTTGTGTTAAAATATCCCAAGAGTGTTTTAACTCATTGATAGAAATATATAACTAATTAAATTACTAATTTGTGTATGAAGTTATTAATTACTCTTTGTCATTGCCTTTTAGAAAGAAGGTTTTACCTCCGGAACATAATGTTCTTTTGGTGCCATGCAATTATTACTTCCCTCTTAATTTCCTTGAAAGCAAAATGAATAAAAAATAAGTAGCCATAATTTGTGTTCAAGATAGAAGGCTGAAATGCCAGGTCCCAAACTTATCCAAAAAGAAAGGTGTAGCGAAACTAAAAAGTTAAAAATGCTCCCATTGTTGTGAACCAACTCTCTGTGGAACGTGTTAACAAAGATATACCAATTTTCAGACCCTTTCCCTTTCACTCCCATTTAATAAAAAAATGTGCTTTTATAGATTTTTGTGTATATACTGTTAAAAGATTTTGCACCTGGAATGGGTAAGAATAACATTTTGTAAAATCGCAATAATAAAAAAAAAAATTTTTTAAATTTTATACAGGAAACTTGAATTAAAACATGGAAAATTACAAAATATTTATTTTTATTTCAGAAACTACTGAAGAAAAACAATTGTGTATTAGCAGGCCAAATATCTGTGAGAATTTTTTTTTTTTTTTTTTTTTTGAAGAGACAAACATACTTTAAACAATGAAAAAACTTATTTTGCACTATTTTTATACTTTTGTGCATGGGCAAAGAATTCAAATTTCCCACCAAAACTCAATAATACATTTTACATTCCCGAATACATACGTGTATACAAAGTAAAATAGTAGTATATGAAAAGTTATGCAATGCTGTGGAAAATCGATTTAGAGATTTTAACAGAAATACACGTTCTCCAAAACGTCAGTCTGTCCGCTTGTTTGGTGTATGTGAACAACACTAGCACTACTAGCACAAATCATGCGTGCGATTTTTTCCAATCTGAATATACCCCTCTCAATCTGGCCCGAGTCGAAGCTCTGCGATTTTGAAAAACATTCATTAATTTTTGGGGTACTTTACATGAAGTCCCCCGGACATTTTTCAAATTTCTTCAAAATCTTCTCGAATTTTTTTTCTTTAAACTTTTAGTAACAATAATGAAAAATGTACTTAATGAGATGACATAAACATCAGTTTGCTTTATTCTCTTGTTTTTTCAAAAATAACGATAATGTAATTTTATTGACTGTCTCTCGCGTCGTTAATATCGCCACTAGCGGTGATTTGTTAACATGTTTATGAGTACGTGTGTTTTAAATGTCATAAAATTTATCAATACCACGACCGTTTTTTGTGAAAACTAGCTCAAAATTCCGCATTTTCGGAAATGCTCAAACGCCTTTTTTTAAGAAAAAACTGTTCCAATTTTTTTTCTTCAAAGTTTTCGAATAGATAGTATTGATTGCACTCTTTAATATCACAAAGTTAATTTTGTATTTTTCGAGAATTATATATATATATAATTTTAATATAAATATTATAATATATTATATTATAGTACCGGCCCGTCGGTCGACGGTCGGACGGACGGGAACGGACTGACGTTCGTTTTGACAAAAAGACAACACTTTTTCGGTATCAGGGGACCAGAAAACGTGAATTTCCGTTGAAATCTCGAAATCGATTTTCCGCAGCATTACATAACTTTCTCTATACTACATAGATTACTCCAAATGCAGGGCGAGTCAGGGCGAAAGGTACATGCTTGAGGGGTGATACTACTGGTGATTCCGAACAAAAAACTTCTAATAAACATATGCCCTTTTCTTAAACGTTTCAGGGTAAACCAACGAAAACAATTAGAAACGGAAAAAGTGTAGCGTCATTACTAACCGTTTCTGTACGCAGTTCATGTGCGCATGGTGCAGTCGTTTACTTCACGTCGCAGTTTGACAGTATTTGTCCTAGTGCACGCTACTTCAGTGTTGTTACGCGAACAAAATACACTGTACAGTTTAGTGTAGTGAAAATACCACGGATCTTCACACAGACAGAATATGCTAAAATGATGTTTGTGTATGGTTTGTCCAATGGGAACTCCGGAGCAGCCTTTCGAGAATGCCAACAACGATTTCCTAATCGCAGAGTGCCAGATAGCAGGGTGTCTAGCAAGGCGTTTTACAGATTGCATGAGAGTGGTACGCTTCTCAGCGTAAATGTATCTGAACGTCCCGTACAACAAACTCTTAACGAACTTAAGACCATTCTTCAGTTAATATAACGCAACCCAACTACCAACTCTACAAGAAGAACTGCTCAACTTGACATTCCACAAACATGAGTGGTACGTGCAGTACACGAGCAAGGTTGGTATCCATTTCATCGGCAGAGAGAACACCTGCATGAATGAGATGATGACCATCGGTAAGAATTCTGTCAATGATTGATTGCCAATGATCGATTAATTCCATGTATTCTGTTCACTGATGAGTCAACATTTTCCCGCAACGGAATAAACAATACCCACAATTCTCACGTATGAAAATGAAAATGCAGATGAAAATGCGCACACTACTAAGGAAACGAATTTTAAACGACGTTTCTCAGTCAACGAGTTGTGCTGCATTATTGATGACCAACTCAGCTGTTTTAGATAACCGTCTTAATGGAGCACGGTATCTTGATTTTCTTCAAAATGTGGTACCAGAATACGTGGAGGATATATTTTTGGCAACACGAACTCGAATGTACTTTCAGCATGATGGAGCTCCTGCACATTCCGTACGGCAAGTGACACAATATCACAACGAAGCTTATCCTGGTCGTTGGATCGGTTGCCGTGGAGTCATTGCTTGACCACCGACGTCATCCGATCTTTCCCCATTGGATTACTGTTTATGGAGTTGGCTGAAGAAGGAAGTGCAGATCTCATTAAAATCTCATTAAACTCGCAGGAACTGCTCTCTCGTATTTTACATGCTTGTGCTCAAGTAAAGGAATGCAGAAATGACCTCAGATCATCAACATAACACCTGACAACAAGAGCAGCAAAATGCATTAAAGTTGACGTTCGACTATTTGAACATCTTTTGTAAGGAAACTTATACCATTACAAAAACAATAACATAACATTATCTTCATTTACTGTCACCTGCACTTTTTTCGTACCTATTTGTTTTCATTACTATGAAATGGTTAAGAAAAGGGCTTATGTTTATTAGAACGTTTTGTCCGGAATTATCAGTAGTATCACCCCTCAAAGCATGTGCGTTTCTTCATGAGTCATCCTGTATATGTACGTACACGAGAAAGTAACTAGTGGTGCCAGAGGAGACTTTCTCGTAGTAAAGTTTTCTAATTTCCTTGGTGTGGACTGGCTTTACGGTCTTGGCCCATCCTCTTATTAGCTGCCATCTACCTCCGCCGTAAGTTTCGAAAACTCAAAAAGTATCATTGAAAAAGAGCTTCAAATTTCGCATTTATGTAAAGCCTCATCGCCGTTTTCTTAAAAACGGCACAAGTGTAAGTCCCAAATAAAATGTTTTCTGCGGCACAATTGTTTCCATACAATTAGGGCCTATACCGAACATTAAAAATTAACGTAATATTAATTTTAACAATGATATTTAATGTATTTATTATTTAATATATGTGTGATATGTATATATGTATGATATTTAATGTATTAATTGTCCTTTGGACAATATTGTTCTTAATAGCCTGCAACAAATATTGTACACCATCTTCTGGATCAATGGCCCCCCTTCTCGATAAGGTTTTCGTCCAGTTTCCCTGATCATTTAAGCGAATGCCAAGATGCTCCCTTGTTTTTCATCCGGAAATAAATGTA
The DNA here is from genome assembly GCA_017312745.1 of Gryllus bimaculatus. Taxonomy (NCBI): domain Eukaryota; kingdom Metazoa; phylum Arthropoda; class Insecta; order Orthoptera; family Gryllidae; genus Gryllus; species Gryllus bimaculatus. The sequence continues at coordinate 5,806,344 of BOPP01000001.1, forward strand.
ACTTCATTCTCTGTGCACGTGTTTGTATAAGATATTTCATCCTTCCCAGACGAGCAACTATTTTTAAGGAATTTATCAATTTTCGTAGCATGGGTGTGATTTTTTTGGTTCCAGAAGATTTAAAGATTAGTAGTATTACTGGTTACAGTATTCTTCTTTGAATTAAGGAAATTGATAGTTAAATATCCTTGTCAGAAGGATAATCAAGAAACATACCTTCATGTAGTAGGTGTATATTTTTGTGAGTTCTCCCATTGTTAATTATATTCCACAATGTTTTAGATTTGTTTGTCGAGTTGTTAACTTTATGATTTAATTAATAAGCTTTCTCATTCATCAGTTTTAGCCTATAATGTTGTTATACTGTTTGTACTTCTCATTGAAATAAACATACTTAGTATCTTTGAAAGGGGTCATACAAGTTTTACATTTTATTCTTAAAAGCGACAATTTCATTAGGAAGCTTGATTTTGGGTTTCTTCACGACATTAATTTCCTTTTAATAATAATTGGACATGCAATATTTAAATGATGATTTAATATACTCAAGAAAAAGTTCCATTTCTTGTCGATATCATTACCATTGAGTACTTCAGTTCATTCCTCTTTTAGGAGACATTCATTTAACAACTCTAGTTTAGTACCACTTGTATCACTGAAGAATGTGTATTTAGGTTGTTCAAGGCTATAGAGGCACTTAATTATTTCATTGATTTGCGCAGTGTGATCAGGTAGATCAATATCAAAAAATTAATATTAAATGAAGAGTATTTATTCATTTCAATGTTTGTAATGATGTGGTTTACAGTAGAGCTGGAATGGGTTGTAATACGTGTTGGCCCTAACTCCACATCATGGAGACTGAAATTTGTTGGTAAATCGTATAGTTCAATATTAATCAGAGGCGTAGGCTCAATGGATGCAAGTGATGTGTCGCATTCTCAAGTTTTTCTGCCCTATTAAAACTTTTATTAAAAATGTTTTTCTATTCCTCAAATATATCTGTTCCGTTTGTACCTTTGGTTTTCCCCCATGCACTTTCCAGTAGAGTCTGTGACCGTGGATGACAGACCGAGAAACATACCTTCGACGGTTTCGCTTCGTTACCGAGGTCACTGAACTCGCAACATGTGGAAGATGCGAGCTTTCGGCCGACGGTGATGCGACGCTGGCTGTCACATCTCAGACGTCTGATTGGCGCTCTGAATCCCCCCTCCCAAATCTCTGCCATCGCCTGTTTTGAGCACCTGTCTTCTTTCTGTAGGACTAGGAAGCCCAGTGGTCACGTGCTTACGACTGGAGACCATAGCGGGTTGAGAGAGGGGGGGGGGCATCTTGACCTCACTATTACCCGTTCACCCTAAGAAAAAATGTGATGTAAACAAACTGAAGAAATCTTTGCGCCGCACAACGCTTCTGATTGGAAATCTAGCGCACACTGATTGGATATCGATGGCACCAGTAGCATAACCCGTCAATTCAAATGGAATAAAAACCGTCATGCAAATGTCATGTTATGCAACTACTTTACTTACGATCAGTCTGCTTCAGTAAGTGGTTGTCAATAACCGGATGTTAATTATTTGTATAAATTGGTTGGCGTAAAATTTGAAAGTTCTTGATTACAATTCACAAGCTGCAACAATTTTACAAGCGTTGGTGTTTCGTTTCTGCACTTTTGTCCGTTTGATGCAAGGAATGCACTTTCGAACGAACAACTCTGACCATAAAGTCATAGTATGCTTCTATCACAGGTTTCTTCGCCTTTCTCTTCTTCTCTGGCTTTTGTACTTGTTCCTTGCCAGTGAGCTCTTTCTGGAGTTAATATACGCTGGCTACGGATATTCCAGTGAACTCTGCGATTTGCTTCACCAGTAACCACAGATTCATATGCAATAACGAATTGAAAACGTTCAGAATGATGCGCTTTTCGCTACTCCGAAGAAATCTTCCACACTTTTGTTTAATTATTGAAGGGCCAGCCACACTGAGACATTCTAAAACGAACTAAATAGCAGAGCCTCGCAGTCTCCCACGAGCCGCGTCCCACGCGCCTGACCTGCGTCGATCAGTACGTTCATGGGCTGAAGAGCAAGACAAAGACAACTAAGACAAAACAACCCTTTTGAGAACTGAAAATAAAATCAAAAAAGTATTGTATAGCTACCATGGGCTGAATTCTATGGGCAATCTAATCGCAAAGCAACACGCTGTCAACTCAAAATGGTCTCCTTTCTCGAAACCGTAGCAATAGTTTTGGCGCAAGATTAATACAACGAACGATGAAAGATACATTTGTTCTTATTCAGAGAACTATTTCCTTTAGCGTCAGGATCCTTACAACAGCAGAGCTCACACTGCAAACCATTGAGATTTATTCTAACACACGTGGATTTGTTTACCTCAAGATTTTTCTTAGGGTGAACGGATAATACACACGCATGCGTACTCGCGTTTGTCAACTGTCCTGATCCAGTACGTGATTTAGGAGAGGGTTGTCAGTACTGACAAACAACCGCACGCGACTGATGGTTCTTTGTTGCCAGGAGTTTAACGTGCACTATGGGTTGTTGCAAAAGTGAAGTTTTTTTTGAAAAGCATTGTAGAGAATTACATGACTTCTACAAAGAAAAACCATAGTTTTGAAACTAACGCGATAATTAGAAGCCAACAATTTTCGTGTGAAAAGATGTGACATGGGAAGCGCATTTTTTGTAGAAGAGGATGAGTTACATGCGACAGGAAACGGTGATTGAAAACTCCCAGTTGCTGTCCTTTGAAAGTTTTCAAAAACTCTATTTAGTTCTCAAGTACGCTAGAAGATGATAGAAAATCGACCTCTAATTATAAAATTAGGTATATTGTTCATGTTTCAATATACTTTTTGTATTATTTTGTTTATTACTGACAGAGCACACAACATTCGAAATTCTCAATTCTCAAAGACGGTACTGTATGATATGTACATCGTAAAATGGAATACATAAATAGAGTACAATGTCGATTAGTTACCTTTATTCGTCTACCTTGTTTAATCTGTAAAACTCTGATCGCATCTCCCTGCTCACTGAGCAGGAGACGCCACTGATATTAATGTTCAAATCTCCAAAAATAATTAACTTACAGTTGTGGTTTCCTAAGAGTTTAGTTAAAAGTTCTTTAAATCTGAGTAGAAATACTATTATTGCAACACCGCTACCATCATTGAAACATGCATGAAGTTTATGGTTGGAAACGTTAATCGAATTAATTTCGAATCTCGAAGGACGTCAAGACGAACATTACGATACTTAGAGACATTGGACATTGTAGAATCAAGTATGAAGAGAACCATCTGGACAAGGATCCAGAGCAATTACTAATGAAAAATGTACGAAGCAAACAATGGAAAATTACTGATTTCTAAATGTCAAATAAGGATATTGAAAATTTCAGTTCTCACTGTCAATGTATTTTGCTGTGTCTATCAGAGGCATCCAGAACGTGGGGGAGGGGGGCTGGAGGGGGGGGCACCCGGAGCAACGAGCCCCAGTCCCCGACTTGGGCTCATGAACATTTTTTCACTCAAAAGAAATGAAAAATATACCTCTCTCTCAATATTTACCCCTTATCCAAACTTAACGCTGTAAGATATTTCTGATGTAAGGATATATTAATTCTGTTAATGAATTGGGGAAGGAGGAAATTTTTTGTTTGAAATAAGGGGCTCCCGTGGATCACCAGTACTAAGCCCCTGATTTTCTTTGGGCGCCTCTGATCTGTACATTAATAAAATCAATCATTGTGTATAAATGCTATTCAATTTTGACATCACTGAAATTTTTCATCTTAATGAAATCTGTCCTTTAAAAACTAAATATTCAAGTGAGGTCACGTCCAATTTGAAAACATTAGTTGTTTTCGCGTAGTTTTGAATGTAAAATGGGTAATATTTTGTGAATCTCACTACAAATCACAAACGGCTCATGTATTTACAGAGGTTTATTTGCAATATTATTTACAAGCAATAATAAAATGAAATGTCTATATACATCATCGGTAGACTGTCCGCGGATCGCATGAGCGATCCCTAACCACCTGCCATTAAATGCTTGACCCATGAGTCTCGCTACAAACATAGCGTACCACCACGTGATCACTGACGTAAGTGTAATATCAATTCCACTATGGCTTCCCGAGATACGGGATGTTGCCTCCCGGGCATCGCTTGTCCACGCGTTACTTTGAACGAAAGTTTTGTGCATCTACATGAGGTCTCCCACTCTGCCCCCTCTTACCGCAACTCGCGCTCTGGGTTTTGTACTTTCAGTCCCATATGCTTCGCGACGTCATACTCGCGTTCTCGAGGTAACCAACATCACATGATCGCCCGCCACCACTCGTCCTAGCTGCAGTTAGTTTCCTACTATCCGAGTTCTCAAAGTACTTCTGGAATGTTGTAAACTATGTACAGGGTCTGGAACCCCGACCCGCTGGCGACACCCTAACGACGTCTGTCTAAGCTCTGATTCCAAGGCTTCAGCACCCGCGTGGTGCCTGACTTACTGCCTCTAGCGAGGTCCGTTTGAAATACGTTACAATTTTTAAAAAATCTTTAAAGAAAAAATCTTTTTAGTAGAAAGCGAGGATAAATTATTTACCATAGCATCAATTACCGTAGCAATTTATTTGGGATTATGAATATTTTATGAACGTCCTCTTTTTATTCCCGCCTTTCCAGTGTAGCTATAATTTGTTTTGCTTATGGATGCTTAGATGCTGTTTATAAGAAAAGGGAAGGCCTTCAACCAAAGCTGTAAAGCTTGCTTCCCTCCCTCCGCCTCATGCTATGATCGGCATTTGTGTAACATCCTTTAGGAGGTGGCCCGGCACTAGAATGTATTACCTTCTGGGAGCAGACACACACAAACACACGCGCACGTGTCTCCTCCTCCAAACGACGGCTGTGCATCGGGGACGCGGTTCATGAATGCAGAAGCGAGACGCGGCGCGGCGCGGCGCCGCAGTGGGATGAAGTTTTTTTTAACAGCTTTATTTTCTGTACAATCCACTGATTTTACAGAAATTTGCAAGTCTTAATACCAGAACTGGGTTAGGACACAGGCAGGTAATTCGTTCATTTAGTCAAATATCCCTTTTACTTTGTTACGTTTCCTTTAATTTAGTGTTCGTTTGTTTTAAAATTTTGTATTTTGGGATGAAGTGGTGCAACAGGCTGGGTAGGAAGAAAAAAACGCGGTAATCATAAAAGCATGATTATCCCTTCCACTACCGAGGGAGGTAACTCATTTACCCCAACGTACATTTCATCATTATTTATTATATTCTAATTCGTTTACAATTTTGATATCCCTTTTAGTTGTTTTTTAATTTACTTTCTAAAAATTTAATTTTACAATCGAACTTTTATTGTGTCCTGTCATATTACGGCTTGCTTTAGCACTTCCTTAATCCTCTTATTTCGTGTTTTCGTTATGTGTTTTGAGGTTATGTTTGCAGTGGGAGAATTTGTGAGTGTGTTGTGGATTAGCCTTATACATATATATATATATATATATATATATATATATATACACATACACACACACACAATTTTTCAGTAACACAAATCAAAGTTCAGTCCAATTAACAAAAATAATATTATATTTACGGTTAACAAAGGGAATACAATGTGAACATTATATTAAATTTTCATGGGGTAACTTCCTTACCCCCTTTTTATATTATAAGGATACAAACAGCCTTGGTAGTCGAAGGATTGTTTATATTTTTTTAATACTTTCATCCAACTTACAATTTTATATCATCTTTTGATCCACAATTCTAAAGAAAATACCAAATGGAACGTTAAAATGAAATACGGAAATTTATTGAACACCAGGTTATTGTAATTGACAATTAAGTTCCCTTTGAGGACTCTGATACTTTCTTTGTGCCTTGGAATGACACGGTGCAAGTTTTGAAAAGGTAGTCCTTTAAACAGCTAGAAATCAAACTTAAAGCAGTTGCAAGCACCTGCGACCGTGAAAATGGCGACTTTCCAAAAATTGCGAATGCCAGAAAATCAAGTTTCTGAATATTTGGTTGGAAAGTATGACTCACAGTGTCTTCCAATTTTCTCTAGCGGCTGAATACTCACCGCTAGGAATTAAAAACTCAACGTTTGAATTTGTCACTAACATTATTTAATCTACTAGAGATTAATATTGAGCGGGATTATTGGATTTATCAAAATGTGTAAATTTTTGAGAGCATTATTGTTTTTTTAACTTTGCCGTATATTCGAAAGAAATCTCAAAACTATAACATTACAAGTTTGAACGTTTACCGTGTGCATAACGTATCTACAAAATACGCTAATAGACCTCTGAGTTTTAAAAAGCAAGTTGTAAAAATACACTTCAATGAAAGTCGTCCGTATAAGTTATACTATGTAACAAATAAAAAAGAAACAACCAATAATATTAACAGGGAATTTCAATCGGCTCTTCAACATTTAAGAAAATAAAATATAATAATAAATATAATCATAATAATAATAATAATAATTAATTAATGATGATGATGATGATGAAAATATCAAATGAGGTTGGCCAACTTCAATTCGCATAGGCGTGAACAGTCGAAGACCAGAGGGGGGCTAACTATATTTCATGGCTCTGATGGGTACCTTTTAGCCTACATTTATTTTTCTAGTAAATAAATAGAACATTCTATAAGAAAATTATTTATATGATAAAATTTATAAGTACAATTGATTTTATGTTGTACCATTTAAAGGGTTGTCAGATGGTTCGGAGAGCTTGTTACCTACTTGTCGTGTATCAATTTCCCCAAGTATCAGGTTAAGAAAAGGGGCTAAATCAGGAATTCACAATATTTGCATATAAATATTTAATTTTGAGGACAACATTTGGAATTTTCAGGGGGGCCATGATAATTTGCAAATTCTTTCAAACAATCGTATTTTTGAACGTTCGGGTTGACAGGGCAGGACACCTGGGGCCCGCAACATTTTGTAGGCGTAATATAACACATGCCCAGTGCAGTCCCACCAACTCAGTCCACGCCTGCGTTTCCGTCCACTGTGCGGCGCAGCGCGCGCCACTCGCCTGAACAGCAGCCCCCCGCTCCGTCGGCCGCGCGCTCGGCTAATCCGCTTGTCCAGCCCCTGATATTTGCATTTGCCTTCCTCCCCGTCTTCCTCCGCCCCCTCCCTCTCGTTTCCATCCCCTCTCCGTCACCCGCCATTGGTCGGCCGTCACCATAGCGACGGCCCCGCGACCAACCGACGCGCTCGTCCTTGCTGGGGGGGAATCCGCCGGGACACAAAGGGAACTGGAAATGTCACCGGCATTATCCGGGAGTACCCGGACGTAAAAAAATCTGAGCAGCGGCAGCGCGTCAAAAGGTCTCCCCCTCCGGCGACGAGGGCTCTCATCCGAAGCGAGAGGACACGCTGCCACCCGGAGGACAATGCAGGGGCCCCGGAGGCGCAGCGGTGAGGGGGTGACAGTAACAGAAGCTGTTTTCAAACATGTCCGACGCGCGATCGTCGAGTGGGGCCCGGCTCCAGTTTCCTTTGCAGTTCGTAAACGCTATTTAGTGTATGACTGACAATAATTTCGGGGCGCTGACGCGGCGTGGCCCGCCCCGCCACGCACCGCCCCGCGCCGCGCTGCCTGAGGGTTTTGTGCCGCCGCCTGCAGGGGCCGACCAACCGTCTGCGCGCAAAAATCCGGCAGGAAATCTTGTGTCTGAGCCCCAGATGCTTAGTAGGTTCACCTTCCATACACTTACGCGCAAAGTATCTGTGCCTTTTTTTATTGTGCCACCAATGTAAATTCTAAAGAGCCGAATAAGTCTTAATTTTACTGTAATAAAAACACTACGTTCGCTGTTAGAAGCTAAAAATGTGCGAGGTTCATCTGTAATTTAATTTATTTAATGTAAAAAAGTTAAAAATTGATTGTGTGACGTACTATCGGGAGGAAGTGCAATCTGTGCGGGGTTTCTTCAGCTCTGGGAACTCTCCCTTGAATCGTATACGTACAAAATTGAATTATGAACACAGACACGACCGTTTTGAGCAAGAATTGGCGAGAAAATATTATCTCCTGTATATTAAAACCTATTTTCGAACGAAAATCAGGATCAGAATATGGCTATTATCCCTTTTCACTCCCTTCGTGATGGAATCGACCTAGTGCCTCGAGAACATTCAGATCAATTATTTGAATATTCCAAACAGCTCAGGAAAGATCAGAGATAGTGAAGCTACATTTATTATGTCAGGTAAGAAGAAATTGTGAAAACATGGAATCCTACGGAAAACGACGATAGTGACGACTGTTTCCGGGCACTCAACTGCTATGGTCGTTAGTCCCGTCAGTGTGGTGAATGCTGCAAGCATGGAGGTGGCGGTGGTCCTCTCCCACCGGATGGTAAAGCGAGCGCCGACCTACCCCGAAGCGGACGCCGAGCGTCAACTTACGGGGTATTTCCCTCTCCAGGTCTCTCTCCTCACCGGGGATTCCGACATTTGTGTGGTAATTTAATGTATGCAGGAAAGGAGAGAGGATAGGAAAGTAAGATAAGGGAAGCATCGTGAGCGGTCCATGGGCCTTTTTGTTAGTCAACGGAAAACTATTCATCAGAGCAGCCGGTCGCTAGAGTTCTCCCCCAGACAGCGGCTAATTCGTCCTAGCAATCTACCTAGTGTCGAAAATCCTGTCACCGTCGGGAGTCGAACCCAAAGAGCTCCCGGTTGTTGCAAAGGCAGCAATGTCTGCCGGATCGACATCAACTTCACGACGTTTTCAACGTATGACACAGAACGCAGTTTTTCCACATTAAATCTGATTTTACAGTTAAAGAGTTTCAAAGAAATGAAGTTCCTTTCCGATTCAGACTTAAAATTACTAACGAATTACTTTCAGGTATGGCAATAATAACACACTATTATTAGTACAAACCTACATGAACACTTTATAAATCATCAGAAATCTAAAAGGTTGATTATAAAACAATTTTACAGTGTTAGATACTAAAAAACAGACTTAGTATGTCTGAAGAGGTGAAATAAGTCTAATTTTAAAATAAGAAAGTAGATGTCCCTCAAAGTTGCATCTAGTCACTCATGAGTTTTTGTAGAAGAGTAATGAAATTACATTCTAATAGTATGCATACGGACGCAGAAGATGTACTTCCTAGTTGCAATTTTAACTGAG
>BOPP01000001.1:5829854-5875146 GCA_017312745.1 Gryllus bimaculatus
TGGCTAAGCCATCGAAAGCTGCTCTTATAATAAATACTATTGTTGGCAATGGCAACGTTTATAATTATCTCATTTATAAAGGTTTATTGTGCGTGAGAGCCGCAAAAGGTATGTATACTATTGAAATAATATAGGCGACAATAACGTCTGATATTTACCTGAATAAAATCTCAGCTCCATCTTTTGTGAATATTTCTAAGACTTGTGTTTGTATCCCTCGATTTAAACTTTACATTTTCCCTAGTTTCAACTTCGAGGCTCATCCCTCTTCGCATTCATACTAAACATATACACCGGACTACGATTGGCCTGCACCTCCAATTTATTGTCCGTAAGAGTGGAGGACTAGGTCGATAACCTGGGTCTTCCGGACACTTGTGACTTGATGTCCAACTTTTCTCAGTCCCTAATATGATATATTAATGATGGCAAGAAACGTGTATTTTTAATATCTGCTTTTAAACTGTTTTATTTTTCTTTCTATTCTTCTCGTGATATTTCGTTCACGTTCCCCATTGTCGTAGATTAAATAGTCCCTTCTCTTATATATAAACTCAAATCAGTAGTGGCATATCAATACCTGAATAGACAATCTGCGACAGATTCGATCGAGATTGTAATAGGAACGACATTGTATTACTGAAATAGTCTCGATTAGAATGTAATTTGTCAACAAGAACTTGGAGAGTCAACGTATGCATCACGCTGACACATGCAAAAACCCTCAATGCTTTCGAACAAATGTTGCAAACTTCATTTTTCCTTCCTGGATCTGAAATTACTGTTTATCATAATATGCAGATGACTGTACAATATTGAATAAGAATAGGTTTTCATTTTCTAAATCACATTTTGTTTACGTTTTGAGTATTAACCAAAGTAAAATTCACTATAAATATGCTGTGTTTACATACTTCTGTGTGTATTTCGTAGATAAAGAATTTCCAGTGATGAATATTGAAAGGTGGTGTGTGGTTTGTCGATGCAAGTCTACGAAGTAACTGCAAAGAAATAGTGCGGTCAGCATCATGCTATGACCGCGTCGCAATACCAGGAACAGACTTGGATGCGTGAGATAGCGAGCCTAAGCTTCACTGACGAAGAGAACAGAAATGCGTAAATCTCCATTTACTTTTGATAAATATGTATAAAATATTATATACGTACGTTCTCTAAATTTATTTCAAAGTCTAAAATTAGCGGTATCATTTCAATATATTTACATTTGCATTGATTTAGATTTACAATAGCAGATAAATCGAATTGTTATACTACTGTAGAATATGCGAGGAAATTTGTTACACCCAAACACTTGCAAACATGCATTCATGATTGCCGAAAACTTCTACAACAATAAATAAATCATATTAACTATTAATTTCTTTAAAAAATATGGAGGTAAGGAGTGTATTGAAACTGAATGACATAGTCGTCAAATCACACTCCAGCCATAAACTTTTTTAAAGTTAAAATTTCGTCTCTTCTACAATCATAACTGCAATTGATATTGTAGAAATACAGTATTCAACTATTAGTACAACTATCATGAATAAATATGATTAGTGGTATTTCGTAACTTCTAAATATGAATTATTTTGAATTATTTATTTATGATATTACATTAATTTCTGAGCATTTAGGTGCTAAAACATTGACAAACGACAAAAAATATTTTAGAGATGCGTACAAATAAAATATTCCCATAGACATCATCATACTTTCCTGAAAGATATGTACTGTAGTTGAAAATGTAAAGTAGTTTTTTAACATTCACAGATTATATGATTTCAAAATAAAAATTTTGTTAATTTTCTGTTGTGTGTGCAATACAGGAGTTGACCTGGAAACTTCGAGCACAGGATACATACTGGGAGTTGTTTATGCTCTTTCGGAGAGTCTAGAAATTTTTGAAAACAAGTGATTTTATGGTATTCCCAAAATAATAAGTTCGGTGTATGAAACATTTCAATCTACTGGTAACGTCCTCGATTGTACTGATGGATGGGTGCGAATGTGTTATTTCTCCAGACATTTGAATTTTCATAATGCTATTATTACATTATAAAGAAAGAATTACCGACTTTGATTCGCTTAATGAAAATATTAACAATATTAACTGTCCATGTTGCCTTAATGTGGTTTTAAACAAGTTTTCTTTTGCAGATTCGTTACACCGGCTACCGCGACCGACCGCAGGAGGAGCGCCAAGTGCGGTTCCAAAATGGCTGTCGCGAAGGACACACTGAGATTGTGAGTGAATTTGATTAAAATATATTACCCATTTATTCAGCAGAAATTTCTATTACGTTTCTCACTTCAGATCTATCTTCGATCTATGTAAAAAAGTAAATGATCGAGGTATTCTCTCGAAATTCTGAGAAATATTTTCTTTACTGCAGTGTATATCAGGACTTAATTAACCAATATTTCATAACGTCGCGAGTTAAATGAGGTTGAGGATATCGATGTTCATACGCCTACGTGACGTGGCGATAATGTCAACCGAGAGTTTGTGTGCATTATTAATTTCGGATAATTGAATTGGATGACTAATGAAGGAGCTTTCGGATCTTCGTTTAGAAAAACAAACTTCTCTCATATTCCACAAAGTTGATTTTCAACAAAAAAACCCTAATTACACCACCGATTACGAAGCTTAAGGAATAAGATTTCGTCGTCACAGACATATTAATCACTGTACAATTTTGTAGTTTTCTAACTGAAAATTAAACCACATAAAACCTTTTTGTGTACCAGGAATGTTTTATTTCATTGAAGCAAACGTAATTTCCTACAGCAATACGTTGATCAAATCTAAACCAAACTCGCGGAAAAGGCAAGAAGTACCAGAAGGTGTTTACGCTAATCGCAAGACGATGTTTGCTGCACATTTGCGGCGGTGGCCCTGCCGGCCGGGGCTACAAAGAGCGACGGGACTGGAGCGCAGGCGGCGGCGGCGGAGGCTATCGCCGGAAGTGGTGGACGGCGGCTTCCGCCTCCCAGCGATACGCAGACCGCCGCCCGCGCCGCAAGATCGCGCCACCGCCGCGCCGCCGGCCTTCGGAGGCGAAGCTCGCAAACGTGCCCGCGCAGGGATGATGTCGGAGGCGTAGCTGTATAGTATATAGTAGGGGTAAGATATCGATGTTTTTGGGCCAACCTCGATTAATTAAACATCGATGTTTTGTGTTCAAATTTTTTTACGTTTGCTATGTTTTGTATGTGTATGAAAACAGTCTCATAATCACGATTTTGCGAAAGTTAAAATACGACATAAAACTCGAAAATAGTTGCCTGTTTAATACCGCCAGTTCATGTGATCAAACGAAGAGAACGCCGTTGGATGTATCTTCATCCCGCAGACGATCTCTCGACCGCGAGCTGCCCTGGTAATTCCTACAATTTCTTCGTGATTCACACGCGCGCCGCAAGTGAAGGCCCCCCGCCTTAGCTACGGCGATCTTGAGAATCTCTTTCCTAAGTATTGAGGTGATCCTGACCGTTTAGGCTCACTTTTGTTAATTGTTCTATTAATTATACATGTTTCGTACTAATTATTTAAATAAATAATATGCTTTCTGTCGTAATCTTGTTGATTTTAGGCAGGAAAATTAATCATAAAATGAAAGACGTTTGCCGTTTTACCAATTCTTTCATATTTTGGTCATTTAAAATAAGAAATTCTTAAAAGATCCAATTACCTAGGAAGAAAATAGTTTAGTTCCTAATCCTAGAAGAAAATATCTTAAACGACTAAAACTAGTTCAAGTGAAATAAAGAAACTATATAGTTTCAAATTCATTTCTCTTCGAGTTTTGAATGGTCAAACTATTTTGGTTTACACTTTGCGATTTTATGTGTAGTCAGTTTTTGTGTGTGCATGTACTCCCACAACGGAGCCCATTAGAGCTGTAGATGAAGTCGCCCGCCACGCTTCAAGAAGCACGTTAGCCACCACCGCGACCGCCGGTCAGTCGCTTTCGCCCGCGGCCCGCGAGGGCCGCATCCCACGTCCAAGGGCCGGGTAATATACGACAGGGGCGCGGCGGGGGCGCAAATATTTTCGGGGGCGTCTTTCGGGCGGCGCGAAACGCGCCCGTCGCGCCCTCCGCCGCCTCCATTTATCTCTCGGCCGCGGAGGCCCCGCGGCGCTCGCGCTCATAAATCACGGGCGGCGGCGGCGGCGGCGGACGGGGCGACGGACGGGGCGACGCGCGCTTTGTCGCCGTCGTTCCGGTCAAGTGTAGACGAGCGAGAGGCGGCAGGCGGATGGGCGCGCCCGGGCCGCATGGGCCGCTCCGCTTCGACAACACGTGTCCCGGCGGCCCAAGCCAGCCACGCGCCGCGGGGAGCGGGGCGCCAACCACCCAGCACTCCACCGCCCTTCACTTTTTACCACGGATTAACGCAAGAATCAATAATAAGGACCCGTCCACACATTCTTGAAAATATTCTCCGTAATAGATCCTAATTAGGTGACCACTGTTGCCCCAATCGTAGTGCTAGTTATTCAAGTTTAATTTTAGATGTAGTTAGTAAGTCAAACGTATGTCGAGTCAAGTAATAAACTGAGTTGTGTATGTACTAGTCACCAAAAGCAAAAATAAGTTAAAAATTTTTATCAATAAAATTAACATATGTTACATGAATCTGATTACCAAGTGGCTTTCTTGCGCTAACTGAAAACAGTTCATCAATATCACTAAAATTACCTTGAACGAGGAGGAACTGTGCTCCACAACTCGATAAAACACAGGCATCTTACTGTCGGTGATATCCTTAGCATTTGAAAGTATTCCGTGTATCTCCTGAGCGTAGAAAACACTGCTAACTCAGTTTTGCAGATTCGATTTCTGCGTTTCCCCATTCGCTGTTCTGTTCAGCTACTAATACTTCTCAGTTCAAATGTAAGTTCCTTAGTTCAAACGACATATATTAAGACCCTTCAAATTTTATTTTTTGTGTTATTTATTAACATTTGGTTGGGGAACAGAATAAGGATCCTATATAGACTATGTTATAATCAACAATGAAAACTACCCATTGAATTATTGCCTGTAAAATAAATGAAATTAAAAAAACGGTACAATTCAATGAACATATGTATAATTCTAGATATTTCTAAAAAGGATAATAACGATATATTACGGTTTTCTGACGTTTTAAGGAATATACTAACGTGTGTTATCTCGTTTAATTGTAAGAGTTTTCTGACCTTATTAAAACACAATAAACTATTTTTTTAATATTTTTTCTTTGACTTTTCGACTTTGGGGTATTTTTCAAATAATCCAGGATTCAGGTTTGTCGAAAACGCGTAAAAAGCGGACGTGTAAAAATCAGGTAGCATTTTAGAAAAAATATCAATTTCATAAAATCACTTGTCATGTATGTGAAGTCGTAAACATCATCTCGCCAACTCAGATTGCGTCAAAAAAATAATTTATTGAAAAAATGTTTTAATAAGGTCAGAAAACTAATTCAATTTTTCTCAAGTATTTGAATTTGAGAAGTTTGTCCAACCTGCCACACAAACGTAATGTAAGCTTTTCAAAATAATAGAAGGGGTTTATTTGTTGAACAGTATTTTATTAGCCAGTAGGATTTATTATTTTCTTTTAGTTATTAGTTAAATATTGTTTGTAAACTGTATATTTAAGGGTTCTAGAGTACATTACTGAGGGTTTTCGTTTAGAAGAGAGTTTGCTTTAGTCACAACCAAATTTCATGATTTTTTTGAAATGAAAGGTATTGGACCCTAGATATTTTAGATCTTGCTCTTATTAATCGGTTTTATATTAAAAACACAACATTTTATTAATATCTTAATATGAATGTAATAAACGTTAATTGTTCGCTAAATAATTTTGTTGTGCAAGTTCTTCGATGTTTCGTCGTGTAGTGAAAACGAGCGTGTGGGTGTGAGGTCATAGCGAATGGGAAGTTGGGGAGTTTTTTTCTTCTTTAAAGATTAATGAGCGATTTTAAATGCAAGATTCGTGCGTGTTTAAAAAGGCATTCATCTAACATGTCACTATATAAAACACCTTCAGTAAATTGGATTATACCAGGCATTAAATCCGATTTACTACACAACTTATTTTCACACACGATTTTGGTGTTTTAGGGAACACGCCCATGCACAGTTTCCTGAAACCCGGGACAGAAGCCACACTGCACCTATACAAGTTCACTAAATCTCCAAAGTAGTTCGTCAAAAGGAAGCGTGTAGTAAACCGGGTACAATGACTTATAATTATAATCACTGACACGTTTTAATTAAGGTAGATAGTAGGATTTCCTGCTTAATTAAAATCATAATTAGCACAATACATCGTACATTTAGAGACCTTGGTAAATATAAAACATTTCAATTACATTTTCAGAACTCTTGTGTTCACAGAGAATAGTGGTCCTATTGTTAAAAAATTATAAACCTCGGTCACGTCTTTAAGTCGTAGAGAATAAGTACTGAACAACACGAAACCATGTTTTTGGGTGTTTTCGATTTTTCGTTATTAGCGTTTCTGTTGTAACTTTTCTACATCTCTTCCTTTTACGTGATTTAATTGTAAGAGTTCAGCTACACATTTTTAACATACTACGCAACAAAAGACAACCTACTTTTGCGAGGCAGCATCTCCTGCTTGAAGTGTAAAATTGTACCTAGTTCTTGGGGCAAATTGAAATGATACGAGTATATGAATGGTTGCGATATTTGAGGAAGGAGTGTAAGTACTACAGGGAAGTTAGAACGGCAATTACATAATAAATTACTACTTTTATCGCTTTGCAGATCGTTAATCGGCGAGAACAAGCGTGTGTGAATTTCATTGCACTTTCTGGTTGCCAAATTTAAAAATTCCCTTTCGCAATTTTAGTTATATTAATAGCTTAAGTCTTGAGATATGTTGTCAACTAATGAAATTTAAATGAAAGTGGAAGAAGATATTTCATTTAAATAATAAATCGAAGAATGTGTTAGAAGTATTGATGTTCGTTATACATTTTATATCGTCGTAGTTCTACAATTCTTCAACAAATGAACTACAGTAAAATCATTCTACGTTTTATAAATGTGAATAGTTTACTCACCTTCGGGGTATGTTCCGTCTCTCCATTTTTGGGATGATAAGTCTGAAAAAAAAAGTTTTCTTAATTATGTTTTTATAGTGAGTTACAAATTAAGGTTTATTTTGCATGTTCTTTGAAATTAAATGGGAGCGCTCATTGTGAATGGGGAATCTCCCAATGACATTCACGTGGGACGTGAGGATTTGCTGTACTGCACTGCCCTAGTAAATGTAGAACGTTCTTGAGTATTTAAAAAGTAGTACTCTTGTAATTTGTCGACAAATAATAGAATTTCTGAGTAACGTTTCAGCCAGCATCACGTTACAAAGAAAGTTTTGTCTTTCGAATCTTGTTTATCATCTGTGTGATTTGAAACATTCCGTATATACGTTAATCAATAGATCTAACTTATCCTTCAAACCATTCCACAAAAGTTTTTTAGAAAAATAAATCTTTATTCTTTTTATTCGACATCAACGTTTTTCCTTATTGGTTTTATAAAGTCTCCTTTGTTATGAGGACTGGATTTGTGTACATGTCCGTGACCGGAATGAAGCTAAGCGGGGCTTACGGGGCGATAGAATTTGTCTTATTACAAAATACTTTTGTTTTATATAATTTCATTCAATTGCAAAGTAAAAGTCATGTAGATTTTCAAAGTTTAACATTTTTTATTATGTAGTTTCCCTTAATCACAAAGAGTGTGTTGTTGCACAAAATGTTTTCTTCCCTTTGACAGATAGTTGTTTACACCAAGACACGTTTCTTAACCTTCTGTAAGAATATAATTTCAAATATTTGCTTAAAAAAAGTATTCTCGTTGTACTATTGCGACAGAGTGTTCAACATGCCGAGTTTTTCCGCGACTCGTAAACGCCCTGAGAGGCAAGTTACAATCAGAAACCTACTTCTCTCTCTCTCTCTCTTAGGCTCTCGCGTTTCCTTTCGGGGAGCGTTTGCCTGACAGATCTATCGATTAGGGTGACATATCGATTAACGAGCCGCCAGGCTTCCGCGTGGTCGCGCAGCGGGGGGCGCGCGGCGCAAGACGGACGGGACGGCGGGCCCCCGGGGCCGCCTGCCCCTGCCTCCGCCCGCGCCGGCAGCGCCCTTCACGGCGCTCTCTCGGCCCGACCGAGGGGCTCCTACGCAGGGCCAATCACCAATCTCGCTCGAAACAACTCGCGGAATTCTCACATGTTACAAGGAAAATTAAGCTCATGAGAAGAAGGAAATAGTTGTAATTCATTTTAATAAAATTTGACCTGAGTGTGAGGTTTGACGACATGCGAAAAATCACGATTTTCTTCTTGTGTTTTAATGTCCTCTTACTATGGATCGAAAAACGTGGAAATATACTTTCTAACAAGTTATTGGTTGACGAAAGAAAGATTAAAATCTGTAGAACTAACACCCCACATTCTTTTCTGAAAAGCTTTTTCTTTACCTTACATAAATTTATGTAATGACAGTTATTCACGTGTTTTGTAACATTAATGAATAAATTCATAAGAATGTATATTTAATTTTCATTTTATCACTCCAGAATTTCAAGATTTTCTTGGACCGTACTAATTGTGCTATCTCATTAAATTGTAGTTGGATGAGCTTTGGATCGTCTTTGGAATGTTAACTAATTTAGTGCGACGTTCGAAGTTCCCCAACCACAAATTCCTCTCAGTTTTCAGATACGTTCTTGAGCACTCCCCGGCCTTTGGCAAACGCAACCTTGGGCTAAAATTATTGAGATATCACTTCCAAAACCTTCGGCTTTCGAGAGACGGGGCCCTCCTCGTCGGAAGGGAATCGCCGGCCCAATTCTACCTGCGTCACTCGGCATTTCGTGCTCGGAGGGGGGGGGGGCAGTCTCCCCAATTCAGAGCCAAGAAAACGTCCCAAACATTGGGCTCGCGCCGAAAGGAGCCGGGGCACCCCCTCACCCTCACCCTCGCCGGCGTCGAGTGGCAACACTGACCCGCGCCGGATCACCGCTCTCGTGCGTGAAAAGGCCCTGGCTCACGCCATTCAGACGTTTCTGTGAAAACGGCCCCAGCCGCCTCCTTCCCCAGGCAGGGAGAAATGATTTATGGCGGGAGGTCGACGAAATGTATAGAAACGCGCACGACGACGTGATCTGTGACCTCGCGCCGAGCATTTGTAGGATTCGACACAATGAATTGTTGTTTCCGGTAAGTGAATCTGTGTACCTCCGCTGGGACGATCCTCTCTTATGTCAACAGTGCTGAATATATGAGAGTCGCAACACGGAGTTAAGGACAGTGTGGGGTTTAGTGCTTTTGAAAGTTGTTCTAGTGATTAACTGTAAACTGCGTTCCTTCCTCGCGCTATCGGATACTCTAAATTCCACACGTTACATCTAATTTTAAGCCAAATATTATCATACTTTTCAAACTAGCAGAAAATCTGTTTCTAATGTTTTGTGAAAAGAGAATAACTTAATTGTTCCAGTTACTCCAACAACATATTTCACGAATTTGAATGTTTGAATGAATGAATACTGCTAAACGGGTGAAATAAAAGAAGAAGCATATTGATTCCATGTGCCTCTCAACAGTGCTATTTTTCAAGTAGAAATACTATAGTGTTTCACTGCAAAGTATTTATACTATTTTCTACAGGAGGAGGCTAAAATATTTACTCATGCGCTATTCATTGACTAACTGCATGAAACGGGCTAATAAAATTATAATCATTTACCCGAGTGTATAAATCGTAACATTTGAAATTAATGTTCTCTAGTAATTCCAAACCGACGAGCTGTTGTACTTTGTGTAAGGACATTACGCGCACACCCAGTTCAAAACACCAACAAATTAAAGTTTTCTCAAAACATAATTTTGAATTTTTGCCATTCGTATCTGGACTGTAGATTTTTTCAGTTAGTCTGTATCGAAATAAGGTTATTTCCTTATTGCGAAATAAAGTGGTTGCTCTTGCAATGTGTCATATTAATCGATCATAATAATGATTGAGATCATTAAACGGCGAAATTTGCGGCAAAGAAAGTCAACCAAGGTAGACATTTCGTTTCATGGGGAAAATGGAATGAAGATGCCTTCCATCCTCTCAACAAAAAGCAGCTTCGTCGGAAGCGATTCGAAACAGGCAGTTTCTCTTAATACAGCACTCTGGGTGAGCGGGGATGGAGCGGTATCTCTGTGTATGTGGGGCCGGGGCGGGGCGGGCAGCGAACGGGCGAGGCGCAATGGGCCGTGAGACGGGTCCGCCCCCTCACGCTGTCCGCGCCGCGCCCCCGCGCCGCTCCGACCAAATGAGCCCCGCGGCACGGCAACCTGCAGGCAGCCGCCAGGTGGTGCGCGGGCCCCACCAGAAATTGTCCAAATGTTTAACCCGGGCGGATACAAATGGCTAGTGAGGGACATTTGGATGTTTCCGTAAAGTGATACCAGGTACAAAAAAAGTAGAAATGTGAACAAAAGCAAAATTAATGTAAAAAAGTTTGATAAAATTGATATTTAAAAATTTATATATTGCGAACCTCGATAGTTGAGGCTAAAGTAGTGAAATTCCGGTTTCTTCGAAATTTTTAATTTCTGAGAGATAAAATATACGAAACATTGACGAAAATTATTTAATTTTATTCTTCAAGTTAAAAATGTTCGGCATAGTTTCAAAAGTGTACACTGTTTTTACGCTACTTTACTCCCATAGGGCTTATGTTTACTTTTTGGTAGTCAATTGCAGATTAGGCTACAAAAAGAATTGCAAAAATTCAATAAACTAATTTTGTAATTTACAGTATACGTTATTTGTCTCACCAAATACATGTTTGAATGTTGATGAACTGATCCAGCAATTCGTATGTTTTGGAACAGTATTCTCATCATTTATATACATCCCTTATTAAACACGTAAATGCGTGCTTAATTATTGAGAGAATTTCAAGGATTTAGAAATAGCAATACACTTCTATTTACCACAATGAAAGATTAATTTGATAGTTACAATTTTATATCAAATGATTTTGGTCGCAACTTTCGTTTTATTCCAGATTCATTCATAATCAAATGTTTTCTGTTTTAGATTTCCATAAGTGTATTGGATAGAGTGAACATTGCATTCAAAAGAGATATTACTATATATACTTATTACTGTAACGAATCGTTTATATCTGACTGAATCTGCGAGCACTTTCTAAATTATTTCACAGTGATGTTTAATTGTCCACCCACTCTAATAATTATCTTTTTCCAATTTCACTGTTAACAATTACCCCACTGTTATTCAATATTTATTGAATCATTTCCTGAAGTCAAAATATTACTACTAAGAATGGAGTCTGCCTCATTTTATGTCTTCAAATCTTGTCTGAAATAATATCGATATTGATAACATAATTGAGTTCACCTTAAGATGATTTAAAAACGACAAAGAATGCATGCAAGTCGTATTTTCGAATTAAATGCAGATAATTTTTAATGACTTGACCAGTCACGGACAGATATTTTTCTATAAATAATGCTTGTACGTCATATGCCAAAAAATCGTGACTATGAAATTATGTTTTTCCTATTTGTTACATCGTCTTAACGCAACCAAACAAAGGAACGAAAAGCCACCCTTGACGGCTATCATGCGTTAAGAATTTTACAGTATCGGGTGCGTTAAGATTAATCGAAACAATTGATTTTATAAAAAAAATGCTGTGTGGCTTTTCCTTTTCCAAGAAAATGTATTCCTTATTTATTGATTATTTTGAGAGAAAGTTTGTATTCCTAAACATATTGACCGCCGCACAACCGATTTCGTAAGTAATGGAATTTTTTTGTTATTTATTCTATGAAGGCCTAAGGTAATAATAATAATAATAATAATAATAATAATAATAATAATAATAATAATAATAATAATAAAATTTTCACCTAACTTCAAGCGCCAGTCTGGCTTGCGAGTGCAAAGCATGCAGTCACGGTCTCCTTATTCCCCATGTTGTCATTGTCTTTGAAACTGGTAGAACATTAGATGGAAGAGAACTCACAGACGTGTGTGGTGTTCCAGGCGTTCGTGGCCACCGGCACCAACATGCAACTGGTGTTCAATCCGAGCGCCAACGGCTACAGCATGGCGGACCCCACACGTGAATGCGACTTCGACAAAGAGCACGGGAAGGTGAGTGCCTCGCGCAACACAGCCGAGGACCAGGGAACCTGCGTTTGCCGTTGCAAATGCTAGTGATGTATTTGAGTGTCGGCGAGGAGTTGAAAATATATTTTAGTGAATGTCAGTAGTAATATATTTGAAGGTCTTCCTTGGCAGATTTATTAATTTGGATTTACACGGTAGAGTACAAATTACCTCTGAAGCCACATAATTTTAATACGACAATTTTAACATTTTTAATATGGAAATATTTGTATGTTTATATTGACATTTCTTATAAATGCCACTTCTTTACGGCATATAAAAATATTTTGTTACGATATTGTATAAATGCCTTATTCTTTTGCCGTGTTTTAAAGTTTTCTTCGATATTAAATAAGATATTAGGATAATAGTGTTAAAATCTTGAAATAACTGTTAGCAGTGATATGAAGTATATGCAGACTGCGTTTGAAATATTATGTAATAGTGAGTTTTGTTAAATTAGTATTCCTAAAATCGTTTCACAAAGCAAAAGTGAAAACTATCCCACGTGCCACAAAAGTTGCAGTAATTGTGGCGGCCTTAGACTGCTCAGCCGATTTAAATGATTTTTGAAGCATAGGTACACCATGACTCAACTTAGAATCTTATTCTACTTCGGTAGTCGACTGTCACAGAGCGATGGTGCCGAGTACAGAATCTGTTTAGAACGCACACGTTTTTTGGCTATTATATTTCCGAGTGCTCAGATTCGGATGTAATTAAGAGCAAAAATATGTGAAATGAGAACCACTTGAAATATGATCCCAAAAAATACAACAACTCTGAAGAGTGTGTTCACCGGATTTTTTCCCCTGCCAAGTACTTCAAAAGAGTGTATATATATATATATATATATATATATATATATATATATATATATATATATATATATATAAAACTCACTTAATTCTTGCTTCAAGCTAATGTTAAAGTGGGTTGTGCTGCTGTCAACGCAAAGGAAGGTAAAGTGTTTCGTTGAGAGTCTTATTTTTGTTCCCCATCTAACGCTTAAAACTCTTGACCGTTAATGAATGTGCTAAGTCATAATTGTTCATATTATCGTGATAGTTTCCTAAAATGTATGTTATCGCTCCTAATTTCGAAAATTTTAACTGAAGAGAAAAATGTGTTGCGGGATGCCTACTACGCAAGAGGCAATCGGATGCGCAAATAAACAATCGTTCAATAGACGTATCCTCTATTTACTAGAATTGCACACTTATTAGATGACAGTAGCTCGTTTTGTAACGGTATTAATTATGATAAAAGTTTTATATAGTACAAATTTTCAACCTTTCAGGCTTAATGTGCAGTTAACTAAAACGCAACAAATGATAAAGGAAAAAACTATAATATTAAACGGTGTATCATGAAATTAATCATCGTAGAAGTACGAGAAAAGGCGTCAATGATAACTAGGTTCAACTCCTATAGTTTTTATAGTCAAACAGAAAGTACAGTGTGAAAAATCAAAATTTTGGATATAAATATAGAGGAATGGAGTTTACGACACTCACTCGTGTACAGTGTAAAGTACTATAATACGAGTATTTCACATACTCATATCCTCCATTTCACATTCAAAAGAATATGACTATACTATAATAGATTATTTTGGTTTTTGGTTACTGTATCGAGCGATAATGTTGTTATAAAATAAAATATTTATCCTTCCATTGTATATAATACAAATGGTTGCAGTTCGTTACACAATAATTGTCCCCTATGATAGCGCATCATTATAGTACAGGTGTTTGACCAATCACACAGACCAAACAAAAGTTTACAAATCATACACTAAAACATACTTAGTCATTAATCATCGTTATATTAAATGTTTCGTTCGACAAATAGTTGTCGTTATTCGTAGAAAACGTACTCCCAAAAACTTGATGTAGTGAGTATTAATGCAGTGTCTCGTTCCACATCATAATAGCACTTTCATACTCGTGCGTTAATACCCATCTTCGCATCGTCATTTCATAAGAACAACTTTTTAACTAGGGGAGGGTCGATAGGGAAAATAGTGCCCATGAAATGAAAAATGAAAAACAGTATATTTAGTTAGGGACTAAGTAATTGAAATTAGTTAACAGATTTTTAAAACAAAGAAAGTTTAAGAAATCATTTGACCAAGTAAGATCTTAAAAGTACTTTTGGTTTTAATTACCGTTTTTCTCATATTGATTTACATTTACATTGCGGCAATCAGTTTAAACTTTTAATAATGAATTTGAACGTTATATTTTATAAAAGTAAATCATGAAGAGTACCTGATATTCTATTATTTATGAAAATATCAATAATATATGAAACGTTAATTATAAGTAGTAGTATTCCTAATAACTTAAGGTTAGTATGCGCCCGAACTTAAGTTCCTTGTAACCGCCCCTGATTTCAACGAAGAGGTTTCGGCTGAATCGCGGCAGTGCGGGCTGGCTCTCTGCGGTTCGAGCGCGAGCCCGGACGTCGCGGCGGCCGCCTGCCTGCCTGCCGCCTGCCGTCGCGAGGGGCGCAGGGCGTCGGGACGCCGAGGAGGCCGCGGCCGCGCGCGCGCAGAGGGAGCGGAGGCCACGCCCATCGATCCTTGTCGCTGCCGCCGCCGCCATCTTGTCGCTCGGCCCGGGCGCTGGCGAGCGACCCGACGCGCAGCAATGAATTAAAGACACGTCTGCGGCGGTCGACGCGACGGAGCACGCGGGCACGATTTAACTTCTCTGTGAATGTTCCTTATGGCTGTTTGTTGTTGTCGCCTAAAAGCCTCTTCTTTATTTCGAACTCTGGAGACAGTATATCTCTCCAGAGTAAAATACCTTTCGAAACCTAATAAATCATTTAACATTTAAAAAAGCTTGTTTTCTTCATATTTTCTTAAAATACGATAAAAAAGTCTATTCTGATGTAGGTGGATGTTAAAATTGGAATGTTTTGTAATTCAGTATAATATTTATGCATTTTCTCGAAACGTGAGGAAGTTGTGTATATTTTTAAATCTCGATTATGTTTACTTATTGATTAAAATCATAATAACGAAATTTAAGTGAAACATATTCAGTTTGCGGGAGGATATAAATCGTGAACAATTCGATTCTTTTCATTCGGACATTACTCAGCTACGCGTATGTAATGATCATTTGTAAATCTCTTCCCAAAAATATATTCGCGTGAATGACGCCGTTTGTATTGCCTTTAATGAATTGGGGAAATTCTAATTGAGAAAATATTGCAAATCATTATTGTAGAAAATTCGTAGGATCATTTATTGATGTACTTGTTAAATATATATAAGTATAGATCTCATTTTTCAATTGCGCGCATCATCGACCAGTTTCTTTCTGCAGTCTAGCTTCAGTTTATTCGCTCGTTCTCAGTGTATCTGAAGTTCGTACGCCTGACAGGTAGGCATTCCGCTCAACGGCTTTGTACCTATGGACTGAGAAAGGTTCTGGAACCCATTTGATACAAGGTGCATCATGCATTTATAGGAATGGACTAGACGATTTCAGATTAACAAGCGTACTGGTCTTGCAATTCTGTTTTATTGTACAGTATTTGAACCATTTTACTTTTAATTTACTCATATTCAGGACAAATCAAAGGGTCCACCTAGAGAGGGACTTTCATTGACAATAAAACTTTTACGTAAATCAAGATATGTTTTTACAAGCACCTAGAAAGTAATGAACCCTTGGAGTGCCAATAAATCCACGTTAGTCTTAAGTCCGAAATACTACCAATTCGCGAATTAACCCGTTAATTCGCCCGTTCGCTAGATAGTTTGCATTGAGCTGTATGAATGATCAAGAACAAATCATTTAGTAGATCATTCATGATGTTGGCATTAGCCACATTGTGCTGGTTAAAGTAAACTCATTGTTTGAGATTGAGGTGTCTTAAGTGAGAAGTATTTTGACAGTTGAAAACAAAAGCGTTGTAAATTATGCGTTTCACAGGCTCAAGGTTGTTTTATGAAAATGGCCAAGGTCTAAGCCCTGTGACTTCTCGCTTCAACCTAATGTGTAGCGAAGCCGACCTGACGTATATAGTGAGGTGAGGCGAGATGAGGCGAAAGTGTAAAATGAAACTTATCATTGACACAGTGGGACTCGAAACTATACACCTCGTCTCCTCTCAGTGGCCTTAGTAACTTGGCACCAGCTGACTGATTCTTGTTTAACACATAATAATGCGAACCCTCGTCATTCGATTACTATAGCCATCTCCTTTTAGCCAAGATGCCCTTCATCCAATTAAGTTCGAAGTCTGCATGGAAGCTGATCCTACTTCGGCAATTATTCACTCATTCTGGATAATGAGAACATAAACTGGCTAATCTCCAAAAAATAGATTCAAACTTAGCGGAGTAGCGTTACGAGAAAGAATACCCAAGCAAAGATGACAGATATAAGTGCTGAAATGAAGCAGTTTCTGTAAGAGAACTCGTGACTAAGAGGACAGATCTCGGCACCAGGCTCTGTTAGCCCCCTCCCCCACTCCCATTCAAGGAAGTTGGCATATCAACGCGCATTGCAATCGTACGGATGGCCACTGCTTCAGACTGAGATTGTTAAGAGCGAGCGTAAGGCGATGAATATTGCAGTCTGATTCGTCTAAGAGCGTCACACTTTCAAAAGAAAAGGTCCAGAGTTGCTGGAAAACTTATCATACCCTCAGCATTGTACTGTATTATTATAATTAAAAGTTACGTTTTGAAATGTTTCTACCGAGAGCAACAGTAGCCATGGATTAAACCGAAGGATGGATGTAATGTTGATTAACAAGCGTAGGATGCCGTGTCAGGGTAGCCAAAAGCAAACTCATGTCACCACATGTTGCTAGCGCTTCTTTGGGGTTATAATAACGGCTCCTCTGAACGTGAATACACGATCGGGACGTGTGGCAGTTCTTTGCGTCGGTATCAGCATTGAACATCTGCAGCCGCAAGCCTCAGGGTAGAATTTTCAAGAACGAAATTCACCGACTTCTTATTTTCTTCGGATTCGAGAAAGGCGCAAATTGTTCCGTTAAGCACGCGACGCGGTAAACCCAGGCGAGTTGAACTGAGTATGTGAAGGCGCCCTCAGTAACTGTATTACTCGAGACATGGAAAGCCGGAGGGGCAAAACTGGGTGTCGGTGGGACACATTAGGTGACTGTTAAACACGCGAACAACGTAACAGCCTGTGAGGGTAAAACTGGAACGAATTTGGAACATGGATGAGCCAGCCCTTCGGAAACGACAGGACTCACTGAGGGCACGCGGCGCGAGGCAGCCCCTGGGCAGTCGGTCTCGTCGCCGGGAGCCCCAGGGCGAGCAGATTGCCGGTCGGCAGGGGGTGGGAGGGGGGTCGGCCCCTCTGGGGGTCAGGGGGCCGCATCGAGGGGGCGCCGCTGGCCGACGACGCCATTGGCCAGCGCCGCGCGGGTCGATGCGTCGTGTCGCCTCGACCCCTTCACTGGATAAACTCACTAAGTCACAGCTCGACGCGGCCGCACAATGGCCCTTTCAGCAACGACGCCGACCGGCGCTGGTGGCGCCGCGGGTGGCGCGCGGGGGAAGCTACCCTGCCCAACCCTGCGCCGGCGGCACAGGGTGATGTTAAAAAAAGGACATAGGGCAGCAGAATTAAGGGTCTGTCTGAAGTGGGCGAAGATGTAAGGAAAGCATAGGGAGGGAAGTACAATGAGAGGGGGAGAAAAAGAGCGGGCCGAGAGGGACTGTAGAAACTGAGGATAATGAAATGAAGGGAGGAAAGGGGAAACGAAAACGCTAGAAGTGCCAAAACTATATATTCTCAGATCAGGCGTGTTTTTTTGTTGTTCAAAATTATTCCAATGAATGTATAAGTGTATATGTTCTTTCAGTAACTTATTCCTTGGGATACTGAATGTGCCGAGAAAGTTTGGCACTTTCGGCGTTTTCCATTTCCAGTCTTCATTTCGTATACATGAAGATTACCTTTAAGCATTGGTTCTTTCGAGTAATTCTACTTTATTTCCTAGTATACATTATCTTGTGTATCTTATTGCCCTCCCTTTGAGGTTTCGGACTACTTTGCATTTTCTGGAAGGTTTTTTGAACGTTCTCTTATTATTTATATTTTCGTTGAATGATGTGAAAATATGGAGAATATTTGCTGTTCGTATGTCACACTGAGAACAACAAATAATGCTACCAAACATGTCCTCTAAAGGAAGTATCGATAAACTACAGTACTGAAAATATTGACAGTAGGAATGATGAATCCTTTCGAATACCTCAGAGTTCCTAGTCACAGAGAGGAATTCGTAAAAAAGTATGCACAGGATTTTCTAAAAAACTCAAAGATTAGTTTTAAATTAACCCAGTAAATAATATTCGGCAAGAACGCAACGTTTTAAAAAAATTAAATATTTTTTCGGAAATCAAGTTTAGTTACATTAGTGGAACAAACTGATTAATCACGATTATCTAGAGCATTCATCACAAATCGCTCGCAGGAGTACCGCCAAGCATTTCAATTTAAAGTACATTTAATATGTATTTGGAAAGCTCTGTACATTAATCTTAAATTACCTCGCAGTCTGTATCCAGGTATCTTGCATTACAGATATAAGTAACATAACTGTTTTGTCACTTTATGCATTAAGTATGTGCACTGTCACAGAATCAAAACAGTATTAGCGTTTTCTCAAGAGCCACGTCGAAGTAAAACGTTTTCAAATGTTGGAAAAAAAATGGCCACTGAAAAAAAATGGCCAATTTAAAACCACACTTCACTCGTCATTTGATCTTATTATTTCGTTCTAAACAACCTATGACAACTTATGAATCTTCTTCACCATGCCTAAAATACTTCTGTTTTTTTAAATTGCATAAGAGAAACGAAATTCGTGTTTCATCTTTTTATGGGATAATTACCGAGGAATAGCGCTAACAATACAATAGTTACGAGTAGTTTTCTTCAGAAAAGGATAAAATTATTTTTCTTTATAAAGCTATTTTTTACAGAGACTTGTGCGATGAATTGAGCAATGGCTACTGAACTGTTCTTTTTTCCAGGCATGTACCCCACGAATTACATAATCAAAAGTATAAATATTGAATGAAAAATCACCATTTAGTGATCGTATTTGAATGGGTGCAATTTGATGAAATATTCGGCCCTAACAAATCAGTTTAAAATATTAATATTAACATTTAATTTTTGCCTTTTTTTCAATTTGACAACCGTTTTAGCCTCCCCCCCTCCCCCCAGCCATCCACTCGACGAGTCTCTCCTCGGACAAGTACTGCGCCACTTCATCAGCCGACAAGCGGCTCCCGATGAGCCGTTTATATCCATTACTCACGGGCGATGACATTAGATAATGGGCGGCGGCGGCGCGCGGGGACTAAGCCGAGCTAAGCGGGAAGGTACACCGTCATCAACTCCGCGCGGCCGCCGGAGGCCGGGATTTACTGGCGCGCGCGCCGCCGCCCGCCGCGATAGCATCGCACAAGGGCCCCGCGCCGGGCCGCCCTTCCCCGCCAGCGTCACCCGCGATCGGTGCAACCCACTCGCATCCTGTCGGCTGAAGGGAGACTTTGCATACGCAACTGAATTGAAGCGAGTTGAATCAAGACGGACCAAATGGATCCGAACGGAACTGCACGAAGCGGAATTGAAAAGAAATTGACCACAACTGAAGGAAATCGAAAAAAAGAATTGTAGCAGATTGAATAGTATCCAAGCGAATGGAATGGATAGGAGCATGCTAGAGCAAAATAGAATACAATAGATTTCAGTTTCATTTTCATAACCAAATAATCGAAAAAAAGTACTACATAAAATTTAAAGGGATGCAACTCCTTACCCTTACATCTAATTTTCTTAATTTTGAAAATCTCGAAGAACACTATAATCTCCAACTGTTGGTAGCGACAGTACGGTAGGGGGGGGACTCATTACCTCAATAGGTCAGTAACATAGGATCAATGTTCTGTGTTGCATTTGAAAGATGACAAAACATGCTCATTTTTGTTACGAATTTAAAATGTTCTCTTCGACAAAATATATATATATATATATATATATATAAATATATATATATATATATATATATATAAATATAAATATATATAAATATATAAATATATATTATATTTCCAAAAGAGAAAACCTTCCAGCTTGTGACTTCTCGCTCCAGTTACGGTGTCAATGAAGCATGAATCCTGAAACTGTTCATCTTTGTTGCTCACACTAACCAATTTAATCTGTAAGAACTTGTATTAAGGAAAGATTACCTAAAATTTATAAGACATCTACTGTAACAGATTATCCAAAATATTCACGAAAGTCACATGAACTTTAAATAATTTTCTAATTTGGATTTGCTGGTGATTTTTAGCGTGATTTTTTTATTCAAAGCCGCATAAAAGTTTCAGTAAGACGCTCCGAGGAGATCACTTCATCCAACGAAAGCGGGTGAATGAAAGGGCTGGAAGTGGCCTTGTCCAACGCATGGCCGGCGCAGCGGGGCTGAAGAGACGCCCATTGACCGCGTGGGCCACCCCGGGGCGGGCGGCGCGGCGCGGAGCGGCGCGGCAGGGCCGCTGGTGCAAGGGGCCGCTCGCAATCAAATCAGGCGTGGCCGTGACGGGGCTGGCGGACCGGGCTGCAGCGGCGCGATTTCGCGCTCGCCGGGAGCCCTGCAGTCTGGGGCGGCGGGCGGCCACACAGGGCGAAGCCGACCGGCGAAGCGCGGGGCCCACAATGGCACCACTCGCCCGCGCACGCGCGCAGCGCGCGCGCGCCCTGCGCCGACACGCCCCCCCCCGCCCCCGGCCCACGCCGTCTACCTCGCTCGCCACCTCATAGACCCCACTTTCGCCACGCCACCTCCTCTCCCTCCCAAATCCCACGTCTCCTAGCCACGCCACGCCACGCCACGCCACGCCACGCCACGCCACGCCACGACACGTCACGACACGTCACGACACGTCACGACACGTCAGCACACGTCACGACTGCCTACCTCTCAAAGTGGTTCTCTCGTAATAGTGACTAAAACGCAACTCAACCTTCGTGGCCATCACACCTTGATTGTCATTGTCGTATTGCCATTGCTGTAAAGTTCTACGATAGAAAGTAAACCGCGCACGTTTTTTTGAGCCCTCGTTTCGATAGATGCGAGAAGACTGGATGGTTTCGTTGTTTTGGACGACAGGAATATTATAACAATTCTGCAGCTCGTTTTTCGATGCAAAATAGTTTGTTATACAGGAGCGAACACTTCTGGTTACAAGATTTTTGCCACAACGCTGGTTGTTATCATTTATTATCAATTCAACTAATGATGGTAAAGGAGTGAATGTAGAACTTCTGGGTCTCACAGAAAAGTTGCGCGTATAATAGGTATATATTCATCGATTTTTCTACGTCGCGATGGCCTGTTCTATTTACTTGATAAGTGGAGTTCTTGTGCCAGAATGTGAAGCCTTGCACCCGCATCACTTCAGACAATGGGAAAGCACAACGGTCTTGGGCTATGTATTATCTACCCATTCATTATTCATTTCAGATTTTTGTCACATTGGGGCTTTCAAATGTTTGACTTAATGATAAAATATTCAACAAACAGACGATTTCCTGACAATTAAGAATGGAAAGACAGTAACCAAATGACTGAATGACGCAGGATATTTCTGTCAAGACATGGTAAGCCTACTTTAAAATTATGAAAATTGGAAAAATACATTTTATTGTGACACCAAAAAATAAAGAAATGGTCCCGAAAGAGAAGAGTTTATATCATTGTTTATCCCGACTCGTTTCCCTTCCAACAAAATACAGAAAATTATTTTCCTAAATTGGACAGTAAATTTCGAAAGGTCGACGAGTTGCCATGTAACTGAACTGCCCGCTAGACAGTTGGGCGCGCGGCCACCGCACAGAAACCCCACGATCTGTGCTGAGGTGGAGGATGATCCTTCCTAATCAGCGGAGCGCGAGAGAGAATCGCTGCGGCGAGGCCAGCGCTGCCCATTCACAGACGCTCGCCTTTCTTCGGTCCCGATGCGCTCGCTCCGCGCTTCCCTGCCAGCGCAGATCGCTCCTGACAGCGCACGAAATTGCCGAATCCGCTCCCTTTAAATTTTCTCAACTGAACATTCCGCGCGGTCTTCTGTGTGCTGGCAATGACGCGGTGGATGTAACACAGTTTTCCTCCCAAGCAGGTTACTAAATTTTATCAATTTTTGTTTTTTTAATCTTACTGCGTAGATTCCAAACGAACGGAGGTAACTCCCCGAGGTGTTGAATATTATTAGCAAACCGTGTATGATTCGAAAGTAAATTCATATAGTCTTTATATTTTAAAAGTGTGGACGTAATAATTATGTGTTATTGATTACCCTATTGACACAAAAAATGTCAAAATTGGCAGGTCGGTTAACTAAATTACTCATAAACTTAATTACAAAAATCGTCAGTAATGATGAGTTTCCAAAGAAATAAATCATTTACTTTCAAAACCTCCCTACTACTTAATACATATTAACAATTATAGTATAACCCTAGGCAGTTATCCAAACATTTATTATATTACTCAATTACATCCTCTTCAATGTTTGGGTTTTTAAAATTATTTCTTGGCTGACGTATATTTGAAATTCTTCAAAATCTGTAAGAATATGGATCCCATTTTTCATACATAGCGAAGAGTTGAAAAACCCGTGTCTCAAACATAAATAAATTTCATTTTTACAAAATTTATTGGGTAATTTAACTGTAATCAGACGTATTTCTTGTAATTTATCATTGCTGTCTTCGACAAAAGCAACACAACTCGTGATTCGCGCTCCCTGAACGAACGCCTTAGTCCATTTCCTGCGGTCGCAGTCCCCTTCTGCATCCCAGACATCTCGAATTGACCGTAAGTCTGGACATTTCAAAGGAGTCTTGCAATGCACCTCATTCCTTCGGACCTTTTTCACACACTCCATTAATCCAGTGTGTAGCAGTTGCATTCGTTTTGGTATTTCTTCATTCGCCTAGGGAATGTATCATATTTAACAAAACCTCAATGTAATTATTGTACGT
Organism: Gryllus bimaculatus; assembly: GCA_017312745.1. Taxonomy (NCBI): domain Eukaryota; kingdom Metazoa; phylum Arthropoda; class Insecta; order Orthoptera; family Gryllidae; genus Gryllus; species Gryllus bimaculatus. The sequence continues at coordinate 5,853,158 of BOPP01000001.1, forward strand.
AGCACCGATTGATTTCATTATTGTGTGTCCAAAATTATCCAACTATTCCCTTAACTGTATTTCTATCCTCCCAATCCCATTTACACATCGTAGTATTGTTAACTTTTTTTTGGAATTGGACTTATAAGTTATATTAAGGAGGCTCCATTTATTCGGCATTTGCCGAGTAGAAGTTACTGCTCTCCCCAATCGTAGCTGATGGGCTCGCTTCCGTTAACTTGTCCAGACGACAGACACGAGATTGGTAGAGCGAGTATCGAATATTGGTCGCTTGACAAAAGGCAAGCAACTTATTCACACTACTGGGGATTCTGCGAGCGGTCGCTCGCTACTCGCCGAAAACCGAATGTGTGTAGCCGCCTTTACAGTTCGACAAACCGTTTACTGTCCCATCTCAGGTTCGCGGTGGAACGCGACCCCTCGCGTCGCGTCCCCCATAATTCCTCCAGTGCCTGTCGCACTCTTTCTACAACAACGCGCGAGTTACGAGAGCTAACGAGCGCCCACGGCCTGCCGAGCAATAAATCGGAGCCTCCTCCGGCGCGGGGCGGGGCCCTGGTCATTAGCCGGGGCCAGGAGGAGCGGCCGGCCGGTCAACGCGCGTGTTGTGCCCCCCGGAAGAAAGACACCGACCCGTTTTTTGCGCAACCGCGTTTTCGCCTCCTTAAAAATGTCACTCAATGGCTGTATTTACCCAAAGGCCGTTGGGAATAATGGGAGTGTGTTTGAAATGAGTGTATCCTGTAATAGGCCAAATGTGTTTTGTCCTCTGGCTCGTTCGGCCGTCGTCTTTAAAAATGCATTTGGACGTGCCCGTGAACAACCTAGAACAGCTGTTGAAGTATTGTAAAGTGGTAGCCAGTAACTTATTATACCAGAGCGGGAATTTTCTTATTGTTGGTCCAGTTTTCAAAGTTAGGAGTACTAAGCACATACACGAGATGGATAATGCGCATGTATGGTTTTCTCGATGATTTTTTATGTAAATGTAAATACGACGATTCACCGTGAAGTTTAAAATAACTGAAAATTCTGGGATTGGGACTGAAAGAGAGAAGTCGGGCATCAATCAGGAATATTCGACAACACCAGGGTTGTCTCTTGAAGGAGCATGCGGATAACCATCACATCGGTTCGGCGCACGTGGTGTGCTCTTCAGGCAGATTTCCCCAGTTGCTGCTGTGTGTCTTACGATTCCATGTCTGTTCGTTGTTTTCGTTCACACGAAACCAATTTTTTTCTGTGACAATAACTAAAATTTACAAACGCTCGTGTACTCTCGATTTTAATAAAAATTAATACACGATTTACTGTTTTTGTTTCATGCAAGAAATATTAACTTATTTAAATTAATTTACCCAACAATTGATTACCCCATATTTACGCTGATAACCAGAAACATTTTTGCCAATTTGTTATTGTGTACTCGTGAATATACTAAACGGATCGAAGGGACTTCAGAGATGCGTCCTTAATAACAACTTTGCCATTTTATATCCCATTGTCCATAGTTTAATCCTGGATAATGGAATATAGAAGGAAACTTATCGAAGACCTAATATTTACAACTATAAAAAACACTAGTGCCTGCAGCAACAAAAGTGTTACTGTCGACTGTGTGGAAAATCGGATTCTGGAGCAGCAACAATTGTCTGCTCTGAAACGGTGCGGCGCACTTCAATATTGAAGCTTATTCCTTCCTCGTCGCATGACGTCTGTCGTGCTATCCTGTTGAAAGAAGTCACACACTGTATATGACAATAAATTATTTACATCAGGTATGAGACATTACTGATTAACACAATTAAATATTGGAATTTTTCCCGACAAATTTAAACTATTTCATATATTTTAATTTTTCCTGTCTTCCTGGTTATACAATGATGCTATTAACACCTCTCACATGATCAGAAGCCGCTTAGTTTTCCGTATATTTGAAATTAATAATTAAGACACTGAAAAAGGGACGACTTCACGACTCTTCGAACCGAAGTAGCTGGGTAGCCCATCAAAAAGCAGCCCGCTAACCACGACGGCAATTTTAACTTTTACCCTTCATTAAACAAATTTCTTTGAATCCTGTGCAAATGTTACTCGATATCCCCGGGTGCCGGCTCCAGAGCTGCTGCGGAGAGGCGCCATAATCACCGCGGGAGGCAGGGGCGCTTACCTGTGCGATTGACTCGCCGCTTCGGTCGATGCGGCGGCGCGGGGGCGGGGCGAGGCGGGGTGGCGGGGTGGGGTGGGGGGAGGAGCTCAGGTAGGCCGCCGGGTGGTCCGCGCCGCCGACAAAGGCCTCAAAGCGCCGCCGCGCACAAAAGGCGCCGCCCGCCGATGCATATGCAAAGCGCCGCCGCCCGCGTCGCACAATGCGCGCCCACTCGCGAAAACACGACCGCCCCGCGCCGCGGCCTTTGCAGTCGCGAATCCAGAAACTAAGGGGAGGGCACCCAAGGACTTCCAGAGAATTGTTATGGGGGAAAAACTCACTTTGCAATTATTCGCAATTAGCTTGTGATTTAATAGAAGTACCCGGCGTTATCCGTAAATTTATCACAATTCACAATCTATTAGATAGAAAAAAAAAGGAATAAAATGTATAGTGAAAAATGGAAGTAAGCCAAATACCACTATGAGCTAAATGAGAAGTCTAAGCCGCTTTCTATCAGTGATTTCCGCCAATCAGTTTCAGAAGTATGTTGGAGCGGAGCGGTACGTTCAACATTGGGTCACGGACTACCACATCCGGTATTCCTCCACTCGTCTTTTCCATTTTTAGGGCCGAGCATTGAGTTGTTCCCATTCCCCTAATACGGCCCATACCCAATTAGTCGAGAAATCTTCGAGAATCTTTGGGGATACGGCTAGCAGCGAGTCCCAACAGCGCATCGCCTGCGAGTCACCCGAAACCATATGCCGTGAATCTGTGAACGACAGTCTTCTGAGTGCTAACAATTGCCTTCGTTGCCATTGTTTTCTCATTGGGCATTTGAAATCGAACTTTCCATTCTGGGGTATAGCACAAACACCAACCCAAGACAATCCGTGAGGTTCAATGACAGCGTCTGTGAGTATTGAAAGTTTCCGAACAACACCAGCGCGCAACGGACGTCTGATTTCCTGAACCGCGTGAGTGATAGGTGGGCGTGGCCCTCCGGCAAGCGCTTTGTCCGCTGGGGCGGTGGGTGACCGATGCGAGGTGTTGGCGCAAGGGCAGCAGATGCAGCGGCGACAAACACCCAAGGCGCCTGACGCGAGGCGACGCATGGCTGGGATTTCCCCCCCGCGCGCCGTCTTTCGACACGTCAGCGCCTTCGCCTCACCGCCTCGGACACATTACATTCACGGTCCCTGCCCCGGGCGTCCCGCGTCGCCCGCGCGCGGGAGAAAGCGACCAGAGGCCGCCGCTGCACAGGTGGGCGATCGACAATCACAAAGCGCCGCTGATCGACAGAGGGAGTGTTGCGATACGACACATCGTCGCTAGCTTCCTTGCGCTCTCTAGGCTTTCCCCAGATTCCCGATGATGGCATCCGATTGCCACTCCCCGCCATAACCATCGCACTGTCTCTGGATAAAGCCTTTTCTCCTCGCACAAGGTGGCAGACGACCTCCCTAACTCCTAACAACGCGCGCAATAGTGTTGCAACGCCAAAATGTTGCGGTATTCATCTGAGAGCGCATTGTCGTGGGACACCGGGTTTCGTTCCGCGAGGAGTTATGAGTCGCCTGCTGCAAAAGTATGATTTTTATTCCATTCAAGGAAATTGAAAAGGAAGACTTTCTCACGAACAGACTTAGGATACATTCAGAAAGTGGTACGAAAGAGGATGGAGTTCGTTTCACAATTCCCGATCGTCACATTTTATTATGTATTTTGTATCGGTATACAGATATTATGCCGGAATGCTTATTTGCCCTGTTGCATTGGATATCGGGCCTTTGGACTAGGTAACAGTATTCTTGTGTACACTATATTATTCATTACCTTGGCCATTCGTATAAAATGAAAAACTGGATTTCCTCATGTTACCTGTGGTTGTTCACTTGATTTTTTTTAACTCTCTCCTGGAAAACGTACCCTCTACTTACTGCGAGGCGGTAATTGATTTCGGTATTTCGCCATTATCAAACCTCAAGAACAGCACTTACAATATCTATTGATGTTGATAAGTGTAACTACAGTACTCCCGACGCCGGCTGGTATTTACATACGATTTCGAATATACAAAATTACACGTTAATTTGCTTGTGCCGTTTTTATGATTATTTTGCTTAACATTTACTTTGCGAATTTTTAAAAAGGTAAGATATCATACATTTATATTTAAACCTGGTTGCAATAAAATAACTACTCTTTTATGCCAATGAACTGAATCCCTTCCAATACTGTAATGTTAGAATCGATTGAACGCTATTGCACAACACTACATCGATTCGATTCTGATTATTTTCAGTCGAGTTCCGCGTTCACAGAATGGACTATAAAGCATTTCGCTCCCACGAGTCTTGCGGACTCCATTTGTGCGGTAGGCAAATACGATTTAGTTCGCATGCGCCGAATATTTCACCCACAGAAGGGCATGCAAAACGCCCGGGGCGGCGCGCAGGTCGCCCGTCGCCCTTCGCCCTTCCTTCTGCCCCTTTCGCTCCCGTCGCCCCCGCGTTTCACGCTCCGCCGGGCGATCGCAGACGCCACGCGCCGCTCGGACAAATGAATGTTGATAACATTATTACGTCGGCGATGAATACGTAAGCGAGGCAATTGTTTAATTAAAGCGTGCCGCCGCCGCCGCCACCAGGCAGCGCGCTCGCGCGCGCGTGCCCGGATTACAATGGCGGCCGGCGCGGGGACAAAAGACGCGCGCCACGCGCCGACGGACAAAAGCCTGGCAGGGCGGGTGAGTGACGGGGCAATGGCCGCCGGCGGAGCTCTGAGGGCGGGCGGGCGTCCGCGCCAATTAGCCCTTGTAATTAAGAGGCACCTACCGCGGCGCGCTGACGGCGCGGCGCTGCGCTGCGCGGACCAGAGCGAGCGCGCGACGCGGCCCGGGTGGTAGCGGGGTCGCGCGATAAAAAGAGGGACTCCAGATGCGGACAATGTGCCGTTGGGAATCAGGCATATGAGAAGCCGGAAATTGTCTCAAAATCTCAAGGTTGGAGGGATGTGTGACAGGTTCGTGCCTGCCTCAGAGTGCAAAATACTCAGAGCAAAATGGTGCGGATCGAGTTTGTTTTCCTCCGGAATTCCCAAGCAGAAAGCAGCAGCCTCGACCCAGTTACTCGATCAGAGTTGGGGGTCGAATGTCCCTCGCCGTCACGCCTCCAAGCTAGGATATCCCGGTATACGAAGTTCCAGAGCTGCGAACTCGCAACATAATGGTTATGGACCCGTTAATTAAACTATTCGAGACATTTTGATTTTCGGACTTTTCCGGAGGTCTGAGAGGGAACCAATGACCGGACTCCCAGGAAAAATATGCCTGGTACGAGTAGATAGGCTCTTTTCAACAAGTATAGATTCTTATATTTTTTAATATCGTTTAAGTCATATTCCACTGTATTCCCAGCGCATGTGGATTTAATGCGCATGTCAATGGTGCACAATATACTAATGTAACGTAACGTACCCTTCCACAGTGCAATTTTAGTGCTACACAATTACTTCTAATAGACTCGAGAAAGCCTGTTCAGACGTCCTATTACAGCGCTTGATTGCAACTAATGCGATGGTTGAAGATCGTAACCTGATGAAATCGCGCTAATAGCGGGAGATGATTCCAGGAAATCATTTTCTTAATATTTTCACTCCACTATTAGACCCTATACTGTACCACGTGCGTGCGTGTTTACGAGTGACCAATGTCTGTACTCATTAGGCAGCCGTCACATAAAATTGTAGAACATTTACGACCAGCCGCGACAGAATAATGACCATAACTTGCGCACCTCATGAGCAATAAAGAAGGATACAAGACTTCCATTACTTCACAGCAACCTCATTTCAAAACAGCATCGTCTGGTTTTATTATTATGTTTTTAGATGCGTATAAAGGTAACTTTGTTCATATCCAATAATTGGTTTTGATAAATGCAGAACAGTAAATTAATCTATATGAAGAGGGGTTGATGAATGTCTGTCTTATCTTTTGTTTTCGGAAGAGACTATCTCTCTTGTCACTAATAAAATGGATGAGTAATAATATTATATTCAATTCTTCAAGATCACGGAACTGAAAAATAACATATACGAGATAAGAGTTGTTCTTCGCAAAAATAATCTGATGTTATGCTGAAACTGAGTGAATGAACTAATAGAAGGAAGTACAAATTCGTATTAATTTTATGTTTAAAACATTTAGACTTTGCTGTAATTGCTTTAGATTTCATGCGTCAGATCTAAAGCAATTATAAAATGTCTCAGATTTTGAAGCCAATCGAAACTTTTCTCCTGAAATGGAAGTACTTAAAATGCGACTAGTGGACGACAGAATAAAAAATAGTTATGCTACAACAGCGCACATTTTCTCGCTTTAATTGTAACTTTGGAAATTTTCGAAAATTCAAAGACGAGGAAAATGAGACCTCCGTTTTTAAATATTCTTTGCGCTAACGAAGTAAAAAAATAAAAATGGAAGAATGTACATTTTTTGAAAAAATATACTTTGTCTTTACTTCAAGTAAAAATTACACAAAAAACACTCAGTATTTCTATAAAATGAGTATGACCTTATTAAAGATCTGCCTTTGTAAAACAGATTTTATTAAAGAAAAAGAAAACTATCTTTAATATTGTTGTAGAAAGTCCAAAAAATTAAACTTGTGTAATTTTCGAAAATTCGGAAATTTTCCCAAAAATGAGACTTGTGCCAACTTTTATAGCGTGTTTTGCTCAATTATAGGAAAATGTTTTATCAAACAAATTGTAGACATTTTGAGAACATTTTTAAAACATTGAGACTTAGTCTTCGACTTCGAGTACCTCCAAAAACCAAAATATCCGCTTCAAGCTCGCAGGGCCTGTAGTTCGTCCAGATTGATCAGGGAGTATCAATATTGGAGAAATTCGTCGGAACGGTTTAGACTTGCATTTACCACGGACAGACTTTTGGCCGTCTAGCAATTTTTCGGTGATCAAAGACTATCAAAATATGAATTCTGAGTATATAAAGTGTAAGAGGAAGTGATTTATAACATATCAAGATTTCTCCACTTTTTCGAAAATATGATCCCAAATTACGAGTTTTTCGGGCGAAAAATCGACCCTTTCCGCTGCAGCATTACAATAGTTCCTCCTTACTGAGGAAGTATATATAGTAAAGAGAAAATAAAAATAAAGTTCGTGACTTTTGAAATAAAATTCCTCCCAGAGGACCGCGTGCAACGCCTTTGTCATCCATCACCATTGAATCGCATTGAGAAAATTAAGTAGTGTTATTATTCAGTTTGTATCGAGTTTTGACGTTTCTGTTATTTATGCGAGTTAAATTATTCCCGCGTAGGGGAGCGCCGCCGCGCCGCGGCAGGAGCCATGGGACCAGGGTTGAGCTTTGTGAGGCCGCCCGGCCCGCTCGGCGCGGCGCGGCGCGGCGGAACGGTGGGCGGCCCTATAGGACAGGCCGAGGGAGCGGGGAGGAGCCAACTAACAAGGGCGCGGGGAGCGGGATGAAAAGTTTTGAGAATTGCATTTAGCCGAAGACCGATTGAAGACAGAGGTGAGTTTATGAATAGGTCTACAACTTATTTAGTGCAGAAATAATCACGTGAAGACAACGTCGGTAGAAGAAGAGCGAAACCCCGAAATTCTTGAGAGAGAAACAAGCGTAACAATTCAAACGATTGAGGTATTGAAGAGGAGAGGAATGACCTTCTGATCATGAAATATCGTATTCTGGAGTTTCTGATTCAGCTCGGGTCTCAGAGCAGAGTTCATGCTGAGGCACAAAATACGCATTTAAATTACGAGAGCAGGGAGTGAAACTCAGGTGAATTTGGGGGATGAAAATAATAGCAAAAAAAGATAACAAAAAACTTTTGCGAGGCATGAAAGCGGGAGAACATCGAAATTGGGAAGATATTAAATTAGGGTGGTTGATTTTGAAGTCAGGCACTGAACACGGAAAAAAATATGATGGGGCACTAGTGTGCGACAAAAATGAGCGCTGAGCGTGCGTGCAATGTACTCAATAATATATATTGTGCAAACCTTAAAGAGTTAATTAGTAAATTAACTGAGTTTCATGTCACTTACTTGATTACGAGAGTGATAAAACAAAAAAAAATATTTTCATACATGTGATATTTAGGTTGCGAAGGAGAAGTAACACTATGAAGACAATGCGACACATTTTTAATTTTAACTTTGAGAGAATAGGAAATATTGTGTTGCCCGTATTCAGCTCTCATGGTCGTTGATGGAACTGAATAAATGTAACGTTGTTACTAATGTAAAATTATGACACGGTTTCAACATGTATCAGACGAATTGAACATTTTCGTTAATGTTAATGTTAATGTTGTAGAAATCCTTGAACTGAATTATTTCAAGAATATTCGTTAAGAATTGCAAAAGGTGTTTTGGAAATTAACGAAAGTTGTTTATGCGATATCTTCTCTTCGAAAGTGTTATTATTAAAACCAGTCCTTCGCGAAATTTCAGAGGACACAACAGTACGGCCTAGAAAATTGAAGTATCACGGGTATGCAGAGCCTCAGACGCAGGAACGTGGGACGGCGAGGCACGAGGGAGAAATCGGAGGACCCAGAATAGGCTGGAGGAAGGTGACGCGGGAGTACCGGTACGGGGGTTGCGGGAAGAGGAGGGTTGGGAGGGGAGGCGTGGAGAGCGGAGTGGGAAAAGCGGGGCCAGGGAGGTGTGCAGTGGGTGTCATGGGAAGAGCGGACAGGGAGTGAGGTGGGTGCGGCGAGGCGCGGCGGGGCGGGGCGATTAGAAAAGGGCAGGGAAGACCAGAGCGGGGTGTGGCAGGACGGGGCGTGGAGGTGCATGCCGAGCCGGGCGACGTTCAAGGCGAGGGGGCGGGGCGGTGAGGGGCGGCGTGCGGAGGCCCAGCGGGGCGCCAAGAGCCCTCGAGGGCGCGGCGGGGCGCCGGGGCACCCTGCGTAATGCAATAACAACGCGATTACGTCGCCGCGCCGCCTCAGGCGTTGCCTCTAGAACCGGTGCCAGGCGTTTTGTCCCCGTGGAAGGATAATTCGAGGAAAATGGGAACGTTGGGCCGCGCAGTTGACGCTTCCTTTCAGTCTTGTGCAGATAAAGGCTTTTGTGTCGCTTCGTTTGTTGCTCGAGCAATGTAATGAACCGTGGGCGAGGGGTAGTATGTTATACAATATGATTTCGTTTCGTAGGTACATGGTTCGTTATTCTCATTATTTGTATTACGGACACTTACTATGAACTACACTGTTTCAAGACTTAACCTGTGAATATATGTCGAAACCATAATTATATTTCCATTATCAAAAACAATCCAAGTAGTTGTAGCGAATATGTACGGTACATACTAAAAATGCACGTATTTTGAAGAGAATAGAACTAGCTCAAATCTTCTGAAATTGACATAATATTCCAAATACTTAGGGTATGTATTCCAATTCTTCTGATTTTCATTAAAACGCTAACTTACGAAACAGCTTTCCACGACCCCGTTCCCATCTTGGACTACGCGGAACCGGCGTCACCTGTCACGTATCAAGGGAGCGACAGTAGCGAAGAAAACATGACGAACAAGCCACCGCCGGTGACGGGGAGCGCCCCTCGCGCCGCTGGCGCTATAGAAGCCCCATTAGGCGCAACCGGTCGGCGCGTTGGGCCACCCGGGGCGGCCGCGGGGCGATGACATGGCGACACGTCACGCTGCATCGACGCACGGCCCTGGGGGAGGGGGGGCATAACGCGGCGACGCTAATCGGCTCAACGGTAAAAAAAAAAATCAAGCCGCCAAGGAGACCGGGAGCCGACGAAAACAAAAAAAATAAACAAGTAAAGAAAAAATTACGTATAATACGCACCAAGTTCGGGGAGTGGCCGGTGTCATTTAGAACACAAATAGTTAGAACGCAAGTATAGCGGCCTGTGTACGTGTACAGAAGAGCATACGTGTACAGTACGTACATGTGCAAAACATGTGTTGGCACGGTGGTGGCACAATTTTAGCTAGAGGAAAACGAACGCACGTGACACAAAATAGATATTGCACTAAAAGGATTGCAAATACAGTATGTTTGGGAGATTATTTATCCTGCTTCTGAGGTTACGCAGAAGAAATAATGTTTATAAGTCAGAAACGGTTTTCAAACTATTCACAACAGAACTTACTCGCAGATGCACCGGAAGTCCCACATCAATAAAAATAAAAAGATATCACGTATAATGTAATGTGTACCATGACCATTTACCGGTGCAAAGCGAAACTTCTCGTACAACTGTAGTGGCTTGTAAGTTCAGATAACGCCATGAGGAATGAAACGCATGCTAAAAGGAAGGAGTGGCGGTTGAAAACAAAAAAGAGTGGAGTACAGAAAGAAGGAAAGCAGAGTTGAATGAGACACAATAATGTTGCAATTAGAACGGAATATCACAAACCTATAGTCATGATCATGAATAGAAGAAATGTCAAGCGAACTTTAAGATCCTACAATGACTTGTTTGAATGTCAGTCAGGAGACGGGGGAGGGATCATCCTTTAAAGAAACATCAAAGGGGTTGCAAATAAGGCCAAAATGTTTCCCGTTGAATTAGTAGTCATGAAGCCTTTTTAAATTAAAACAAAATAGAAGAAATTTAATAAAATATGGGAATGATTCTTCCAAGAAAAATCTAAGAGCCAAGAGATTAGTAAGAATATTCTTATTAATAGAAGTGCGATCACTCTTCTTCGTCCTTGGGAATGGGAATGCCACATCGCTCACAATACATCGGAGTTCAAAATTAAAACATCGTCACAAAACCATCTAATCTTTTTAAATGTCAATGTTTTAAAACTGGTTTAGTAACGATTAATGTTTGTAAATTTCTATAACAGTATGTTTCTGTAACTTACGCTTTTATTTATATCTCGTGATATCACGACCTTTTAACAGACTCTGTAGAACTAATGGGTTGTTAATCTTTCCAAGGATTCAATCTGAAATTGTGGCCATCGTCGGAGTTAACATATGAACCTACAATTGAAGTTATTTTAGACTAATAATTTATATTTATGGATAACGAACCTTCAAATTCATTCGATTGGAATTTTTACAGATTTTTATTATGATAGCGCTTTTGTATTAAAAGTAAAATCAACCAAGTACAAACATCGAACATAAAACAACGATGTTAAAAAAAATCTTCGGCGTCTAAAAATTGATGGTAAGTACATCGATAATTTCATAAGAACACCGATGTTTCGAAAACATCGACGTGGATGCTGCATTCCTACTGGGGACATAGTCCGCCGCCCATCGCCCACGACGCCCACGGGTGCGCCTCTGGGCCATACCATTCCTTTCCCCCCGCGCGGGCAACCCTTCCCGCGGGCGGCGCGAATCGCCCGGGAGGGCGCGCGAGGGGCGACGTGTTCATTCCGTCCCGGACGCCGTGCCGCGCCGCACGCCCGATTGCGCATTAGCGGCGATGAATTGCCGCCGCTGGAGGATGTCGGAGCTGCGGAGTCACTCCACAGCCCTTCTCGCCAATTCCGTTTCCTCTCTTCAGAGTGTCTAGGAAAACGCGGGCCACGAGAAACCGTCATCTGATATAATTTCTGTTTAGGTATTATATTTTAAAAGTATATCTTTAGAAACGGCAATAAACTAATTTACGTTAGTATATTTCCAGGAGTCTTACCTACTCTAATACTTTCCTAGAGACAAAAAATTCGGTTTGGGTAAAACTTTGGTTGTAAGAAAGATATGCCCTCTGTTTCCATCACTCATTTACGTCAGCTTACGGCTGTGTTTAATTAATCAACTTGTCCAAAGCAACAATATTAGTTTAGTTTACAATATATGAAACAAAATACTTTACCAAATATTTTAACATGATATATCTACCCTTTTAAAGTCATGAAATTGTTCTTTTTGGAAACTTCAGACTATAAATATCGTTCCTTTGTAGCTACACATATTACGTCGTAAGAAATACTACGTAAGGTGTTCAACAACCAAGATTATTGCCCGAGGTTCTCTCTCTATTGATATGCGTTGGAGCAGTTTATTTTCTTCCGTGCTATCAACTCCTTCTGCGCTTGTCACTGTTTTAGTGGCTCTGAAAAACTCTTTGAACGAGCGGTCGATCTCCCTTCGTGGGACCTGCTTGCGCGGGGGAGGTAGTGTACTGTGGGGGGGGGAGCCGATCGATAGGGGTATGACTGGCGGCGGCGTGGGCGGTTCGCGCGGGTGGGGGGCGGTCGATGGTTTCTGACGCGGGTGGTGTCGGGTTGCTCGCCGGGGGCGCCGCTCGCCGCCTCCGCGACACCCGACGCCACGCGCTCCCGCCCGCCCGCCATGACGCCCACGCCCCACAAGCGTACGCCTACAACGACCTCCACGCCTGTGGCCATTCCTATTCGTAGGCGCATCACCTCACCTACGCTCTCACGCCCACGCCTACACTCACGGCTGCCCGCATCTACCATCCCCCGCGCCCACCCCTACGCACACGCCTTCGTCCCTCGGTCAGTTTCTTTCCGATGCGTATTTTTTGGCACTGGCTAAAGCACAATGCATCATTTTTATTTATCAGTCGAACAAAGCGCTCTTCGTTTCCTATTCCTCTGCCTCTATCCAATTTCCTCGCACCCTTTTTCTCGGTCTACCCTCGCCCCCATCGTGCTGCCTCTTCCCTAAGCAATATCCGTTAGACGCACGCCCCATCACATTGTGATGGCGCGGGAGGGGAGGGGGGCGTCCGTTGTTTCGAGAGATTACTCCAGCAGAGGGCGCTGGCACTGGCGGCGCAAAGTGAATTAGAAGTAGGCTGCGCCCTCTCCTGACGAGCGAAACGGTGGAGAGGGAGCCACGGCGGATGCCCCAGGAGAGGAAGAGGGAGGGTGTCGATAGAGCTTTGCAGGAGTTTAATGTAAGTTACTCGTATGCCTTTTAATCGTTTGACGCTTTTCTCACCAAGACGAACCTATGAGAAAATAATGTTCGCGAACAGATTTTTATATTATAGTTTGCACTCCTTTCTTCATAGTATCACTGGATTGTACGAGTACTGTAACGAGATGCATGTTGGGTTATCCAGAGCGATACAACTGAGAAAAAAAACCACTGCAGAAATAAATAAAACACAACAATAATCCATAGAAAAGCATTTATCACCTAAAACGCGAGAGAATGAATACTTGAAACTAATGAAAACGAACCTTTGAAGACTTCGCAGAGATCTGCCAGATTTCAACATAACGAATTTTCCATTATGTTGGACAATATTTCTGGAATTGCATTTCCACTTTCGGTCCTGCAATCATCAAACCGTAGATTGCTCTTCAAAGTATAAGTAAAACAGGATGGGGAGGGGGAGGACAGTTGTTGGAGCTCTCAGAAAGGGTGCACGTGCTGGCCGTTATTGCAAGGGCAAAGACGAGGGCAATAGAAGGAACGACGTACGCGGGTGGGCGGAAGGGTGCTTGGGCGCTGGGGGTGGAGAAGGCGGGGCAAAGGACAAGGACGTAGGTGGGGCGGAGATAGCAGAGGCGGTGGTAGTAGGTGGAGGCAGGGGCGAGGGCGAGGCCGCGCCCGGGGAGGGGAGGGAAGGGACGGGTCAGCGGAGAGGAGGCAGGCTCTTGGTAATGGAGCGCAGCGAATGCGGAGGCGCGCGTGACGAACTGGCCGCCCCTCGCCCTCGCCCTCGCCCTCGCCTTCGCCCTCGCCTTCGCCCTCCCTCGAACAGCCTCCACATAATGAACCTCCGCGGCGCATCCTCAGCTGCCCGCCAACCCTTTCCAACATCACTACCTATGAACTTCCACTCTGCTGTTCGAAAGAGGGAAACATGCGTTTTGGAAAGCACGCGTATTACTGGCAATTTTTTTTTACCAAATACAGGATCCTTATTAATATTTAATTTTTCATTACAGTTTGTGCACGAATACAGACTTTTATAATGCTGTCAATTAGTGACAAAATAATTTAAATTTACATGCTTATCTACTACGGATATTTGAAAGCATACACCGAAGAAAAAAGAACCGTTGGAGTATACAAGATCCATGATACTGTAACAAGGAAACTTATTATATTATCATGGATCTGGTATACTACAACGGTTCTTTTTTTCGGTGCCTCCCCTGCTATGAACAAATTTGAAGGAAAACTAAGAGTTCAATATTTTAATAAAATATAAAAACATTGCAAGAGATGTAAAATCCAAAACGATCGCTTGCTTATAATATCTAGAAAGAGTGGACTCACTAATAAGAGGCACAAAGAAAATCATAAACTGGAAGCACACAACAAATGAACCAACAAACAAAGGCCGCGAAATAAATGAGAACACATATACCTCTAAATATTCAGGACCTCAAAATTCTGAGTGGGAACTACTGGAAGAGACGAGCAATGGACGTAAAGGAAAATACTAGACCAGGCCAAAACCCACATCGGGTTGTTGTGTCGAATGAAGGATAATCAGATCAAAGCAAAGAAAAAGGTTCGCGTATCCTCTACTTCCATTTACTAATTGCAGGTGTGGGTTTATGGCAGTGGTGGATATATGAATTCGAACGTTGAAGACGCTTTTTTTTTTGGATTCAGTGCCAGCCTTCGAGGATTCGAGGATTCCGGCGAAGCGAGAGTTGGAATGGCCGGACTCGGTTTCGACCCAAACCCACCCAGGGCGCCGCCTCCGGGGGGCGCGGGATGGCACGAGCTGCCTTCGGGAGTAACGGTCTCCAGAGGCGCCTCAACGGGCTCGCCTCGGCGCCTCGCGCCGCGGGAGTTGTTTTCCGGACGATGGGTCGTAAACAAGGGCAACAAAGGCCGCCGGTGCGGGGCCAACTCGCAGCAGAGAAGGCGGCCCTGCGGGTAGTGGCTGGACACATGGCGATGGTGGTGGCGGCAGAAGTAAACGTTTTAGTAGTGGACAGGATGCTGGTGAATGTGACACTGGTGGTGATGGAGGCGGCGATGTACATCATGGTGATGATGATGTGGAGGTGGTGATGATGAAGGAAGTGAGGGTAAAGATAGACAGTGGGCAATTAAGCGCGGCGATGGTGATTGCGGAGATTTTGGTAACAGGAGGAAAAATTGAAGAGGTCTCTGTTGATATGTGGTAAGAGGTGATGGTGCAGAAGTTTGCGATGGAGTAGAACATATACCTACTCGAAATGTTTTGATGATGTTGCTGACATTTGGGATGACAGTGACATTTGTAACTTTTGAGGATGTTTATTGTATTCGAGGGAGAAATGGATCTCATGGGTGCCCCATGCAGATGGTCGTTTCAGTAGCGAGAACTTACTGTAGGGAAATGTTTACATTTTTGCAGCAAACATCTAAAACAAACTTGTATATCACCATTTCAACTTTCCGTGGCTACAAAATTCAAGCCATGAGAATGGTGGCAAATGGGAGGTGGAACTGGAAAGGGAGGCGGTGAACGAGGGCTTTGAAGAGACGGTCAAGGAGAGAGTTGGGTCCTGTAAAAGCACCTGCTAGTAGAAGTTAGAAGTGATTGTTGTGCGCACGCCTAGGCCTCTGGGCCTTTCAGTGCATTTTGCCAAGGGTAGGTTTCGGGTTACCCCGGAACCATAAATGCTCAACTTCAATAGATTCCTCAGTTTTTCTTTTGTACACGCTCTCCTACAAACGAAGTCGTAAAATGATACTGCTCTGCTTACCCATTAATCTGATATACAAGTATACAGAGTGATTTATACAACTATACAATATACTATGAAAATGTCGAAAGTTATATTATTCATATTATATTCAAGTCATATTATTCTCGGCAAAAAGGATTTGAAACATTCTTGCTGGCAATACAAGGCAACATGAAAACCGGAGAGTTATTTATTGTGGGGTCAGGCAAAAATGTCGAGAATGCTTTGAGATTTCTGTCGAAAGTCGAGGGATAGAAGTTCTGAAGTAGATGTTCTTGGGTAAGAACTTACAAAGAACTTCTATCCTGCGACCACATATTTTTTGTTGAGCTTGCACCAAACGGCCGATTCACACTATATCTCTCAGGATTGTTAAGACGCTAATATTCTTTCTGGGAAATATCCAGGATATTACAGAATGCTTGAGAGGCTAGAAAGGCTTCTTTAATGTATTCCTATTTTTCATTGTACAGGAATTATTTAGTATACGAAAGCATATTCTTCGCGAGAATTATAGTTATTAACACTGCATTATAGCACTTTATAATTCAAGCTAGTAAAAGTTAAATCACAATTCGTCCAACAATTTTCTTTGAAATTAGAGAACACTATCTGAAATATGGATTATTTGCGAGCTCTGACTGAGGATATGAAGCTGTGCTGTATTCTGGACGAAGCCATCTTGATTGTTTGAAAGTTAATTCTCCGTACGAGTTCTATCGATTACAAATTACTTCCGCAAGAAATTTCTCATTAATATTAGGACATTTTATAGAAGAAGTTGTTATACATGTAAGTCGAATCCCAAATAAATCCGAATATATGTTATTACACAAGTTAAGAACGAAAAACAAGGCATACTTATATCATGACACTAACCGCTGCAAATTTTTGTACGTCTCGCCCGACACGTTTCATGTTCCAACAAAATTATCCTTTTAAATCACACCAGGAGACAGTTGGACGGCATAACCGATTAATGTTATCCGTCAGCCCGCGTAAACACGACAGGCGTGCTGTGCCTCAGGAACCCGGCGTTTCCGAGTTTCGCTCGCCTACGAGCTCACAGCCGCCTGAAATCGGACGAGGGCCGGGCCCGCCCCGCCCCGCGCCTCCAAGGGGCCGTTTTATTGCGTCCCGCTCCGCGCCGCGCCGGGCCGCGCGGGCAGATGAGCGGAGGAAGAGGAAGGGGAAAGCGCGCCGCCCCGCGCTGCGTGTTTGTTTGGGCGCGCCGCCAGCGCCTGCTAACGAGCGTTGTAAACGCCTCCCGCCTCGGCCGCCGCGTCGGCCTCTGTGTCGCTGCTCACGCCGACTCGCAGCAGGGCACAGCGCCCGCGCCCCAGCCGGCGAGGCTCCGTGAAGCTTTGAGCGCTGCGGGGCGTCTTACCAGGCTGCCAATCGGTCATTTTCATCGCAGGAACGGCGTTGGAAAATTAAAGCAAAGTTATCTTAATATTGCGCTGTTAATATATCGACTTGACGCAACAAGAGGAACGAAAAGCCGCTGTTAACGGTCGGCGTTTTTTAAGGATTTAAATCTGTTGTGATTTACAAACAATCGAAACAGATGAGTTGTGGCGTGAGAGTACACTTATTTCAAGAAGCGTACACAACAGCCCAATTCATTTCCAAACTTTCCAATACATTTTTTTCAAACCTTTCTCCATCCGCAAGTAATTTTCAACTAGGGGAATTCTACACCCAATGTAGAATTCAGACCATCTTAATAACCTCAACCTAATGGTATTAATTCCTAACCCTGTACTATTCCTCCAAATCACTTCAACCACATAATACGTAAATAGAAATTGAACGCTCCAGAGGGAGTGGTCTCGCTCTTATTAAGGCTAATGCTAATTTAGCTATGTATTATTTATATTAAGACGCTCTTGTAAAGCATTAGCATTCCTCTGCATTAGAAACAATTTAAAAAGTATAAAAAATAAGTTCTACGCCTTTTTTATGTATTTTACATATAAGAAGATTACATTGTATTAACCAAGCCAATAACATTCCCAACACTGTTTTATCGACTTCCGCTACAAGATCTATTGACTAAAGACGCATAGATCATTTTTGTTTATCGTCGTAATGATGTTAAATATTACATTCGGAGCTAATATGAACACCAGCGCCAGAGAACCGCGAAATGAAGAGTATTCTCCCTTTTGGAACAGTCTGAAATAATCCTAAGAAGGGTAGTAAGAACATTTTATTTCCCTCTTTCCTTGATTTAAACATTCAAAGAGTGGAAATTGAAAGTAATTGAGGTCCCTACAAATACATGGAGACAGTGCCAGGAACAAACTAATACTTTTCCACCAGGAGTCATTAAAACTCTTTATGAGGCTGAGACGATTCACGGCATTTTTGCGCATGATCTTTCCCGGTAACTTTAGTATCCTGTCTGAAAATGTGTATTATATTTTTGCTGAACAGTAAAATAGTTATGTGATAGCAGTTTTATAGTCCACTTGTCACTAGATCTAATTATTCAGATATTATAGCGAACGATGGTTGAACTTCATTTTCTTCTCCTACGTAATTCCATAGTAAATATCGCTTCTCCAAGTAAATAATTCCTAAAGAGTTTTCACAATGATTATAGATTTCAAAGTTACGTGATACAGTTGGCAGATCGTAGTGCAATTTTTTGGATCCGAGAGTTAGAAGTTTCAATAATGTTTGTTACATTTGTGGGAGTTAGAAGTTTAAATTGTCCTTCGAGTAGCTGCTTTCTAAATATCTCCTCATGAAAAGCAGATCAAATCGTATACAAAAGACCCTTCTGCGTTTAATGCCGAGCAACGCAACGTAACAGCCCCTGACGTGAGGAGGCAACTGACGTCCGGAGGCATCTTGACAGCAACCGCCACTTCAAAGTCCATCCGACGCGATGGTTGTTGGCCCAGCGAAGCGGACGGCGCTGTTTCCGACAGCTGCCTGCCTTCACACAGCGAGGCATTGAATCCACTGGCCCCTGGCCGGCCCGGCCACGCCCCCCGCCCGAGGCCACACGCGCGCGGCCCGCCTCCGGGGCAGCGCTCGCGCTATTTTGCGAGATTCGCGCCCTAATAGGCTTAAACGGGGGCGGCGAAGGGCGGAGGGCGCAGAGCGGAGGGCGGCGCCGCGCGCTCAAGGGGGGCAGCTGCCCAGGGGCGGCGCGGGGTGGACACGGGCCGGCCAATCCCTGCCAATTTCTGGCCTCGCGGCGAATTACGAACCACCTGCGTACGCCAACGAGGTGCACAATGACATGCCGCCTCGGTTTGGAGAGGGCTATTTGAGCGAGCTAGAGTTTTAGGTATTGAAAGAATATCCTGTGTTCATGTCTAATTCAATGCAGAAAGCAATGATACGACGTCAGACGAGTGATTAAATCTGTGATTTTAATACAGAAAAAGTTAATTTAATACTCTTTACGGACCAAGTACTAAACAAAACTTTTGTTTGTTTGTTTTTTTCATTAAATTTCACACGATGTAAAATAAAATTATTTTCTTGATTAGTAGGGTAAGATGACAAATCATTCAAACTATTTCTATACATTGTAACATTTTATTGGAACTCAGTTCAATGATATAACATAAGCCCTTAATAATGCAAGTGTACAGAGAGGAATATTCAAACGGGAAACATTTCTTGGGTGATAAATCAAGTTCCCTCTGTTCTTCCATAAACAACTGGACGTACGCCGATTTGTTTCCACTTCGTCTCAGTGAGCGCCCGGCGGCTCGTAGTACCTTTCCGGAGCGACACGAAATGACAAAAGGGCACGCTCTCCAGCCCGCGCCGCGCGCCGCGTCGTATTTCTACCGTCGACTTTCCTCCGACGAGCAAACAAGCAGCCGTCGCCCTCGCCGCCAAAGGAGCGCTGCCTCTGTAATAACCCCCGGCCCCGACCCGTACCCGGATGCCCGTCGGGCTTCTCTTCTCGAGGGTCCGACGCGGCCTTATTAAAACTTCCAAATTTTCGCTGCGACGTAACGGCGTAAATTCCTGCGCGCCTCAAGGGTGCATGGGGGAAAGAGGGGGCGGCAGATGAGGGCGGGGGCAAGGCGGACGGAGGGGCACAAAGGAGGGACGATTGCGTTCGTCCCACGAGCAGCGGTTGGGAATGAGGCAAAGGCGACGTAGTAGGAGGCGGTATCTGGGGAGAGAGAGTTAACGAGGGTGAAGGCGTAGGTGAAGGGTAGGCGCGGGGATGGAGGAAAGAGCAGTGGTAGATGGGTCATCGATGAGAAGTGCGAAAGTAAGCGAATGCGATGGTTACTAAGTGGGAAGCGGAGGAGAGAGTCGACTGGGAAGGAAAGGGGCGAAGGAGAAAACGGGGATAGGAACGAAGACGGGGGGGGGGCTAAGGTGGCAGGGGTGGTGGCGAAGAGCAGCTGTAGAGGCAAAGAACGTAGTGGTGGAGGGGAGCAGGGACGGAGCCAGAGGCGGTAGCGGGGCAGAGGAGTTGACGAGGTCGAAAGCGTAACTCAAGGCGGGACGCTGATTGAGGAAGAGCCGGAGGTAAGGCGAGGGTGGTGGTGGAGACGTGGGGTGGTTGCGATGGTAGAGGCCGACGGAGACGAAGGGGACGGGGGTGGAGCGAGGGACGCGACGGCAACAGCTTGTGAGCGCCCAACCCCCGATTTACAGCTCATAAACTGCCGACTCTCCTCCGCCCCTCCCCCGCGTCGGCGCCCTCGCTTGCGCACGCCCCTCCTGGGAGGTCGACGCGGGTCGCGGCAATCGGAAACAATGGACTAGCGACCCGCGAGAGGCTCAGCGCGCACCCGCGCGGTGATTTCGGTTTCAAATTGGAACTGCGTTTGGTGGAAGTCCTTTGGAATTGGTTTAGACACGGTGCACGATTCTGTAAAAGAAGATGCAGTTTCATAAAACTACACGGTGCACTTTTCGTGCTGATTGAACTTGAAATGGAGTATTTGCTTCAACTAAAGTTTTAATTGCAGAGTGTGAGCAATTAGAATGTTTATATAATACTGTTGATCCAGACGACAAAAATAAAACCAAATGAATTGACACGTATGATATATTTTCCCGAGAAGTGGGAATGTGAGGTTTGGAAAATGCTCAATTCATGAAGTTAAAACAATTAACTTCAAAATTAGAGGATCGAATTTCGAAAGAAGGAAGAAGAACGACAAAGAAAATTGAATGTTTCCTCGTCCATCCTAAAATAATTCTTCATTTCTAAGTCCTTTGATTCATGCTTTACAATATGCGACCTATGGTCTTACCTTCAAACGTCTTCTCTTTACTTTTTACTTCTTCAGCATTAAATATAGATTAATTATTAAATCAAAAGTAGCGCAAACTCAACTATTTGTGCGTAATCCATCTTGCGTGCTTGTGAGGACAAGTACATAAAATATTGGACGAAATGTAATACGTTCGTCAAATTTCTTTGTTACGGTTTCCTTCGCCAATGTTCAAAGAACTTCCAAAAAGTTCAAAGATATGTCAAATATCTTTTATAGTGTAATAACGGGCTATGAGATGTCTGAATCTCACTTCTGAAGTTAAAACTTCATCCTTTCAGAGCTATCCACTTAAGTCGTCGTTGCCACAAGATTCATTCCCATTTTTCGTCACCATTTTTTATTAATAGTTAAAAATTACTCTCTCTCTCTCTCTCTCTCTCAAAACATATGTGCACAAATGCCGTGAATGAATGTACTCCAACATAGTGTATTTTATACTCTCTGCTGGAATGGCGCAAATCATTTGTGTCCCGCAGAGCGCCTGGAGGCATCTTATAGCAACTTGTATAGGAAACGTGCACACTGTGGGAATGGGTATCTTCATATTGGTTCATATATTATCAAAATTTGAGTTCTCGAAATTTCTGTTCACTTTCAGTATGAGAATCTGCCCCAAAGCTGTACCGTGTAAAAAGGCCTTCATGAAGTCTCTGGAGCATTACGATGGAAGCGTAAATAATGTCGTCCAGTTGTACACTTTGCAATGGCAATTGGAGAGGAGGCAGCATCTGTTGGCACTCGTTTCCCACGGAGCAGTTGCGCAGGCGCTGCCCCCCTCCCCCACCCCTTCGAGGCGAATCCCATCCTGCAACTACGCAACGCGTCCCCGGAGGCCGCGGGCCGCGCTAACTCGATTTGCGGGCATAAAGGCCCCGCGGGAGGCCCC
>BOPP01000001.1:5875616-5889426 GCA_017312745.1 Gryllus bimaculatus
GTGGTGGCGGAGTGTGTGGGGGAGAGAACGCAAGAGGTGCTTGGGGGAGCCAAGACGATAGAAAGTGTGCGGACATATTTGTGGACAAGTGTGGGATATTGAAGGGGCTATTTCTGACCTTGCGCGCCAATAAAAATCCCTTGAATACGGCACTCAACAGTTCGGCAAAATCGAAGAAGAAGAAGAAGAAGAAGAAGAAAAAGAAGAAGAAAAAGAAGAAGAAAAAGAAGAAGAAAGAATAAACCATCAATTGTTCGAGAATTATTCTAATTTTTTTATACGAAAAGAAAACGAATCCCTCAAAAACCGAGAAAATATTGGAAATGATATAGACTGCAGTTGTTAGGGGGAAAGTTGGCTTTGAGGTACACTGTCGTATTCACATCAGTGATCTTCTTTTCGCTAAAAACGATGGGGTGAAGAACAGTGGAGTGAGGAAAGTGAATTTAAATGTGTGAGGAACTTAAGGAGAGAAGTTGGGATAACCGAGTGGTAAGGTAATGACCACGATACGGACAGACATGAGTCACTCCCATGCCTTAAGTTAATAGCGGAACAGCGCTTTTCGTGGAAACGAACATTTTTTTACAATATTATTGTAAAACCATCCACCTGACCTTGTGTGGCCTAATCTGGACTGATGTATGAAATCGATGCTTTGGAAATGCGAAGTGATGAGGCAGCGATGGAGAGAAATGGGTGAGAGGAAACCTCAAGAAAACCTGTCACAAACCGCTTTACCCACCACAAATTCCACATATTGTCGGTACTTCACATCTCAATAATTTCATTTTGTAACTAAGAGAAACAAAATGTTTTCATAACAGTGTATATTCAATAGTAAAATCTTCATAAATATAGTTTACAGTCTGAGAAAAGAGAAAAGCAGATTCTCTTTGTCCACAAAACTAACAATTCTTCTAAAGCTAAAGCCGTTACCCCTAAAAATGACGAATTTGAGATGTATCCCTTTTCTCCTGCCCTGACGACACATCGACCGGGATTCAAACCCTGGAGCCCGTATGTGAAAAGCCGGCCCGCCACGGTAGGTGTCTGCCACGCAACAAAGGCGCCATAATGTCGCTCGGGGTGGCGGGGAACCCCCTTCGCCGCGCCGCCCCGCGCCGCTCCGCCTTGTTTGCTAATTTCACGCGCTATTTGCCGCTGTGTTCGCGGAGGGTGAGCGCTGCGCCGCGCGGGCCGCGGACCCCGTTGTGCCCCGGGTGCGCTCCCGCGCCGAGTGCTCTATTATTGGATTATGATGTCCATTAATTTCGGTATGAGCTGCCATGTGTCAGGGCCATGATGACAGAACACGACACGGCTGCAGGAAACTTAATATTGTGTTTTAGACGGTTAAAATGATTAACAGCGGTTATCACAGTATTAGAGAATATTTAGATTGCTATTGACTTGTCAAAACTTTTCATTCGAAATTGAAGTATGGATTACTGCTGGGTTTGGTGAAGATGAGGTGTTGAAAAGTTCCATCAATTGGCGATTTCCAACATTCCATCAAGGTTGTTGGAATATCAAAATCCAACCGGCGACGGCTGATTTCTAACATTCCATTCATAATTTTCATAGTAAATTTGTTAAATTATATTTAAATGAGTATTTAATTTACCAGATGAATATACATTATAACTGGTTTCGCAAAACAAATATTATTTCGAATGCTACATTATTTTAAATGTGAAGTAAGTGGCTACGCTTATGACAGTAAGTGCTTGTCTCTTAGAACACCTCGTTCACAAGTTATGGATAGAAACAACTGAAGTAATAGATTTGAAGATATTTCAAAATAAAAAAAGATGCACAGGAAATGTCTCTTATCTTCCAACTATTTGACGAAATGTAAATTTTGTTTCATACAAAAACTCATTGAAGAAATGTAAAAGCATCCATAGACATTATGTATCACTTTGTAAGCAAATTAACAGTGCTGGCGTTTCCATACTAGCCAGTGCTGGCATTTGAGTTCGCTCATGTGCCGTGACGCGTTGATATAGTTCAACCAGACACCTGAAGAGAGTTCCCTCCTTGGGCTGTAAAGCCTCATTAATAACCGTTTCCCCCTTTAGCACAAGCGATGTAAGATATGGATGATTAACACACGGGAGAAGGAAACTCTGACACTTCCTCCGCAGAGCGTTTTAGAACGTACGCTTTGCTTAAAACTCGATCAAAGCAAATTCATCATAGCCATAAACTAAAAAAATATACGTGTCACATCAAGGCAAAATTATTTGATAATTCCATTCAGAAGAAGAAAATATGCGAGGGGAAGTTTCTTCCTTCTTTTCTCCTGTCGAGGACTGGGAGAGGCTGAGGGGAGTGGCGGGGCGGGGCGGGGAGAGGAGAGGAGAGAAGTGGCGGGCCAGGGCGGGGATGAGATGGGCAGAGACTGCGTGGTCGGGCACCGTGGACACGTCTCGTGGTGGTCGCGGCCGCGGTCTGCGCGGTGGCGCGGTGCGGAGAGGCGAGGCGCGGCGCGGCCACAAGACAGGGGTCGCCACTCTGCGCCCGCCGCGCCGCCGTCGAGAACCGCCGTCTCGCGGGCTCATTCGGACTCTGGATCCTAAGAATGCCGGTAATCTCTTCCTACCGACAAAGACTGGGAACAGTCACATTTCTGCTTCAAAACTCGCTCTCATTTGTGAATTGCTTAACTGATGTCGAGGATTTCAAGCAGTAATGTCTTTCATATACGAAACGCTTTACTACTTGGGGTAGAGTATATTATATACAGTTTATTTGCTTTTATTAAATATTTTTACTCAATAAATATCATATTTATTTAGTTACTGGCATTACACTTCAAACACACTATTACATTTGGTTTCACCACTTTTAACACATCTCGAATAGATGTGTTTAATTTATTGTTTTTTTTTAAATGTCAGAATTTTCGTCTTTTAGATCAATTATTAATAACTTTATCAACTCTCATTGTCAATTTACATTATATTACAAATCAATACTCAATCAACGAAAAGTTGCATCGGGTAGATATATGACGAGGGTAAAATCAGCAAAGCGTCAACCTTAACAGTACGAGATGAGAAATGAAATCGCAAGAGACTTAGTAGCATTTCAAATATATCGGAAATGATCAGTAATTTAAATGCCACTCAATTTATAAAGGTATAGCAAGAAGAATTAACCGGTTCGGCAACTAAGACGCGTAGAAAACGTATTTAAGAAATTTAAATAACAAACAAATATGGAAAATCAGGAGAGATCAGCAAAAGGAATCAATAAATAAAGGCAGAATTAGAAACTTAAAGCTCAAAACAAATAATTTCCTCCATCGTTCTAGTGTTACCTAGAATGCAGATGTTATAAATGTCATTCCGTCAAAAAGCGTTCGCTTCAATCGCAATGATTGTTTTGCTGTGAAATGTTTACGCATGTTTGTGCTCTAGAAAAATAATCCAGCTGACCAGAGGTCTGATTTCCTTGTTTTTTTTTCTTGGTGACATATGTCCAACTAACGGTTTCCATAATATTGTCAGTTATTGATTAAAAGGTGTACAGCTATTCTTCATTTCGTATTTAGCTACCTCCTCCAACTGCTATCTCAATGGCGAGACAACCGTGGAAGTCAGGAGCGTCCACCAGAAATTGGGTACATGAAAATAAAAGTACACTGGATGTTGCAATGTTATCAATTGGAAATATTTAAATGGAGCACGATTTTTTATCAACTAGGAGCTCCGATGCCGCCGCGTTGATACCTTCAGTGACTACCGGCAGGTTGAACTCTGGACAAAGTACGGGATCAGTCTAAGTATTTATAAAACATAAAAAAGTTATAAACTTGTGTGCCCTCCGTGAAATAAATGCAATCTGAGCACGTTTTCTTCCATTTACAATACTCAAATACGAGCAAGAATATGTGTAAACTCATTCGAAGGACCAAGAGTGACAGGCACACACACTCGAAATCTCGTTCCTCTGAAGTCAAACTTTTTGGAGCGAGTATGTTCGGGGATGCAGCTGGTACACCGCCCGGGGACCTGCGAATCTCAAAGGGGTCCATAGAGCCGCATGCTGTCCAACAATTTTATTGTCATTTGAAATTATTTTTAATTCATTTAATTGGTATCGTATCTTATTGTGTTCGATTTTTCAACTTTATATTTTTTCAATATGAAAAGTCACGCTAAGGTCACAAAGTGTACTACTCCGTAACGATCACGTATTCGCGAAAGTGGACTAAGAGTAGACGTCTTTATGTAGGATGTATGTATGCAGGGCTTGATTTCTTGCGCGACGCAACGTAACGGCAATCCGGTACCTCGGGAATAATTATTAAATTATATTATAAATATATAACTATTTCTATTAATGAACTATTATATTTTGGCAAGTTCCGGAACCTAAAATTTTATAAATCAAGCACTATATTATCAGAGGCCACCCTGCTCTGGCCGGGGCCCGGGTCGGCCCAGCGCGCGGGGCTGGAGGACCTGACACCCCTGCGCCGAACGCCGCTAATAGCGCAATCTCGCGGCTGCGGTGGCAGAGGCGCGGCGCGGCGCGTTCCCACAGGCGCGGCCGAGGGGGAAAGGTGGGGGCGGCGGGGGTCAGCGAACGCCGGGGGTCGAATTATGAGCCGCTGGGCCGCGACGCGACGCGACGCCCGGGAGCTGCCTGCTGGCCGCCTTCGTGTCCTCGCCTCCTTAGCGGAGAGAGGAGCCAAACGCGGATGCGCAGGCATCCAAGGGTTTCTTTTACACCTCAAACCGCTTGGGCCCCACGGAGCCGCTTTTTTAAACGAATGCAGTTTAATCGCTTTGGCCCCCGCTTTATTAATGATAGCCCTTGAATACTGTTACTTTTTTCTGGGGATATTAATTTAAGAAATTACTTTAAAACAAATTTATAAAAACAATTAATTCTAATTAATATTTGCTAGTTTATTAAATTTAACTCGCCTTATTTTTCTCGATGTTCCATATTATTGGATTTGGTCTCATCTTCAGGAGACATATTTCACAAATAGCTAAGAAAAGATTTGCTTTGTAATAGCCTTGTAAATAACAAACAATCCATTGTCTTGGAGAGCTATGGTTGATGGATTGGAAACAACTCTATTTTGGAACGTACGTTTTATATCAGCTAATCAGATTGAAAAAAGAGCCACAACTCAATTTTGTAACATGTTTATTATTTATTTGGTAAACGTCTCTCTTCAACAAAATTATCACCTAGCCGAACAATCTAAATCAGACACTACCCCTTCTGAAAAGCCTACAAATTCAAATCACAGAAGAAAAAAAAAGGTACGAAACTTTCGATTATTCATAATGCATAGATATTTTAGGAAGACTAACAATAAGAGGACATTTAAAAAATTAAGATCTTAATAAACGTGAAATTTGATATCTGGAAGAATGGCAGTGGTGTATGCCATGTTGAGTGACGCGTGAACGGATCGATATTTCAAAGTATATTACGTGTATTTCATTGACAATAAATTACACCAAAATATTTCCCACACCTTTTTATTGTTGAATAACACTTAGCATGCGGACTAATTACACCACTGCAAAAATGTTCGAATTTTCTTTCGCCGGAAGCTTCTGTAACAGCAGTTTCTCGCTCCAGAACGGTTAGCACTATTTGTCTTCCAGTTGACTTCACGTCTCTCCAAACAGAAGAACAGTATCATATGCGTTTGTTTTGCCCCGGCTGTCTACTTCTCCATAGATCCAGCGGCGATGTTTGTTCTGGCCGAGGGAGACCAGCCGAAGGGGGAAGAACAAGCAAACGGTGGGACATTCGTTGACAGAACGCTAACTGTCCGTGAAGGACAAACAAAAAACCCCAACAAAACGGCTGCAACTTAGACAAATTCAAGCAATATATATTTCTCTCATCGCGCGCAAAAAAATGCGGAGCAGCCAGCCAGGCTTGGACCCTCCGGGCGAGCTACAGCAGCAGGCCTTTGACCCCGTTTACACGGGCGCCCCCTGGCGTGTGTATAGAAGGTGACAGGGCGGCAACGACATCATTAACGCAGCAAGACAGACTTTAACAGCGCTGCGCAAACACGCCGTGGCCCTCGGGTACAAAGGCGGCGGCGGCGGCGGCCGAATGCGCCGACGAAGGTGGCAAAGGGTCTGCGAGGGCCGTGAGAGGGCGGGGCGGGGCGGGCGCCGTGACAAATGACGGCGCGAGAAACAAAAGAGCGCGGACGCCGCGCCCCGCGGGCGTTTTTGCGTTGCGTCGTCGTTGCTCCCGTTATGAGGTGTTGCGATCCGCTGACCCGATTTGTTACGTTGCTATGGTCGTTGGGAAACACGAACGAGATTTCATGGGTATTTCCGCTGCATGAAAGGATTACACTATGTCCTCAAAGAAATAGCGAGAAAGCATTTTCTTGAATCGTTGCGTACCGCAAAATATCTGGATAAAAATATTAGGAGGAAATAATTTAAAAAGTTAAATTTCATTGTGTTCCTAGAGGTTTTGAGAAGTACTAAATAGAACCAGAGGGGATTAACAACAAAGACGGAAAAACAATTTTCAATTATATTTTTGCATGATTATTTAAAATGATTTGTCTTACGATTTTCATACGTGTTTTCAAAAATTCAGTTTTTACGTATTTGCCTTTCTGACGAAGAAAGTTAAACAATTTACCTCCAGGAAGGTTATTTACAGATAGACATATTTGGGGTAAACTTAAGGATTGTAACGCAGACTTAGTACCTATTTATTATCAGATTGTGATCGAGAAAAAAAGTCCATACATAAAGCAGATTTTATGCACTGAAAGAAGGTAGCAATATTAGAAAATATACTTTACATTTTCAAATGCATCAATGAACGCAAAGTAGATTATTAGCTCTAAAGAGTGTAAAGTATATATATCTGTCCCATATTACCCACCAATAGCCTTCATACCTGGATATGGAACACATCCAGGTCTAGGGGTGATAGCGCGGCTAGAAAGTTCCCTCCCAATGTGGCGCCGCGGCACGCCGGGTGCGGGCTGGGCGGCGGGCGGGGGCGCGGCTGGCAGGAGGGCGTGGGGGTGACCGGGGGCGCTTTCAACGCCCGCGTTAATTTGATGGACACGGGCGGCGCCGGGCGCGGGGCGACCGCGGGGGGGCGTGTCCATAAATTAGGGTAAGTTTTTGCGCGAGCGCGCGCCCGCGGCTCGCCAGCCCGCGCTCCCGCCGGCGCTCGCCGTGAGCAGGCGAATTATGACAAGCGAGTGCGTGGCGGCGGGACGACGGGCGAGTGAGGCGGGACGGAGTGGACGGCGGTCGGGACAGGACAGGGTAGAGCGGGGGGGAGGCGGACTGGCGAGCCAGGCGGGGCCGAGCGGGCGGGGGGGGCGGGAAAGCGGAGCCGAGACTAGGCTAGGCGAGCAACCGGTGGGGAGGTGCGGGACATGGCGAGGCAGCAGAGCAAGGCGGGAAAAGGCTTTGCGAGGCGAGCGGCGGTGTACGGCTTCTGCGTGCGCGGACAGCCCGCGAGGGGATCAGGCGCCGGCTGCGGCGGCGCGCCGGAGCACGGCGGCGCACGGCGGCGCGCGCTTACGAGCATATATCACCCGTGGCGGCAGCCCTGGGCGTCGAGCAGACACATCGGGCCCGACCACGGTGCGAATGGAAGGATTACCTGCTAAAGGTTGGAACAATACACAAATCGCTCCACCGTTCAATTCTGAATAGAATCACTTGAATAGAACAATCCTTTAGGATACGCATGTAAGAAATTTCATGCTACGTTCTGAAATTGATAAAAAGCCTATCGTAATAAAGTACAATATATACTCAATCTCGTATTGATCCATAGTGACTGATTTACATTTTGAACTTCTTGCTTTGTTTTCTTAGGGTTCGAAATAGGAAATGCGTAAATAGATCAGAGAATGAAGATAATTGTCGATGCGGTCAAAATAACACGAGTATAAAAGGTTAAATCAACGTGTTGGAAGAATTTAAGTACACACTTTTAGTTGAGAAAGAATCTACGTTCTTTTGGAAGGACGCGGGGACTGAATTTCTAATCTACGAAAAGCACGAACGAGCAGATACACCGAGAATTAGACTGAAAAGAGTAATCACTAATTTAATGCACTGAATGAATTTGGGCAGTAAATTAGTATAAGACGTGATTCTCGATCTAATTAAGCAATGAAAGTGTCAGAATGAGGAAACGTATAGTAAAGAGGAAAGGAAAAACGAAAGAAGACAAGAAAGGTGTTCCTATATTGTAATACGAGTAGACATCTATTTTTGTTGTATATTTCCCTATATTATTCTACGAACGTATGAATTACGTAACGTATTGAACAATGTTTTCGTACCTACATACAAGAGGCCCTGTAAGGAAGGTTGACATTTTTGGGCCGATTTCTTGAGCCTGACCATAGTACTCTAGCTGGCCAAATGGGCCTTCGCCAGCAGCTGCGCGTTCGCGCGGGTGGTGACGTGGCCCCGACTCCGCTCGACCTGACGCCTCTTCACCCCCGCGTGGCCTCTCACCCTGTCAGTGGATCGCTCCGCACAATGCAAGCCGAAAAGGAAAGATTGATGAGGCTGTAATGTAATTCGACGTTTTATTAAGGGATGTTTTATGATCGCCTATAAACAGATTGCAGCCTTTTTGTAAAATATCCTTTAGACTGAGAAGTTTGTTACACCTATTTGAAGAATCAGTTTTGTATACTTCTGAAATTTGCTTGGAAAATGTATAACCAATGTTTAGCTCTATCAAGTTCGAGCCATGTGTTACTCTCTCCTCTGTCGCGATTTGTTACCGAAAATAAGATAAAATGATACGTTACCACTTATATCAGAAAACATATCATTCATTTTGTGGTATAATCTTTGGTGTCAGTTTCAAATAATTGCCTTTTTTCAATTATTCTTTATTACATTTCTGGATTTTGTTGTGCATGGCGTTCATTCAATGCACGACATGCATAGCAAGGATAATGTTGCACATGAGGGTCTGTCACTGTTCGTCTCCTTTGCATAATTAATTGAGGGTAACACGCGTGCGAGGAGTCGCAGCTGGGCCAGGGAGGACATAGTAAATGAAGTCTAGATGTGCTGAGTAACCTCTGCACTGTGCAGAGTCATGCTTGGTGTTGCTTTCCGCAAGATCATTAAATTCCAATGAAGCGTGTAGAGTCAACTCAACACTTGTATTCAAACAAACCGGTAAAGAATTGTTTTTCATATTGATTATTGTATCGTCGAAATTAATTTTTCTGTAAGAAATTGAAATTATATAATGTGTCTATAATTGTTTTTTTTTCTGACGATTCCAAAAACATTTCTAAGAATCTGGCGATTAAACGTATAAAAATAATAATTGTTATAACATGTAACATGTGATAGTTATTGAAGACTCTGACCCACAAATAGTTTCTAACGTTTCGATAGTAATACCCGAGAGTGTTAAAACATTAGATTGACATTTAAAGCATTAGACATGCAGAAGGTCACAATGCCAGCCGAAACGTCAACTGGTGACTCATACACAGCCAACATTCCCAAATATATGCCTTATATCCCAAGAAAAAAAAAGTTTGTGCGTGGAGGTCATGGGTGTGTGTTGTGCGTTGCAGGTGCACATCCGGTCGCACTTCATCATGAACGGAGTGTGCGTGCGGTGGCGCGGCTGGGTGGACCTGGAGCGCCTGGACGGCGTCGGCTGCCTCGAGTACGACGAGGACAAGGCGCAGGTACGCACCCTCCCCCTTCTCCCCGGCTCTCGCAGCCAGACTCCTTTCCACCAAAACAATATTCGGCGATGTACCAGCTCCTCATTTACTTGCTGCACTACATGACGTTCAACAAGCAAAAATGTCGGCAAGAGAATAAAGCATTCTCTAATGAATTTAGGTTAGGTTTATTATTAGGTCGTTATTTAGGTTCTGCAGAGAGTGAATATTGATTTCGGGCGTGTCAATGTTTTAAGTCTTTGGTCTACAATAATCATCGGGACACCAACCCTAGGTGATCCGGCTTAACGACGCTGCGGAGGTAATGGTATTGTCACTGAACTATCGCAGATAGCAGCCTGCGTGCGCTATACTGTTTCTAAAGAGTAGAAAAGTAAACGTACAAAAAAAATCTTCATAAAATAATTTTAATTCGCATGTGAATTATGAAACCTGAATTGATGTGTAAAATAAAATTAGAATCTATACCTATTAGAATCTAATATCTATAGAAAGGCAAAGTGAGTTACTTAATTTCGTTATGAACAATAATAGCTTTAAATATACCGCTTGTACGATAACACTTCGAATTACGTAGTTAAAAACGTCAATATTTGGTCTTTATCGCCATTACATTGTCAAATAATTTGTCTAGTTTCCAATAAATCAAAATTCACAAAAATCAGTTTGTTTAACTAGCTTTTTATATCTATAAATCATTGGAGATCTCAGTGATAACCAATTCAGAATGAGCATATTACAAGTGCAGTAAAATAAATATTTTACTTTACTACAACGTCCAATGTCGTCCAAGAGCAGCAAAGTTGCCTCGTGAGGTGAGCTGCGCTGAGCTGCGCGTGTGTGTATCTGCGCAGATGGAGGACTCCCTGCTGCGCGAGCAAATCGAGCGCTACAACCAGCGCCTGCGCGACTTCGAGGAGAAGCAGCGCGCCTACCGCCAGCACCAGGAGCGCCCCGGGGACCCGGACCTCGAGGTGAGCCAGCCCCACCGCACGCGCACTCGCTGCTTTTTTCTAATACTGAACTGTTACATCGAATTCACGCAATTAGAGGGGTGTAGAGGCATTCTTACCTGTCGGCGTCCGTTAAGAACAATCGAAACAAATGAGTTACCGCTAAAGATAGCGAATGAGTATACTTACTCCAAATAATGGAATTTATTGTTTATATGCTTTTTTTCTTACAATAAGACTGTGTTACGAAAATGTTTGAAAGAGACACGACCTATAACACGAAAGTCTCACTCGGTTATTTTCTATTTATCTATCAAATGTTACTATTATGTTGGGATCGTAACATTTTAATTCTTTAATATGGTATAACTAACTATGATAATTCTTCTTTTGTTTGTTCGATTTTTGAAACTTTCGCGTGTTGTGAAACTTCATGGTTGCTGGAGGAGACGGAGATAATTGAAGGTTGTTGATTGGTGTCTAAGTGGAAGGGCCGGCCATGATGTTAATACGATTCCGTATTCATTGATTTCTCGTGGAAAGTTAATAGGTGTGAATTGTGTAATTTTGGATGCTAGAAATAAGCATCATCTCAAAGTTGGTGAGCGTAAGTAAAAATTAGTAAGCAGTATACTGAACTCCATGTATATGCATTGTACACTCACCTCCAGAGGCGTGCTCACGGGAGGGGGGTTGTGACTCCCTTCATCATGTAGAGGGCCCCAGAGCTTTACTGATTCGACATGTGTTAAATTTCTGATAAAGATAACGTGTAGAATGTATACTACATTTTGAAAATTACAGCGATGAAACACGCATGGACACTAACAAAATTTTTGTACTGTTCCCATGTTGGTAATTTTGCCTTATCTACCATTAAAAATTCGAAAAATCCCTTACTTACATTTTACATAGTTGTAAAATGAAACGCTTGTTATTTCGACGCAAAAATCAACACTTATTAAAATTATTTTTTATTTATTTATGACTTTTTTTACTAAAAAACAATACATCTTTGTCAAGAAATAGAAATGAATGCATATTTTTACTGAATATTATATTAAATTTATTTTTGAAACGGCGTCTCTTCAAGTTGTAAAGACATTTGTGAGTTCCGAGTACAGAGTTCATGTAGTTTCCCCCATAATAAAGGATGTTTGACATTGAACACGTTTTTACAAGTCATTTTGTAAAGGTCATGCAAACATAATAAATATATTACATTAAAAATACAGTGAAATATCTGAAACATTTTTAAATTGTCCAAATATACTTAAAGAATGGAAATTGTACATTGTTTATCTACAGTGTTAAGGACTAGTTTGGAGGAAAACGTGAAGAAACTGTCGAACGTTTCATTGATAGGTGGCCAATATTTACTAATAAAACCTGTAGAATATCTATATAAATACAAAATTGGTCAAAACAGTTAAACATGTGGAAACATGAGCCAAATATGATACCAGTCAAACGGTACTAAAAACAAAAATAGATTGTACATTGTGTATACGTAAAATGCCTAGTGAAAACCAAGTTTAATGGATGAGGGGGCTAAAAAATGAGGTTGGTTCCCACTTGTTTTGGGCTACGGGCGCCTATGCTCACCTCTATAGAGAAACGAATACTAATAGATTTTGTTTACTATTTTAAATAATAAGTCAATTAATTGGGAACGAAATATATTCACGTTATCTTTCGGCTGATATGACTGCTGATTTATTAGAATTCAAACTATCGTGTGTGTATCGTGAACACCTACTAATAACTTTTTATAAGTTAAATATATAAAGTTAGAGTAGTCCAAATAAAGTTAGAGTAGTCCATATGTTACCTTCATTGCATCTCAGGAAATGAACGTCCTCAATCAAGAAACTGTTTTCAATAAGGTGGAAAACCAGCTGCAAGGAGCACGTATAAGAAAAGCTAGTTTCCCACTAGTATGATAATTTAATGAGAACGCCGAGTCCAACCATTTCAGCTTGTCCAACCAGGTGATAAAACGAGACCAATAACATACGCCGAGGTACACCCTCCCCGATTTTCCATTGGCTGAAACATTCGTAACTCTTCTTGAATTCTCAGAATTTTTGAATGTTATTGCAAAAGAACCTTCATTTTAACAGTGGTTTACTAACGATCGTTTATTCAGGAATCAATTGAGAACCATTGACAACCGATAAAATGGTTCAACATTTTTTTTCGTTCTCGCAACAACTGAGCCAGAAGCACCTGACGCACAACCAAACACTCGTCCCCTGGGCCTCTTCCTCGGGACTAAACGCCCCGCAGCTCCCTCTTGGGAGAGAAAGAGAGCGCTCTTGACGAGGCTCGTTGCAGAAGTGGCTTCGCGTGCGCGCCCTCGCAGTCGCATTTGCGCCCGCGCGAACAACAGCGGCGCGCCGCCGCGGGCGGGCGCCACACGCCGCGCCGCGCACAAAGCGAATGAGGCCCCCAGCAGCACTCATTCATCAGCACAATAATAAT
Source organism: Gryllus bimaculatus (assembly GCA_017312745.1). NCBI lineage: Eukaryota > Metazoa > Arthropoda > Insecta > Orthoptera > Gryllidae > Gryllus > Gryllus bimaculatus. The sequence goes on from BOPP01000001.1 coordinate 5,888,772, forward strand.
AATAATAATAATAATAATAATAATAATAATAATAATAATCTTATTGATGTGGCATGGTTTGAGGCATTGCCTACGCCTTTCCGCTCAACATTGAAAATAAGTATTTTTTTTTATTAAATTTTTTGTATATAAATTTTTTAAACTACGTTTAGCAATAATATAATACATAATTTAAAAGCTGTTGTATAGTAACAAATTAGACATGTCTTGCTCAAAATGCGAAAATTAGTCGTCATAAAACAACGATATCAGTTCATTTTCGGTCCTAATTTTAATGGGCTCCATTCCATTCTCGTTCTCTGTTTTGTTACATTTTTCGGTCAAACAAGATGTTTTAAATGAATACCCGTAAGACAAAATATTAAAACTTTAGAAAATTGAATACCTGAAAATGATAAGAAGCCCAGGTTCGAGAACCTGTTTATTTGTTATAATTTGTGCAGTAAATATTAAAATTAAGTTACGGTAGCATTTTTAAAAAAAATATTGTCTCAAAAGCTAAAGGAATTCACATATTATTGTCACAAGCAATCAAACAATTTAGATAATAATAATTCAGGCATTAATTGCCCCAATCGAAGTCTCATGCTCTACCCAAGCGACCAGCCCCCTCGGCGCGCAGCGTCGTATTTGAGCCTCGGTGGCGAGGGCTGGG
>BOPP01000001.1:5923472-5934306 GCA_017312745.1 Gryllus bimaculatus
GGGGCGCGGCCCGGGCGAGTTTGGTGGCAGCGGCGGAGAGGGCGGTGGAGAGGGCGGCCGCGCACGCCACTCGTGGTTTTTTGCACGCAGTCACTCAACTGTTTGCAGTCAACAATGCCACGATGCTACGCGATCGTCTTTTGAAGAGGTGCCAACTGCTTTGAGCGGACTGTGCCGCTCATCCATTCCGCGGATTTTTGAAGATTTATTTGCCGTTGTGTTTTGTTTACAGATGCAAAAATAAAATTAACACGTATATTTCTTTAACTTCTCGGAACTTGGGGAGAATGTTTGAGGAATAAAATGTAAAAATTCACTCATATAACATTTCAAATGAAAATAGACATATGATTTTAAGTATTGAAAATCATTGCTACTGAACCGAGTATATAATTAACGTTTTTACTTGTGTATAATATTTTCCTGTTTTTATACGCAAGCATTAGAACTTTTAGGAAACACCTATGCATATAACATTATTATGCTCTTAAAAACATGCAGATAGAGTGACGTAATGAGACCGTCACACAATTGTTTACGGAGTTTTAAACAATAATTAACTGTTCAGGTTAAAATCGTGTAAAATGTATTGTATGGATTAACCAACGAGCTAGAATATAATAGTACATTCTAGCTCGTTGGGATTAACAAGCACCCATCCAATATATAATATACACCCAAAGTAACTTTGATAAATCGATTTGATTGAGAAAATAAATTGTGTCGACAAATCTAATACATTAATCTAATCGACTAGCCTTTCCTTTTCAGAACAATTAAAAAGGCAATTACTTTTACTTTCTCGCATACTAAATGCTGCTTACGAAGTACAGAGAATGTTTTATAGTACTATAACAGTATTGTGATATAGTGAAGACAAAAACTGATATTTTGCAACAAAATTTTTCGAATTGTGGTGTTCTTGATACCGAAAAAGTGGACATTTTTTAATCTTTCTTTTTTGTTCATACAAGTATCCCTGTAAACATTTTCTCCGACTGACAGATAATTTTTCTTGTTATATATATATTATTACATATTGTCTAACTGAATAATATTCAAGTTACTTCATGGAAACTTATGGTAGGTAGCTTGCTTATATCCTCGCGGCATGAGAGGATCGCGAAAACATTGCGTACGAAATAAACTGCGCTAGTGAAAGTACGAATTTCAACCGCAAGTATTAGAAGCACAGTTAATTAACGGTGTTATCTCGCAGATACACAAAAGGTAAAATCTTCACCAGAACGTCTATACATACGAGACCATGTTTTAAAAATTACACTTAAACCAATACTCAAAAGTTTACAGTGCATTTCCTGAATTCAAAAATCATTCTTCTTCATCTCTACCTAAACACTTCAGCGACTACTGATATCCCAGCATAAAATAAACCAAAACGGCAAAAACGTTGCCAAAAATCCGACTCACAGAAGGGAATTATGCGTAAATGAGACATCCGAAAAGCTGGCAAAAACCAATCCAATGCACTTCCCAAGATTTGAGCACAATATGCAGTAATTTCGTTTTTAATCTTTAAAATTGATTTAGTTTCCCTTTTTACGTTAATCACTGGTTTTGAATGAGATACGGCACACGGAACGATTGACAACAATTCAACATGAGAATAAGGCAAACTAATCCTGCCGAGAGCATAAATTCTATCTTCAGGTGATATCTACTTGCTTTTTATATTGAGCTTACGATTTCGTACCATAGAAGTCATGGTCGCTCTTGGAAAAAACTCAAATTAGTTCCTGATGAGGCAGAAATCATAAACTACCATTAATAGAAATACTTAAGTTCATTCAGATTTCGTTACTCCATTGTTCATTGATACTCATGAATAGCATTACAATTAGTACAATTCTTACTATCAGTTTTACTTAATACTTGTAAGACCGTACTAAATAGCATTTCTCTCTTTAAATGTATCAGAGGTTTTTACTGATTTACATTGAATTAATAAATAAAACAAACAAATATTCTAACATAAGTTTCATTTAAAATGTTTTTAAATATTTTCTTTCGGAACTCGCGTTTTTAAATTATAGAATTTTCGGTCTGATTCGGTTTCATTACACTCTAAGCATATACAAGAACATAGCAACAATGCGGGCAAAGCCGTCTGCTGTTGCGACTTTGCTTCTATGAAGAGAGGCGGGCGTCAATTTTATCAGCTTGCTATTTGCGTAGTGGATCATTCTCCCCACCCTCCTCTGGAAAATCGCAAGAACTGGATCTAACGTGGAACTATTCACGTCCGCCTGCACGCGTAACAAGGTAAGGTAATTGGAGTTCGCTTTATAAAGATTGTTTGAAGTTTATTTACTTCTTGCTTCGTTGTACAAACACACATTGAAACCGGTGTAGTGACGGTGGTGTGTGTATGTGACTGTTCATCTTTGACATACACGACGACATTGGCAAATATTTTCCTAGTTTGTTTTTAAATTCGATCTATTGTTCATGTCAGCATAAATAAATTTTCCAGCTCACCTTACGACTGAAATTTTCGTTTAGGTATTGATAATTAATGATTTCGTTATGTACTGATAATTACCACTGTTTTTTCATAAAATATTACTTGTTTTACTATTGAAGAAAGTGATTTTTTTTTAGAAAATGTTGGCTAAGACTGATAAATTAGTGTATTCCCAGGCTGTATTTACCATCCAATTTACTTGAAAATATATTCTTAAAATTTCTGATTTCATTAGCAATTAGTACGGAGATATCACCATAAAAGTATAAACATTATTCAGGGAGCTGTCTAAAATTAACGATAGATAGTATTAAATAAAATAATCATTCCTGTTACTCGAAGACTCGCAACAAAAAAGATATTCATTATTTAAAATGTATTTATCATTACATTTCAACAATCCATACGTCAGTTGTTTCTTATTAACTTGTCCATTCGCGATAAATGATAAACCGCTTCAACAATAGTAAAGGGCTTTAAGAGGGAGTAGACGCGTTGTATCCGAGCTTAAAAAATAGACAACTAATTAGTATTATTTTGTTTAGTACAGAATAGTTTTGATATATTACAAAAAAATTAATTTTGGAAAATGAAAATACGGGGGTCATGAACTTCAATTAATCAAGCTTGTTTAGTCTCCTATCTTTAAAATGTTCAGGACGTGCCAAGATGACGGCCTTAGCAAAATTACTTTGAACATTAAAAGTAGGTATTAAGATTATCCTAAACTCATTCAATACAGAGGTTTTTTTCACTGTAAATTAACAATGTTGTATCTTGAACAATGTTGATGCTTCATGTTGAATATTCAGTACGAATGACATTTTTTAACATTCGGGCGTAGAAGGCGCCGAATTAAATATCCCGAAAATTATAAGTGGTTATTTTGTGAGTTATAATTCTAAAAAAATTCTAAAGTCGTCTAAAGATCGGAACAACCAAGAAATGTATCATTTAAGGCGCAATTTGTTTACTCTTTCTCACGACAAAATTCAAGTCGTCGTCGGAAGCAATGGCACAGCCAAACCAGTTAGAAAGGGCAATTTGCCCTGGAAGCCACGAGACGAGGGGCTTCGCAAATTAAAAATATTAACGACAATGGAAGTAATTTGATGTGAAGTCCTACGCCACATCCTGCAAAAATTGAGATGTTACTGTCTATATGTTTGCAGCACTACAGCACACACAGCAAAATCTCGAAAACCATTCACGACCACTGTCAAAACCCTCTCTCGTTAGTTAAATTTATATTTTAAATAATTAAAATTATTTGTTTGAAAAGTAAACTTTATTATTGCACGATACCCAAAATGTCTTAATTTTAAAAAAATCACAAATATAAAGTGTAAACACATTTTGACTTTTAATAACAATTTTGAGAGACAATTCTCTAAATGTTTCAAATCGAATGAAATGGGAGGTGGTTTCAAAATTCCCAAGAGTCAGAAATTATCATTTTCAATAACATAACTTTTGGTGCACCATACATACTTGTTTAATTATCTTGATATACCGATTTCTTTTGAAAAAAAAAAAACATGTTTGAAGAAAATTACAACAATTTTACTCAGCGTTTCAGAAGTTTCGGTCAATAATTCACGAACATGACACAATGTAACCAGAGCTTGCGCAAGGCAAGGACATCGCTTACTAATTCTTTCTTCTAACAGAAGGTAAGGAGGACGAGGAGGTGAAGGAAAGAAGCGGTTTTGAGACAAACTGTTCGGAATGCAAAAACACACCACGTTCGTTTAATGTAATTTTCTGTAAATGCTAGTCATATTTTTAAAACTCTTGCTGGACAGAAGGTGCAGTAGAAAAGTTAAGACAAATACTACGTATCCAGTAATATACAATGTTTTATATTGGCCACGATATTTACACATAAATACATGGATATTGTTTTGGCCTATAGCAGCAAATCTTGTTACCAACCTTACCTTAATATATGTAACAAAATGTCTGAAATACAATTTCCAAATAATAATCAGAACTCCCTCGTCTCTTTAATGTTTTCCGTAGTTATCACGAGTATGATATATAAGAAAGTACACTGAATATTTAAATTGATAGTCAATCGTTTTAACGATCACACAACGGGATGTTCTCGACGCAAGCACAACTGATTTTCTATTTCCCGCGAACTTAACAACTTGCGCATGCCATCTTCCCGTTTCCACTCTAGCTTCACATTTCAAACAACACAAAATTAATTAATAAAGAAAAGCTGTGATCTATTCACATTATAGTGACATCCAGCCCTAATCTTTTCTCTTTTTTGGCACCACACTTGATTAAAACCGTTCACTGGGAGCCGAACAGGAGTGACATCTAAATCGTTCTCTTTACAGCTCTAATATATACTATGATGGCACCGGTACGCACAAGAACCGTCACCAACTGATCATCTCTGAACTAGTCAAAACGATTTGCGGAGCTTGCAGAAAGAATATCAAGGACGGAAGTCTCCCTTTCACCTTTCTTTCAAATGGGGTTACAGTCCAATCCAGGCTTTGGCCCGACCTCTTCCTATTTAGAACTTTCGAGGTCATGGGGCGGGCTCCAAAGGACCTGTTGCAAAGACAACGGTAGCTGCAGAAGCTCTGAGCAAACTCAGCCCGTCGCACACTGAGAGAGAAATCCGGACTGTTTAAATGCAAGGACTGGGGCCAGACCGCCCGCGTTGGGCCACGTACCACTCACTTTTCCTAGGTTAGAGCCGAGCAGATGACTTGACAACCGGCCTATATGATTCTCCACCAGGATGTGACTGGCCTCAACTATTTAACTGCGGTTACTATTCTGCTAGCTTGGGGAGTGAAAAGCAGAACTGTACCTATAAATCTTCAGCTGTGCACTTGCCACTTCATACTCCTCCCAGAGAAGTGATTTAGGGTGCCTTCACACGGAGCCACTCGGCGGCGGCGCCACCGAGAAGCGGCAAAGCTCGTCACACTCAGCCACGGCCGTCCGCCGCGGACCGCGAGAGAGAAAAGTGTCATGAGTCACGCCTCTGTGGGCACCGGCGGCCGAAAGACACCCAGCAGGTCTCAAAGGCCCCTTCACACGTCGCCACCGCGGCACGCATCCGAACTCCGCGGCTCGTAGCAGAGCATTGGTTTGAATGGAGATCTTCCCACGTGCTGCGGGCTCGCGCATCTTCGGCTGTGCACTTGCCCCTTCATACTCCTCCCAGAGAAGCGATTTAGGGTGCCTTCACACGGAGCCACTCGACGGCGCCACCGAGAAGCGGCAAAGCTCGTCACACTCAGCCACCGCCGTCCGCCGCCGACCGCGAGAGAGAAAGGTGTCGCTCAGGCGGCCGAACGGCTGGCAGCAGGCAAAAACCGGTTCATTGCCGCGACTAGTGTGAACGCTGCCATTAAGGCCTCATTCACAACGCAAACGCAACGTAATGCCGTAAACTTAGCAGTAAAATTTACACGTAAAAGCAAGCATTCACAATGACGCTGGAATGGAGGTTTCGCCTGAGCCAACCATATTTCAGGGCATTGAAGCTTGATCGATTGTCGATTTGTTTCTAGCGTGTTGAAAAGATCTTTCCACCATGATTTCTAGCTTTCTCTTCGATTTTCCTATCGATTTATCTTTATATATAAATGCCAGTAGCTGTTGTCGTAGTACTCGCATTTCCGTTATTTACAAACAAGGATTCTCTTGTACCAATTCACGAGTGATCCGTCGGACGTAATTATTTTATTCGTCACATCAAATTAAAGTCAAGAAAAATTGGCCTAATTCTTACTTTGAATTCACTACTCGCGATAAAACCGTTCGCAAACTAGTTCAGTACATTACCATAATGAAATGGCATAACCACAAACTATCTTAACGCAATCCATGTTTGTTTCTTTCATGCTGATCTCCGATGGTCTTCGGTAGCATTCCGATGCATGCGTAACGTAAAAGATTGATGCGTGGGAACTCTGAGTTAACGGATTTACGCCTACGGTTATGTCAAGGCATCGTGAATGGTCTCACTAAATAACTCATTTCTAGGTTTGGCGGCTAAGTAATGTTGGCGTTTAAGTTTGCATTGAGAATTAAGCGTTAGAACTGTGCTACCAGTTGGTCAGACGCGCTTTTGCGCTGCTAGTGGCAGGAGTTCGCCACCAATTTCCACAGCGGCGCGACTGTGCCACTCGTGTGAATACCTCCATTTAAACCGATACTTCGCCAGCAGACGCGCCACTCGGAAGCGATGCTGCGGGGCGCCGTGTGAAGGGGTAAAAGCTGCATTTGTGGATCTTGGCTGCATAGGGCCACAGAGTCGCTGCCCACCGAGATCGAGAGCGCCGGGGAGGGCGAAGCGGGGACGCGGACGGGGTCACAGGCGGAGGAGGCGAGGGCGGCGGCGCCGCAGCAGCCGCTGCTGCTCAACAACTGGACGGGCGGCGCGCTGCACGCGGAGGCGAAGGCGGCGCAGGAAGCGGAGGAGGCGGCGGAGGCGGCGCAGGCAGCGGCGATGGCGCTGCTAGCGCGCAGGCGGCGGGTGGCGAGCGGCGACGCGAGCGCCGCCTCCGGCACACACGACTGCATCAAGGTGCATTTAGTTGACACGCTGGGAAATAGACTATTAGTAAAAAACGGCCCAAACAGCTTGTACTAGCGAAGATGCGTACTTCCCAATTGCTCACTGGAATCACTGCATCAGGAATCAATTCAATCTGATCTTCTGTTTTCATTCCAACTATACTAACATTGTTACGAGATTTAAATGTGTGTGTGTGTGTGTGTGTGTGTGTGTGTGTGTGTGTGAGCGCGCAGTTTGCACCCTTCTCTATCGCCGGGCACCTTTCTTTCCGTCGTTCAAGTGTCGTAATGCGTTCGGTAACAGTGGCAGTCGCTGCTTTTCAGGCTGATTGCGTCACATGCGTAGGGCGCCAGTAGCGTGGCATCAGTAGACCGTTGCTCTGCCCCCAACTAGTTGATGGACGGTTCGGCAATAAAGATGACAGAATTGGAACGAGAACGTTCATCTAAACAACACGAAACAAATCCCACGTTTCTTGTTTTATTCTTGGCACTTCCATAGCACGCTTCAAGAAGCCAACACTAAGATAATATATGTGAACAGTGCCATGACTAGATTTTACTCCTTAATGCCGTTAAAGAATTATTTTTTGGTTAGTTGAGCTTCAGTTAGCAATAAGGGAATACTGGACGACGTCGGTCAAATAATCTATACAAGTATAGTATTGGGACTATTTCACGTTTTAATGATTCGTTGAATTTTATTGCGCGCCCGTCGCCAGATAAAATTAATTCGAAATTTGAAAGTGATTAATGTGCAAGAGTATGACTGAGAAGGTCATTTATATTTATATATAACGTTGGGGAGGGTTGAAATGCCCTTAGATGCGAATGGACGAAGTGGTTGGAGCGAGAAGGACGTGCACGGAAGCTAATGCGAGTGGTGTGCAGGTGACGCCGATGCCGCTGTCGACGCGGCAGCTGTCGTGCGGCGCGGGCGGGAAGGCGCCGATGCACACGCCGCCGCGCACGCCCCCGCCCTCGCCCTGCAGCTCGCCCGGCAGCGACGGCGACGAGGTGAACACGCAGCTCGAGACGAGCGCTATTCGAGTGGGCGGCCTCGCGGCGCGCCCTCGCCAACGCTTCTCTGCGTGCCACCGCGGACGGCGCTGGTTTACATTGCAGCACCCGTGATGGTTTTCTAATGCAAATTATTAGCGCCACGAAACTCTTGACTTGCCTCCTAGCCGAGTGATAGATGGAGGAGAGGGAAAGGGGACGGAATGGGACGGAGAGTTGAGAAGTCGAGGTGCGTAGGTATTCAAAATTTTGCAGAAAGAAGTTGTTGGTAGAGGGAATGGCGGTGCAGAAGGAGATTAAAGATTGAGCATAGCAGAAGGACGAGGGATGACGAACTAAGATAAAAATAAGTGAGATCGGATGCAAAGGGCACAAGGAGACGGATGGAAAAAATGTGATGTGTTTACAAGGGTGAGGGTGGATTGAAGTCATGGTGGAAGGTATGGCTGACAACATATTCGTGAATCGAGACAGATGAGTTAGGATGAGATTATTTGAGGCCTTGCAAAGCCGAAGGAATAACTACCAAAAATTTCGAAGCAAAGGTTTGACATCTAAATATTGTAATAAATCGGCGCCAATACACTGTTTAAGGTGATGTTACAAATATCTTCCAAGGGCTTATAATATACACGTTGTGATGGTCTGGATGGTTAAGAATAATATGCTTTTCTAGAGGAGCTCTGTGCCCTGCAGCAAACTTTATTCGTCATTGTGTTTATGTGGTTTGGTTGTGCCGTGGAGGGTGTATTTTTTTACAAATGATTTTGTGTTGAATATCGAGGGAGCGAATATTATTGCATTTTGCAGTGATTTAAGAAGCGTAGACTCTAAAAACGTTTAATGCCTGGAAGGGGGTGAGTAATAAATTGTATCAAAATAGAAGTGGTAATGTAAATTAAAAAAACGCTGAAACCTGGGCAAGAACGTTGAATTGTGTTAAAATAATGTGTGTCTAACCCATGTCAGTGCTGCCATTCAAAAACACCAATATAGATATTGAAAATTGGATGTAAATATTGATAGTCACTGAAGAAGCAGCATCCCTGCCATTGGACACATCCAAACAGCAAATCTCTAGGGATGCTTGGATATTTGTTGAGAAGGCAGCACCAGTAGTAGTTAAAATCAAAGGGTTCAACGACATAGTTGATTCAAAATCTACCAAGTACTTATATAAGGGAATACAGTGTCATGATGGGAAAACATACTCTTCCTATAAGATTTAGTTTGTCTGAAAATGAAAAAAATGACTTACAATAAAATGCCTTGTATAGATCTAGACAATAGAGAATCCTTTCTCAACTTTATGATTGAAATTTAAAATTGTAAAGCGTATGGGACAAGAGTCACTTGACGTAGTGATATTTGATGCTGAAAATTTAATGACACAATTTGTTCTCAGATTTAAGAGATTGTAACGCGCATAGCACAAAGTTAAATTTGGACGTATCTCTTTTGGCCAAGATACAAATGTGTGTATCGCTTCTTTCAAATTCCTGCTTTTCAAAGATATTTGTGAGTTTTCTGACTTTTAAAAATGTTGCCAAACTATTACTCTAATAAACTTTGGTTAAAGTATATTTATAATTTTTGGATGATTTTATTTTATAACATAACAAGTACATACAGTTTTTATTGATTTCCCTCCGAAAATGCTTAGCACTTAGCTCGCTTGGCTTTGCCTTTGCGCTCGGATGCACTGTGCCTGACAATCGACAACCTATGCACATATGACGTTGTCTTATTTCCGTTAGTCTCACTGCCCTAGCATGAATGAATGCATTATACGGTCCACTCACACTTTGAATCGAGACTTCATCATTCCATCTACGCACAGGCATCTCCGGCATGTAAATTCAAACCATGGCACTTTTGTTCTTTATTAATTTCGCAGTTATTCATGAATGCAAAATTGCACTCTGACAAATTTAGAAATCGACAGTAGCCATGGACCATAGCCATAGACCATGGATGGAGCAATAGTGATGGTAAGCAATATTATTGGTCCTCTCCGTTAGGAATGAAATTGCAGACAAACGGGGATTCTTGTATCTACCAGCCAGTTTGGAGCGTCTTCATAATATTCTTTCCTCGAGTATTTTTCACTTTCCGACTTGTGATGGACGGCACAACTTTTTTTGTACATGAAGTTTTTGTTTTACAGTCTGGATTTTATAAAACAAACAAATTTCATCGTTATATGATACACTGGAAGTGTCTTCAGTGAAAAAACAAAATTAAAATAAAACAAGCGGATGTATTTGAAAATATCAGGACAGGAGGTGTACCCCGACGCCTCCGCCAGAGGTGCTCGAGCTACGGCTCTCATCCCTATTCCTCCAGATCTTTTCTTCGGCTTAGATGGCTTAGGGCATCAAGTGTTGGCTCTGCACGTTTGAGGTTTTTCGATCAATGCCAGGGCAATACGGGCCACGAACCTTCGCGTCCTTTCCGTCCGCTTCCTCGACCTATCCTCACCTCTTACTTATATAATCTTACATGAACTATACTACCACATGCACTGGAAGACAAGCCGGGGGCCTAGAGAGTGTCCTGGCTAACGTGGTGCCACGCTGGTGGGAGATACCTGGTTGGTAAAATCCCACAAGCCGTCGGGAAGATCGGCGCCGTATTTCACCATTCTGAGCGGGGAGATCACGGCCACCTCCCACGATAGAACAACTAAACTTGCTAGACTAATGACCTTAGCCGTTTGAATCGCTAATCCATCAATCCATGGATTGATGCCGGCGCAGGTGAGCGCGGTGCCGA
>BOPP01000001.1:5934337-5975348 GCA_017312745.1 Gryllus bimaculatus
GCCGCCGTCCGGCGCGCCGCCGGCGCCGCGCCGCCGCTCTGACCCCGCAGGTCAGTCCCCGCGCTGCTTGGCGAACACTTGCCGCGTTTCAAGGATATACAATGTTCGCACCTATCCAAATGTAAAATAATATACGTCCTATTTTTTTATATTAACTTGATGAATACAGCAATTTACGTATAGGGTCAGTGTAACAATTATCGCCCCTGTGCCTAATATCGTCTACTTCAGTTTTCAAGGTGCTATGCATTCTACGTATGGTTTCTTATGTGAATCTTATAGTTCTGGCGTATGCAGTTTCAGCGCACCTATACGCCAAAACTAGAAGTTTTACATATGAAACAATATATATGAAGTGCATGGCAGCTTGGAAACACGAGAAGGCGATATTAGGCACAGAGGCGATAATTGCTACACTGATCCTAACAATCGTGATTTATAATCATGCAGGAAAGAGATTAACCACCCGATTAAATAATTAGGAAAGTACATCCTATACGTACATCTACGTATATTTGTTTGTTATTTGCATACTACAGAAATAAACACGTTTAAAACGAAAGAATCACGTTTCTTATTTTGCACTTTTCTCTAACCACATTCAGTATACTGCCGAAAATGCGTATTCGAATCAAGTAAAATTGAATATACCTTTCTTTTAAAATCTGTAGCTTGACTCTCGCTATCATGAACTATTGGGAATGAGTGGTATACAGACATCGTCTTCCTCTTAGTGATATGACTCAACTATTTATTTTTAAGAGCACGAGATCATTTCTAGATACAAAACACGTGGATTAATTTCTTTGAGAAAGAAATCTCTGGCAGTAATATTGCATTTGTATGACATGTTCGAAACATTTGACCAAAAACACATGTCATGGAATGTGAATTCTAAGCGTTAAAAGACTAATTCTATTTCAGTTGATCCGAGACACTTTTTTTTTTAACCAAAAACACATTCCGTTAGCTACTCATTTCAATCTTAGAAAAAATTCTTATTGAAGTACACATGTGTTTTCGGTCTTTATTGTATGTTGAACAGTTTTCTTACGTCAAGTACTAACATTTTTTTCATCCTCCCATTTTAAGAATTTATGATGGAGGTCACCTGAGCACCTGACACAAAACCGCCGACACAAAGAAGACCACTGCACTATTCGTAAAGACATAATCGGAGGTCAGCACTTCTGAAAATGGTAGTCGCAAGAATCTCTTAGGATGCGACTCAAAACCAATTCTAAATTTATTTTTATAATTTTGTTTCTAATTATACTTTAATATTGTATAATTCTGAGTTACTGTTATACACAATTGTATTTTAAAGCAATAATGTATACACATTGCTGAAATATATTTATTAAAATTCAAAATTAAGATGTTTTGTTATGTAAATCGCATCTTCTGATCAAGGAAATTCAAAGCAAGAGAACCGGGTTGGAAGCAGTAGTTTTGAGAATTGCTTCCTTGGCGAAGTCGTCAGCAGCACGTGGACCCAAAGGGAGAAGGCGTTGGAAGTAAGTATAACTACTCAAAATACTCAACGCCAACATTTCTCTTCCAAGCAGGCGGCTACTTTCAGGTATACATTTATCGTGAACATTACTTCTAATGCATGTGTATGCGGTGCCCTTTCAATAATTTCCAACCCAAATCAACCATTATACAAATCAGAGAATTACTTAGTCATAGACAATTTATTTTTGATCGATTGTTCTTTAAAATGTTGATTACATTTTTGCAAAAAGTCTTGTGAACTTAGAGAGCCATAATATGCTTTTCTTCTAAGACGAATGAAATTGCAGTTCAAATATTGTAAAACTTTTTTTTTTTTTGCTTTATAATATATTTTCAAAGCTAATTGCTGCGCTTTTGCAAAAGCCAAGATCAAAATGGCAATACTTGAAGATAAATTACGCCAAGGGGTTGTTTACATGTATGGTTTGTTTTGCAGGGGCGTAAGAAGAGCGACCTGAGCCACGGGCATCACAACTAGTGGCCCAGCGCCGCTGGCTCATCCACCCTCTGTACAGCGCTCCTCGCTTCCGTGTCGCCGCGCGCCCGCTTGTAGGAATAAAGAGTAGCCCGCAAACCCCCCGACGCCCGAGGCTGTTATTCGTTGCTCCTTGAATTGCTCGCGCCAAACGTTTGAGGGATCCGAATCTAAGCAACGCTCGACCAAACCGCCCGCACGCTGCCACTCGGTGCGACACGCAATAGCTCGGCTGTTGTTACTAATAAAAATTTGTCACGGGCGATGTCTGACGTACTGCATAGTTCAGAAAAGCACTGCGAGATCTCTAAAGGTTTGGCGCGTGCAATACCTCAATTTCCACTTTCTTCCCTCTTATTTCCTAGATACTTTCATATTCACATTGAGACATGTTTAAAGAGAGTGATAACCTTTATTACAAAAAAATTCTTTCTGTAAGAACGAATGTCAAAAGTCTAATGTCAGATGGTAGATAAAACGTTGCTATCAAGTATGACGAGTTTTCACCAATACTGGATTTTAGGCTAGAGACAAAAGGAACGACTTTAATAATTTTTAAATATAGGTGAGGTGAGCTTTAGCGGAAATTATCAGTGTTTGCTCACTGAAGTACATGCATATAATCGTGTGTAAATATGAGAATGTGAATGTGTATTAATTTATTGAAATACGACCAAACATTAAAAAAACTTGTAATGTGACTGATTTTATCTGATGGAATGTCCTGAAAGAAAAACCATAACATTCATCTCAATTAAATTTCAGGTGCAACAACGAATAGACATTCAGTGGTCCATATATCGATTGTGTTTATAAAAAAGGACGTTGTATTACTATTGTCACATTTTTTTCAGAACACTAATTGGAATCATCATTGTGAACTTACAAAATTCTGTCAAACTAAAACAACTAGCGTAGTTTACTATAAAATCTCTCAATTTATAATTTTAAACCTCAAATTGTATTATCTTGAACATAAACGGTGGATTTAATTTTCATATTTTTGTTGTTGTTTCGAATCGTGAAGTTTCTTCTAAAATACCTCTTATTTTGTTAACATTGTAATAATTAAGAGCTTATCACAATAGAATTAAAGAGCCATTTTTGAACAAATTCAATGCAGTTACTGCGGATTCTTTGAGGTATACGAGTGTGTTACAGCAACATCCCAGACAATTCGAACACAGCGGCATATCTGAGTGAGAAACGCTTGCGTACAAGAAGATAGAAAAGACAGAAAGGAGAATGGATAATCCTCAAATTTGCGTCGTCTTACAGAGAAGAGGCCGCTGAAGAAGCTCTGAAGGAGGAGCCCAGCTTGAATGGGCCTCACACCGTCGACGCTCAATTTAACAAACGCGAGTGTTTGTTCGCCTCGCGACCTGTCGCGAGCCCCTCCGGCCACGTAAGCACGTCACGCGCTCCGCCGGGCCCTCTGCTCGCGCACGGCACAAAGCGGCCGGCCGGCATTCACCGCCGGCTCCGTGTTCATTTCGATACAGAATGCCTAGCGCCAGGGATTAAGCGTATTTTGAGAGCTTTTTAAAGATTTCAATGAACTCTCCACGAGACTTCCTTGGAAATGTTTGCCGAGAGTAATCGTGTTAGAAGGCCATTACGTTCAAATACCAAATACTTCGCGTAAACTGAAATAACAAAGAAAGTTTCTGCGTACTGTTGCGCATAGTAGAGCAAAAAGACTTATGTGACTAGTTCAAAATATCAGACGTTCATTTCAGAATTCTTGTGGCGTAACAATTTCATTTCCCGAGAAGCACTCGCTTATGAGAAATGTGTTGAAAAATTCGTCTGAATTTTTAAGAGATGAAAACCTGTAAAGTAATTGTTTAAGATTTTTTCTAGTCTTCAAAAAATTAATACATTTTAGTAAAGCTTGATTATTGATAATTCTTTTTATATTTTGTATTAGAGTCATTAATGCTCAGTGTAAATAATCATCGAAATTTCCAGGTTATAAGAACAATTTAATGTACCAAATTCCTACTTATATTACAATAAAGTTTCTACTACAAATTAAGTTTTAAAACATACGTATACAACCTTTTATTTTAATTTCCGTAATAAATTAAGTAGTTTTCATAAAACTTACATACGTACTTCTAATTACTATTCTCTGAAATTATTGTAAGCAACCATGAAAATAAACAATTACAGCACATTGCAACACCGCATTTGGTTGTACGTTACTCAACACGTTTGAAACCTCTTGACCAGCTTAAAGATTCAGGTAAGTAAACGGATATTAATGACCTAAAGAGTCCTACATTATAATGTTTCAAACATTATAACTGATTTCTTATAAATTGTTGCAATGAACATGATATATCTCAAGGAAATATTGATACTTTGTATTTATATGAAAATGGATTAATAATGTCATAAAATTCATTTTTGTTGCACTGTGAATTTTATTACAAAACTCCAAATTAGTCTAAGCTTTTAATTTTATGGTTACACGGTAGAAAACGTATGCAAAAAAATACACTATATGAATTGTGAACTATCAAATGAAATCATATCGGCAGAGAAATGCCTGAAATGCTTGTTTCAGAGTAATTTGGGTGAAGTAAAGTAAATAACAAAGCTTCGTCGACAAAGAAATTCAACCCACCATTTTTTCGAGAAACAGTCTGTCTTTCCCTTTGTTTCTAGCTCTGAGGAACAGCTTGTAGATGTAGATGTTCCAGACTACAAAGATTGGCTGGACAGGGTTTAATCCAACAACGCTGGCGGATTTCTGGACAAGACTCGATACTGACTTGCGTCAGTATCGAATGTGCTAGTTATATACCCAAGTTAAACAAATGACTAGCAGTCACACAAAAGCGCATCTTTGCGCACTCCGGTTAGTGAATTGATTGATTAGAGATTTCGAGCGCGTCAACTGCTAAGGTCATTAGTATCGAAAGTGATCTTTCCCCGCTAGACGGTAAGATCCGAGGTCGACCTACGTCGGCTTGCAGAGATATTCTTCAGCCAGGTGTCTCCCACCAGCGGGGCACCGCCCCAGAGGAGACAAGGTCGAAGCTCCCGACAAGTGTGGTAATGTAGTACATGTGTGTGTAAGTAAAGAGCGAGGATTGATGAGAGAAACCACAGGAAACTATCGATCAGAGCAACCGGTCGCTACAGGTCTCCTCCAGGGCTTTACTTAATTCGACCTTGCCGTCCAGCTAGGGTTGAAAATCCTGCCACCGTTGAGGTCCGTAGGTCCTCTTGTTCAGAAACACTGCTGTAGCGCATTCCGTAAGACGAGTGAATCTCAAAAGAATAAAAATATTTTAGCCTAATAATGGGTACTAAGAATTTTATATTGAGGTAAATGAACATGTGCAATACCCTTTAAATATAATTAAAATGAGTTTATAATAATAAAAATAAACAATGAAAGAAATGAAAGGAATCTAATCTAGGCGGGTTGAATTATATTTTGTCATTCGGATATAATATTAGAAAGTGTAAAATATTATTTGTATAAATACCAACGTGATTGTAGTTTTATATGAATGTGATATTAATTAAGGATATAACACCTGCTCTGTAGATTGTCACATGTTTATTGACTTCTATGGTTAGGAAAGACTGCACACTTAAATCGATGCACATTGCACATTTAAATCGATCGTACTGTTCCACAAAAGCATTTAAATGTACTTAAAATTTCTTTGTTCCCAAACTCCAACCCTTGAACCAACTGAATATCATTCTACAAGAACATCTCTATAATGCGACCCGGCGGGATTAGTACGTCAGCGGGAAAAGTCGTCTATAAAGCAAGTTCAATTGCCCAGGCTGTTTCAAAGCAAGAAAATCAATGCCATAATGAAATTAGCATAAGCGGGATTACATTTTCAAAAGGGTGAGTACACGGTTGATTCACGCCCAAATGCTGTATCTTAAGATTTATTTCCAATTACCCAAATAGCTGAAGCTGAAGTAATGTTCGGCCTTCATTCGTCGATTGTTTGATGAGGAAAGTTAAGTGCTATAATTTAATTAGAGCGGAAAAACTATAATATTCTATGTTTATAAAGTTCTCAATATATTGGCAGTGATACATTGTTTTATATTTTTCTTGTGTGTTCAAAGAGTAATTATTGTAAAAATATAGTGAGGAAGTTCGAAAAAATATTTACCTCGCTCATTAACAAAAATGTTTTTAATTTTGAGTTCCGTTTAAAGTTTAAATGCCGGAAAAAGAAAGAAAGATGTATGTTTGTATTTTTTTTCTATGCTCCTTAAGTAAGTTATAATTTACACGGAACTAATTTAACTTTTTTATATATTTGAAATGTTTAGTAAATTATGTAATGAATCAACGAGCGTAACAGCAAAAAATTAATTTCTAGAATAGTGAACCCTACATAGATCAGCGAAATTTTGAATAGGATTATGCCATACCGGATATAAATTTCAGTTCCAAAGCTCTCTTCCGACATCGGCCTACAATTCCAGTTCCTCGTGAGCCGCTGGCACGCCACGCAGAAGGCTGACTTCGAAAAGCCCCCCACCCCGCCCCTTCAGTCCTCTGATTCGCCTCCCCCGGACGCGGCGCGAACTTAAATTATGGCCGGCGGGGCGTAAATTAATTTAAGCCTTAAGGGGGCTTTGAGCCGGCCTCGCCTTGCAGCGACCCCGCCGGATTTGCATGCTGGCTGCCGCTGCTGCCGCCAGGCGGTGATTAATGGTGGCGCGAGCGCAGAGCTGCAAGGCAGCGGCCGGCGTTGGCGACGGGCAGGCGGACGAGGTGGTGGGGAAAAGGAATCAGGTGCACATGGGACACCCTGGAGAGGCTGTTGAAGGCTGGGGTAGGATGAAGGTGATCTTCGTAAAAATCTTGATAGTACAGTGGAAACAAAATGTCGAGATTCAAAGGTGATTGTAATGATAATATTTAGATGACGATTGAATGAATGAATGAAAGAAATGGTGGGGACGGTGGTGATGGTGGTGATGGTGGTGATGGTGGTGATGGTGGTGATGGTGGTGGTGATGGTGGTGGTGGTGGTGGTGGTGNGGTGGTGGTGATGGTGCTGACGACTGTGAAATGAAACTAGTCTATTCTACGCACGCCTCAGAAAACAATTCAATTTTCTGCACGACATTTCACAAAAACCAAGTTATTTGATGGTTTATGACAGTAGTATATTTTATTTATTTTGTGATAATTTTGATTTATGAAATAGTATATTTATTATTTAGAATACTATTTCATTTTATTTCAATATTAATAAGAAACATGTGAATATCATTTTCAACAACTGTTCTCGAGCGTTTAAACAAAGCCTCTCCTGATTTTCCCTGGGAACGAACAAGACGTATTTCAATTTTTTCTCTCGCCCATAATTTGTAGCGATATTATGCCTCAGCATTTGATTAATTTTAATTTGATCAGCGGGCTAATAATAGTATATTATGCAATTAGTTTATAATGTCCTTTTTTGCACGAATAAGAACTCCTATCTTCTGATGAGTGCAAAAAAGTAACATTATAAACGAGTTGCATACAGTATTTTTCATATAACAGTATTATAAAGATTTAAGGAAGTGAAATTAATTTGGATGTTAAGTTGTAATTCGTAGATGTAGTAGTTCTCGAATTCATGTTATGATGTCATGAATGCTACATCGGCAACTAATTTATTTACAAATGGCAATTAGTTTGAAAGTCACGATTCAAACATAATGAATTTGCCCAGAGAAATTGTGGAAGAAGCTGCAAAAGCAGAAAATTCTTGAATACCGAAAAAGTCTTGCAAACTTCATAAGAAATAGTATTTAAAGTTTAGGAAATGGATGGATGAAAAACGTGCATATTTATTATGCGAAGCGGTTGATTTTTCGTTTCTGTCGGAGCAGGTTGGTTAAGTTAGTATAATGCACATGCAAGAACACATACATTTGTTAGTTTAATGCATACTTCTTTAAACATTAAGTCCACAGCATGTAGAGCGTCGTCTCTTATGGTGCACTTATTCCAAATTAAAGGCAATGCCAAAGATCAAAGACAATATTGATATTGGAACTTTTCATAAAGTAAGTTTACTTATGACACAAACAAATGTGGGATATCAACCTATAAAGGCAAATGTATTTTCCCAACAAGATGTAAACACATTTCTTACAAAAGCTAGTGATGAAACATTTCTTTTAATGAAGGTGTAATAATGACAATGGCATAAAGAGTTAAGTTTTATTTATTAACTGGTGTATTGTAAACTGGTACGCTTTTCAGTTGCTACTTTTGACATATTTGGTGCTTGAAAACTTGTCGAATTGTACAATTTGTGCATCAACGATGTAAAAGAGGAAGGTTCTGTTTTGATAGTGAACATTAAAGCGACAAAAAATGACAAGCCCAGAATATTTACTACCGTATCCAGTGAAGAATTTAATTATGTTGAATTCTGTAAAAAATACATTTCCTTGAGACCCTCACATGTTAAACACAATTAACCTTTTTTTGTTTTACAATCATGACAAATGCAGCTGCAATTTAATTGGTATTAATACATTTGCGAAAATACCAAAAATTATTGAAATTTTTTTAAATTTACCAAATGAAGAAAGTTACTCTGGTCATTCGTTTAGAAGAACATCCGCGACGTTTCTCGCATATAATGGTGATGATAAATATCACTACACTTAAACATCATGGATGGGAGTCTACAAGTGTTGTCGAGTTATACA
The DNA here is from genome assembly GCA_017312745.1 of Gryllus bimaculatus. Taxonomy (NCBI): domain Eukaryota; kingdom Metazoa; phylum Arthropoda; class Insecta; order Orthoptera; family Gryllidae; genus Gryllus; species Gryllus bimaculatus. The sequence continues at coordinate 5,943,042 of BOPP01000001.1, forward strand.
TCGAAGAATCGGTGAATAACAAGATTCAAATAGCTAACAAGATATTGGTTAGTGCAGAAAGCAAAGAAAAAACTAGCTTTTTAGATATAAATGCACGTTCTGGAGTCACTGACCAATTTATCAAATTGTACAGTTAATGTACATGTTCACAAGAATTAATTTGATGTTTTTGTTGTTCTTATGATGTTGTTCTTGTTATATTACCAAATAAAAACAAAATATAATTTTAAATGAGTAATAAATTAATAAATCAGTTTTTAAAAGTACGATTTTTCATAACGTATTTGATTTTACTGCCAACACTGCAACCTATTTACATGGTACCACTGCCTTCTTTAAACTCCATAACTGATAATATATAGGGGCCGTGACTATTACGTCAGTGATGGCTCATATTTCGTGAAGAAATAGCAATGGCGTAATGATTCGTGCAATAATATACCATATTATGAATGATTTTGTTAATGGAAAAGGGTTGTTTATAATGCTGGTATACAAAAAAAAAATAGTAACCCACACTTCCAGCTCAACGTCTTTCACACCTTACAAGCGGAAACTTGTTTTGTTGAAGATCAATAAAATGTTCGCATTGTGAAGCTACATTTATATCCAGAAGAAAAACAAGGTGTTATCTCAGCATTTTATCAAAGGATTAATGAAACAGGGCGAATACCCGATCGATATGGAAGTGGTCATTGACCAAAAAGCTCAAGAACTTTATTTGTTCTTGAGCAAATATTATTTATGTACTTTTTATCGGTCGCGGTGGCATTGAATCTCGCAAAACATTTTTCATATCGTGAAAAGCTGTACATGATACCATTTTAAAATTTTATTTTCAAGAATAGATTTCATAGAGAACAAAATATCCCTCTTCAACAATGTTGTTGTAGGAGAGCTAATATTTTTTAGGTTTTGTAATTTTCAAAAATTCAGAGGTGCTAACTGAACCTGCGCATTTTTTCAAGCGCATTTTTCTCTGTTCAACAAAACTTTAATATAAAAAAATTAAGTTTTTTTTTAAATTTCGAAAGTTCTTCGGGGCTCCTTGTAATGTACACCCCAAATAAAAATATGTATTTCAAATCGATCTAGGGCAATTGGTGAATATTGCTTTTGGAATCAATATCAACTTATCATTTATTTGCTAGCTGGTGTTGTTTACCAACGGTAAAAAAGGTTTCAAAATGAATATTTCTCTTTATCAGCACCCCCACAAGAGTGCATTTAAATTAAAATATCGACTTCGATTATTTGCATTATTACATACCTATCTCTAAACTTCATATACATCCGCACATACTACATATACGTTTAAAGTAAGGTTTAAGAAATACACCCACAAACTGATAATTAATATTTATGTTTATTAGTAATTTGACCCTTTCGTTGAGAGACGCACTAATGTCACTACTGTTACGAAGATCCTTTTGCTACCAAACTGTTCTGCTTCCTTAATCTTTCACATTTCATACATCTACTTCCTTCGTACTTAAAGATCCATAATTTTTGTCTGAACATAGGTATTTCTTATTTAAAACCAAAAATTTAGGTTAAAGTTAATTTTAGAAGTATTAATGGAACAGCAACAAAAATCACAACATGAACCTTCTCCAAAGTTATATTCGTCACGAACTAATGTACCTAAAAACAGTTACCACATAAGTATTAAACTACGAGGTCAAATATACCATACTACATCATTCTTTCCATACTCCATACCTGAAACTACATTCACCACATTGAATCTCTAAAACATTTGATATTTTCAAAATTAACATACTGTTAAAAAAATTGTCGTGGTAACTTCTAGGCATTCAACCTGACATTTCATAAGCGCGCAAAGATACAAAAACGCACATTTTCTTTGCTTTTATAAACTTTTCACAAAATGTTCTCACACACAATATTTAGACAATATTTCAATTAACGTGATGGTTTACTTTTAGATTCCGTATAACTGACTTTTTTATTCCATGTTTGATTAAAGAACTTACATTTTAAAGATATTCTTCATTTTTCGAACCCCAAATGTCCTGATCGAAATCAGTCTTTCAAAATACGTCGCAAGAGCCATTTCAAAAGAATTACATTCGTGTAACTTTTGCAAAATCAAAAGAATACAACAAAATGACATTTAGGTCATGTTAGTGCATTTAAAAATACATGACGTTTAAAGGAAAATTTGGAATCGTATTTAAGAAAATCTTATTTTTAAAATTGCTCATACATTGCCCAAAATGACACAAAAACTATTAATATTTTGGATAAAATGTACACGACATTAATTACAGAAATACTGTGGAGTACAAATTTAATTTGAAGAAAAAGTATACATCATCAATTATATAGATACGAGGGGGTACAACTATATTTTGCAATTTTCGAAAATTCAGAGTTAACAGTGAAAATCGGACCATGCCAATTTTAATAAGTTTACTTCATCCCATTCTTACAAGAAATTTAAAGAAAAAAATTGGAGACATTTTGAGAAAATTTTGAAAATATTTTTGAAACTTCATGTAAGTATACATCCCAAAATTAAAATTCCCTTTCAAGTCACGGCCACGATGTCAACCAATCGATGAGCGAAATCAGATTTGATGAAGATCCTGCTCACCGTTTAGTGTCCAGCGTTAACAAGCAGGCAGACAGACACGTTTTGCTGGAAAATAATTTTTTCGTGTCAAAGACCGTCAAAACGTGGATTATGACTACCCAAGAGAGATGGGATTAGAGGATGTAATTTTGTACATAGAGGAACATGATTTATTCACTTTTTCAGTATCAGGTCCCTGCAATGCGGTTTTTTCTGCCGAAAACAGTTATAATTTCCTGAAGCATTTCATAGCTTTCTCTGTACTATGTATGTATTACGCGAGAAAGTACCTAAAGGTGCTCAAATAGCCCATACTTTCTAGCAATATTATAACGTAATCGTTATGTACGACGGACCCCCATATATATTTCATTAATTTCAAACAGAAATTACGAGAAAACTACTAACTTTTACAAAAAATGTACAGGACCTTTTTTAAGGAGTGAATTTTGTACAATAGACTTTGTCTGACGCAATAATCTCTATCTTCAATTTTGTATTTTTGAATATCGTTTTCTAATTTACGAAAAAAAAGCAATACCCGAAAATGGTACTAGCACTATATTTTTTTACCGTCCCTTATTACATACGTGGAGAAAATTTAAAGAAAACAATTGGAGCGATTTTTGAGAATAAAATAGTAAATTTCAAGCACATATTACGCAAAAACTACACGTTTTTTCAAAAAATTGTAAGTGACCATTTTTTAAACATCTAATTTTGTACATCAGACTTTGTCTAAAGTAAAAAAAAATCCATCTTCAATTTTGTAGTTTTAAATATTTTTTTTTCATTTTCGAAAAATTAGGGATATTAACGAAAATGCGACCTGCACCATTCTCTTAAACGTCCTTCGCACGTATTCAACAACAACATTTAATAAAAAAATATGGGGCCATATTTTTGAAAATGTTGAAAATGTCAGAGGGGTTTCATGTAAAGTAACCCCAAAATTATAGTATTGGTTTTAAATTCCAAGGGCCGCGACATCAGCCAAAATGATATCAGTTTTGGAGAAAATCACCGGAACGGTTTATAGGTTAGCATTGTGCACTGACGGACGGACACGTTTTGCTATCAATCGACAAAACATGGATTGGAGTACATCCCACGTGTTATAATATTTTTTTCTATATTTAGCAAGTGGTTTCATCAATTTTTTCGTTATCAGGGCGCCGCAAAAAGAGCTTTTGTGTCGAAAATTCGCCTGTTACGGTGCATGATTACAGCACTTTCTCTTCTTACGTTAGTAAGTGCGAGACAGAAAAAATGTAGGTACTCTTTTAGAAAAAGGACATACACATCGTATCAGTGAAAGAGAAAACAAATTCAATAGAATTAGCTCAAATTGTTAAATGTTTGTTCAACAGTGTAAACACTTTTCTGAATTCCCTCGAAAAAAGGCAGAGCAGGACAGTGTCTATTTTCCACAAAAGTCTATTTCATTTCAATATTTAATTCATTTTACGCACGGTACGTTAAGAATACTGGTTATTAACCAAACCGACGTCGTAGGCTTCCGCCATGGGTGTTCTTTGTTTCCTCTGGACTGTCTTGGTAAACCTGTGTCATCAGATGATTAGCTTCCGTGTCAGATAGCCTTTCATGCCTTTCGTAGGAGCCAAAATGTGTAAGGATGGTCGGAGCTAAGGTATCTCCAGCGTGTCCGCTCTTGAATGGCTGGGATGACTGCTCCTACACCTAAGCACCTACTACCAAACCATCCTATCGCATTGCAGCTCTGAGATGGCCGCGAAAGGACTGCTGAAATGTTGTCTAACCAGGAGCCAAACACGGGAGGCCACGGGAGGATGACGGAAAATGTGACTATTAATACGCGTCGCGACGTCTCCCGACTGCGCGAGCAACCTCGACAAGAAACATTTCCCGACCGCCCCGTCGGGCCGGGAAGGGGCCGGGCCGGGAAGGGAAAGGGAGGGGGCCGTCAGTAGCCGAAGGGATGAAGGGGGATGTGAAGGGGGAGGGGCGGCAGTGGCCCGACCTGCCGCTTCGCAGGTGCGGCCCGCCTTCATATTCAAATGCTGTCGCCTGCACCGCGACGTACAGCTGACGCGGTTTGTTCCACCGCCGCTGCAGCTGTGGGCGCCTCCAGCGACTTCACGGCCTAGCGCGACCCGAGTCACGCGTACCTCGCAGCGGCGAAGCCGATTCGCTCTGCCGCGGCGCGAAAAGTGTGTTAATTATTCCATGCATATGTTGCTGCTGCGGCGGCGGCTGCTAAAGATGTCAGTCTCCGAGATGTGTGAAATTTAATTGAAGGCGGCGTTGATTAGAATTTGTGATTTATGGAACGACGTGGGTCAGCGAGATATTAAAATGAGTAGAAATTCTAATAGTGATTATTGTTGGCGTACGTGTTCATTGTACGTTATGATTTTTCACACATATAACATGAAATATGATAACGAAGTAATAAATTATGCTGTCTGGATTGAAGAAAACATAAATCGGATCTGCGCGGACTTCTGGGGAGGTAGTAAATATGGTTTGTACAAATCATATACTAGATATAGGATTATTGACATGTAGTTGAACTGAAAGGGCAAAGATTGGAAACTTGGGCAAGGATTTACCGGCAGGAGTATAGGACAATCTTCCTCACATACGATAACTCGAAATTGGAGATGCGTTCCTTCATGTTTTTGTGAATTTAGTCAACAACTCGAATCAAATGCAGACCTATAGTAATAAGCTACTACCATGTAATCAACAATTGTACAATAATAAAATGAAGCATGGAAGAAGTTTGTAGGCTCTAAAAGGAATATTTGATCATTACTATTATTTACACAGAAGCAGCCAAAATAAATAATTCTTCAGAGTTTATTCAAAATGGTGATATATTCGTACGTTTTGACATGGAGCTCTTTTTTACCAAGAAGGATTAAACTTTTCTGAATAGAAATAGTATTAGATGCTCTTCTACAAAACGGTTGCATCAAAGGAACTAAAGGAAGCACATTACAACAATTTTACACTAACCAAGTCCATTTTATGCCACGGAGCCATGTTATGACGTGGAGCACTCGAGGTCCACTCGGAACGATCATAAAATAGGGCAAGCATTTACTAATAGATTTAAACGATTTGAACATTTTAAGCAGGAACTACCAACCTCACGAGCTGCGCCTGGATGTCTCTTTCTCCACTCCCGCCTCTCGGAATACGCGATCCTGAAACAGATCAACCATTTCAAGCGATGAAGGAAGAGTTCAAGATAATGAAAAGCTTGAAGATTTACAATTACTTAGACCACTAAATTAAATACAAAACCTATTGAACCGTTCATAGAGGAGTTACAATTTCACATTTCATGGAAAAAATACGTCTCCCTCTTCAGGTAATGCTGTAAAATGAACACAAAATATTTTTACTTTTCCTCTGCACAATAGCATAGGGAGGAAAAGTAAGCAACAATACAGTTTCAAAGATCCGGTCGTAAAATCTGTGTTTAGGGTTCATTTCAGATGTAAGTGTGCACACAGGTAAGTATTAAGTGAACGAAAACCGAGATGTGTGGTGATTCCATATGTACACATATATACACGCATTCGTTTGTACGTATGTATGCGAACATGTATGCACACATGTATTTATGTATGAACAAGTAAATATGTCACGGGCAACTTTTGATCTGAAACTCGGCAAATATGTCTGGAGTAAGATCGAGTTCAGTCGTTGAAGTCATTAAGACGTTTTTAAATTTTGGGGGCATTTTAAATAAATTTCCGGCGACGTTTTCGTTTTGTACTGGAAAACTGTTGCAAACTATTTCTTTAAATTATTTTGTCAAATAAAAGAAAACGCATTTACAAATTGCAATAGTTTCGATTTTCATTGAAACATCTGCCTTTAAACTGTGACATTATTTAAAGAATAATATTAAAGCCGAGATGTTTTTATCAGTGCGATTTCAATTTTTGTAGATGTTTAAATGATGTCGTACCCTTTCTTTAATATGAATAGATGAGTAAAAGTGGAGAAAGTTTCGACATGCAGCCATTTTAATTAGATTTTCACAAATAACATTACTGTGCCAAAGGGAAACGTTTGAGACAACATTTTTACGAATTGTAATTTTAAAAAAAGATAGAGGGTGATCTATTTGATTCTCTTGTGGATAAAATATAAATGGGGTACCATCCTTGTGAAAATAAAACAGAACCTCTCGTTAACAAGAATTGGGTGCGATGTTGTCCTTGTTCATAAACCGCTCTGATTGGCGATCACCCTCAGCCGGGAAAGGGCCCAGGGCAGTGTCGCATGCACCGTCCCCATCGGGTGATCAAGGATCTTTAGGCAAATAACGGCGGCGCGGTGCGGCGCAGCGCGGCGCAGCCCCTGTTTGCTGTGTAAAGCCCTGCTTCCGCCTTGGCGCCCTGTTGAGCCGTCCGCGGTCCGGGCGCGGAATCGGCGCTGGGAGAAGACGGCTGCTGCAAATATTTGACCGCGGCTCTCTCGCGCCCCGCGGCGCGCGCCGCGCCGGCGCCCGGCCAACTGCAGCTGCAACCGACCGCGCCCGCCCGTGACGTCACTGACGCACCTCCTTCGATCCGAGCGGCGTGCACGGGCCGGGGGCGGGAGCGGCGCAACGTGCGGGGGACGGGTTGGGGGAGGGGGGAGGGTGCGAGCGCTTCGACGCAGGTGACGCGCAGGCTCCGATTCAGAGCAGCCTAAGAAGAGGAGGGGGAAAGCGACAACTGATTATTTAAATGAAAAAGCTTTTGTCGCGGATTTAAAATTATTAAAAATATTTTAAATATCAATATTTTATATTTTTATAAGATAATATTATGTAATCCAAGTAATGCGACCTAAAAGGACAGTTTATATCGAAACATTTTTATGTTCAGGAGCAGGAGGTGAGGGGATTAACTCCCTTGATTAGGCAGTTGCGTCGGCAAGGAAATAAGCTGCAATCTTCCTTCACTTATCTCTCATCTATTTAGAAGCGATCTAAGTTAGCTTACAGAAAAAAAAGCAACTTCTTCTTATGAGAGGATAAGATTTTTTGTAAAGAAATTATGTAAAGCTATATCAATTTGATATTTTTTTCAAAATTATGAGAGGAATGTAATTATGATGATGATGATGATGATGATAAAATGTGATAAGACGAAATTATGATTATGAATAGTTCATCATTTAAAAAAAATAGTATTAACGAATAAAATTGTTTGAAGTATTTTTATTATAAGTTTCTACAAATTCATCATCTGCTCGTCTGTTCGTCTTGCTTGTACCAAGTGAATCTGCATTTGTCGTAATGCATTGCAATTGTCGCGATTACCAAAAGAAGATTCTTTGAATGATTGTGTGTCAACATTTACGAATGTCCGACCACTATTACCTAATCCCAGTATCGCTTGGCGTTAAGGATATTTTTATGGGTTTCCGGATCCGATTAAAATCTTAATCCTGGTTGTAGCACAGTATCTGGTGCGTGAGAAACCAACTTTCAGAAGAGCATTAGCACTGGCACTTCCGCTCTTTCGAGTGATCCCGTCTACCTGCTATTCTGCGCTTCGAAAGGGCGTTTCGTTTCTCTGATGATCGTTATCAGAAAGGAGAAACTTACATACGAAGAAGTGTAAAGACTCCGTGCCATTTCTTACAGTTGTGTCATATTGCTCCACAGTATCCAGTGGACATTTCTCACACCTGAATGATCATACTTCTCATTCAAGAAAGAGGAAATCAACAAGGTTGATAAATTACTGTAAAAATACTACGTATACCAAATTGCGTGAATCTCATTTTCACCTGCACCAATCTTAATCACCTTGAATTAGAGTGCTTAATAATGCTTAATCCTGACGTGTGTGCGAAGTTACAGCTAAAAATAACCTTAAATACGAATTTTACAACCGAAAATTCAATATCGTATTGTCGAGGTGAGTTCAATACTTTTCTTCCCTAAACTATAATGTAGAAAGAGGGAAATTAAAAATGGAGGACAGGAGAGGAAGCTCGTTCTTTTGAAGCACACTCACATTTTCCATCGCTATGAAGCTGCTGAAATTCCTCTTGCAAGATATTCTATTTCCAGAAAATAATCTGGCTGCTCTAACTGTAAGATCTCGACGGCAGTGTCACCCCGGGGAGGCGGCGTGATGTAAACGCGACCCTGCAGATTGGTATCTGGAGAGGCGTGGAGCGAGGTGGGGCGGGGCGGACGGGCAGTGACCCGGTATGGTTCCGAGAGGTGTCGACGGGCAGCGCGCGGAGCCCTTCCAAGGGGCGGCGGCCGTCCCCAGCGCTGCCCGGAATGTGACCCTCGGCCGATACCCGTGCGACCGGCCGTGTGGGGGAGGAGTGACACCTGCCCCTGGCTCGCCTTACGGACACCCGAGGCTCGCTCCCTCCCTTCCCCCTCCCCGTTTCGCCCTCTTGTGCGGATCGATGCACCTCGCTGGTGTCCGATAAACCCAGAGAGCTAGGTGTATCGCAAGGGTCGCAACTCGTGGTAGCAGGTGGTTTATCATTTCGTTTCAATGCTCTTACCATTCTCTTTAATAATTAATACTGCTTCAGCAATAAGTATGTTATCAATTGCAGAAAAAATTCAGAATGTATTTATTTTCATAAATTAAATGATGAAGTTCACGTTTTTCGCCTTTTTAGGAGCGTCAATTACGGTCATTAATATCGTAAGTTCAGTGTATGTAATATACCAGAGGTGACAGGGTTCCTCCCCTGCTGGAACATGAGATCCGATGTCTACCTACAACGAAAGGGAGAAGGAAAAACTGCGCGCACTCTGTGGCCCGTTTTTTGAGGTACTACTCTGCTATTTCCTCCGCTTTTCATTGGGGATCCACGGTAAACTAGTGCGAGCTGGCGTCCGCTAGAATTCACCATCAGACAGCAGCTGGATGTGTTCATGAAGGAGCTAAGTGGTTCCCGGATCTTTGCATTGGAAGAATTTCGATCAATATAAACTGATGTCGCAAGTAGACAAACAAAATAGTTTTGAGATCAAGATAAGTTATATGAATTACATCAAAATCGAATCAAAATTTGGACCAACTCAACAAATGAAGTCGTAGGCTTCCGCGGCTTAAGTCATGTAAATGACTTGGCTGTCCGAGTGACGATGAGTCGAAGGCTGTGTTGCCGACGTTTCGATCATCTTGTCGTGGTCTTCCAGAGGGCTGATCGCAGACAGACAAGATCATTTACAACTCAAATAATGTTCGTTGTGAACCGCATGTAATTTTCATTCCTATTGTGAAAATAATAAAATTTCAAAAAAAATTTTCGATCTCCTCTACTGATTCAAACAAGTGGGGATGAAAACAGCACTGTATGCATAGTTTGGGGATAAATGGGGAAAAGCTTAAATGAAATGAAGTGAAATGAAGTTCTTGAAACCGAAACATCATGTAAAAGAATTATGACTACATTTATAATACAAAGAACCCGGTCAGCCAGTACCCCATAACGCAGCCAATATTAGATTTCTTATTTTCTTTTCAAACACGATCGTTTAACAGTATCGAGTTTTACTTTGCCGCTCTTAGTTTCACGTATTATCTCAGCAATGTATTTTCCAGAGAGAGAACGTCACAACCAAGTCTTACACCAACTTTGATACAAAAAAATTAAACTTGCGCATTGAATTGATGACATATCGTTTCTTTAGTATGTAAGAACCAAGTAATTCTTTAATTTATACATATTACGTGCTAACACAACTGACACCTAACATTGAAGAATCTGCCTTTGCGTTAAAGGAAGATCAATTTAGTTTTGTTTCTTTGGAAAGCCGTTTCGTACCACGATGGAAAAGTTTAAAGACGACTAACTACATAATTCGAACGATCTAAGGGGTTTATTAATTATTAGGCTTCCTGAACCTCCCAAGAAGAGCCCGGGACGGATGCAAGGTACAGCATCCAGGCAAGAGAGCTCTGCGCTGTGGAGTGCGCTTGCGGTGGGCGCTCCGAGAAACTGGAGCCGCTGCGGTGGCGCCGTGGGGCGGCGTTCGCGGCGCAGGTGCAGGGGGCAGTGCTCGCTCCATGGGAGGTCCAGCGCCCGCAGACGACGCCACGGGTCGCTGACGGCCCGGATCATGTAGTCACCGCGGCATCGAGTTCGATCGGAAGGTTCACGCACCCACGAAAGGCGCCGGTGAGCTAGGATCGCCTTAGGTGGCCCAGGGCATCAACTCTTGGCACTCCAGTGCTTCCGATCGGGAGATCCAATGGTTCAAGGCCCGACGGTCGCATGGTTTTCAACACAAGCTAGGTAGCTAAGTCGAATTCTGCCACTGTCTGGAGGAAAATTTTAGTGGCCGGTTGCTCTGACCGGTAGTTTTCCTTGGTTTCTCCGATTAACACCAGGCGAATGCCAGAGCAGTACCGTAACAAATGAGCTGCGGACCGCGCGTGATTTTTCCTTCCTCTTCCCTTCCTTGTCATATCCTTGCCCCATACGTACACACACTTATACGCACATGCACTACACTGCCATAAGTGCCAGGATTTCGACACATACCATACCAGTCGGAATTTCGAGTGGGCCAGTCTGGTAGGTTGACGCCGGATCCCGTAATTCAGCGGGGGAAGATAAGCGCCACCTTCCGCGATAAAAATGCACTGCACTTACGGGACCACTATAGCAGGTGACGCACTTGGAATCATCAATCAATCATCAATCTGTGAGCTAGGAAATTCCGAGTGGGAAATCTGCGTGGAGGGAATTGTGTTCTGTTTGGTCAGGACACATTAGGAGGCTTTTGCACGGCCAGCATTACACAAGATCGAATTTGCAGTCTATTGTTGTACGCTATTCCGTGCAAAACTCGCTTAATCCAAAATTGCATTCACATGCCAGATGACATTAAACAATTGAAACTGATCCGCAAGTTTGTGTCATGAAGAATCTTTTCCACTGCATAATTGTTTCCACAACTGGAGTCTATACTGACCATGAAAAAGAAACATAATATTTATTTTAACAATGATAATTAATTAGTTAATAAAAGATTAAGATTTCCTGTAGCAATAATGTATTTTAATCAGGAGCTGAAATACATTACTCCATAAGGTTTTTCGTCCAGTCGCGGATTTCCCTGACAAATGTAGTTTAACTATGCACACGATTACTTGATATCTCCTTTTCCTAGTTGTGATAGGAGTACAACCAGGGGTATATGTTGGTATTTTTTTAGTAATAATATAAAATCAAATCGGTTGGAAATTGATATCATGGGATATGGTCCAAGTACTTAAAATATTAAACCATTAACTATTTCAAAGTTTCGGAATATTTTATTCCATCATCAGGGCGGGTGATAAAAATAGAAAACAATAACACTATAAACATACATCTACAACTTACACATCATTACTCAATGAACCAAAAATAGTGTACGTAAATGACAAAGAAACAGTACAAAAATTTTAAAAAACAATAAAATTAACTCAAAATGAGGATGTAATAATATAGGAGTATTACTCATAATTCATTAGACATTGTATAATTGTATATTTATAAAGCATTTTGTGTATTTTTCCCTGTATCAATGCTCTGCTCTTAACCCGTCATTGATTCAGTTCGATTAGCCTACATTTCAATTCCTGTCTTTCTTTCTGTGTTTCACGATTCGTGGGAAATCCGATTCTTCCGTCAATAGGATTTGGGATGAAATAAATTGACTATTGCAGTCCCTGATCTCAAGTTTGCGCGAAGAAAAAAAATATTCCTGAAAGATGAGGCTGAAGAAAAGAATGGGCTTGTTTATGAACTTAAAGATAATTTGAACAATCAAGCACTTGAACGTGAGTAATACCAGCTCAGAAACTCTATAAGAATCTTTGGGTCCAAGAAAAACTAGCGTGAAGACATGCATGATATCGCAATACACATACATTTAATGTTGTAATTTGCATCTCTTCATCGGTATTCTCCCGAGGCTGGGTTGCTTGCAATGATTCATGTTGAACTAACGATTTCCCTGGAGTAGACGCTTGTTTTTGTTGAATGAGTATGAGATGCTCTTGCTGGTGGAGAAATTGTATTTGTTGTCGCTGAGTTTGTAATAGATGTATTTGTGCTGATGGGGGATCATAATGAGCATTGTTAGTTGCATATAGTCTCCATTGCGTTTACAAACGCGTTTGATGAGTTAAGTACCGCCCCCTCAGGGCTACTTTCTTAATGCATTTTTATTCACTCACTGATTGCTATTGTTGAAACTGTATCACTGTTGAAAATATTTAAATAAAGTGTCGGGAATATAAACCGTTAATTATTTTGTTGTGGAAATACACTGTTTATAATATTTACAATGAGAATTTTGAAAAAACAAAGTAACCCTCGTATCTCAAATTGTCAGGTGTCGAACATATTCATGGAAATAAATGTTTTCTTGAGTAAAGCTAAAGGGCCGCTCTTAAAAGTTTCAGGGGAACTATGCCCCCAGCGCCCGCCTACATTCGTTTACAAAGAAACAAGAACAGTGTTATACAGTAAAACCTCGACAATCCGAACTCAATAACCCACATTCTTTATCTCGATTTTTATTCAATTTGTACCTTCCCTATAAAAGAAGACGTTTTGAAACTTGTATTAGACGAAATAATCGACTACTGGATTTTTTTTCTTTCCCCTTTAAGATCCGACACCGGGAGGTAGCCCAGTAGTTTGTTTCACACACTCGCAGCAGCGCGAGTTCGTAATCCCCTAACGGTTGGCTAATTCCCCACGAATTGCGCGCCGCGCGAGGGGGATCCCCGGAAGCAATTGCCGTCGCCCGCGCGCGCGCCGCTCTGCGCCTCGCCGCTCCGCGCGGGCCTCCGTGGGATCAGCCGCGGATGAGCCCGGATCAGCCGCGCGCGGCCGCCCCACACGGCGGCGCGGGGCAGGTAACTAGCGCACAGTGCGCGCTCCTCGCGCGTGCGCGCGCCGAAAGCGCTACGCTCAGCGGGCAGGAGGGATGCGACATCGACGACGACAACAAAACAGGGCAGTGTCGAAATATCGACGTTCCAATTTTGAAAGTCTTTGCTCATTGTCCCCGAAATTATACATTTACGATGGTAGAATGATTACAAGGATTCATTCATTATACATTCATACATTCACCCAAAATGATCGATGTTTGTAAAACTATTTCAGAAACCTCTAACATCAGTGTTCACAAGCAGGGGGAGAGAGGAGTTTTCATGTCACGGTGGTCGTGATTTAATTTATGATTGAATTTTAGCTGACAAAACATTCTCAGAACAAAATTAATAGAATTTATCTTATGGAATAATACAATAATAATACAATATAATACATATATAATCATAAAAAGTTGATTAAATAATTGTTCAATCTTGCTAACTTTGGTCTGAAGAATGTTTAAATTAGTATAGATATTTGGAAATTCCTGTATTTTTTTTCATTCAAAAATTAAATATCAACAACGTAAAAACATCAATGTTGAAAAAACGTTGGCATCAGTAAAACAATGTTAAATACAACGATATTTGAACAAAAATATAGATGTTTTAAAAACAACAATATCGATGTCGCATCCCTAACTGACAGGCCAGTGAACCAGTCTTTCAACAGGTTCTAAAACAGGTGAACATCGCCGCAAATTGCATCGCTTTGCGAAATGTGTTCTTTCTTCAGCCAGATGTGCAGAGCGCCAGCTCTTCATGACTCCAAATGTCTGTTCAGTGTATGCAGTTGAAGGTTAGGGGTAGTTTACACGTGTGACTTACAGACTTATCACATAGTCACTAACAAATAATATTGTGCTAATTGACACAAATAATGTCGACAAGCAGATGAGAATTGGGATATAAACGGACATTGCAGAAAAAACTGAATTTCAAGCTGGCATTGTTTACTTTCCTCGCGCCTTAAGATTAATTTCACAATAAACTAAATTATAATCACAGAAAAATTCATGTAAATAATATTCCTTAAAAATCAAATTTGAGTGTACTTTCCTGGCGTTCTAGCTACATAAATATAATACACTGATAAAATAAAAACATCCTTTAATGGGCAGACTCTCAGGAGTAATAAGGAGCAAAACGGATCAAGTCCAAGATAGCCAACGTTCATGAAATGATGGGAATCATTTTTACGCGCTCCTCAACAACCACTCCGCCAATTTAGTTTGGAAGCAATGAGTGTGAAAGAACTGCTCACAAGACTGAGCAGACAATACCAGCGCACGAACATTCAGGGGAGATGTCACAAAGGGTTTAATATTTATATGACCATCACATCTAATTGATCCTTTTTGACCTACTTGAGATGAAAAGTTTCGTTAGATGTGTAATGATCACAATGTTATGATTTGATGATAGAACAATACCAGAAACGAGAAAACTTAGCGGAATCCTGCCGCAAACCCACTTTGCTCCCTCACCTTCAAATCCCACAAGGAACAACCGGGATTTGAACCGCGATCATCGAAGCGGAAAGTGAGCGGTCTGATCTCTCCATGGATCTTCCCGCAAGGTCTGTTAAATCAACTGGTTTGAATAACTTTCGTGGACAAAATCACAGGGCGTATTTTGCCACTGTGAGACGCCAATGTCACGCATGGAGTATCCGATTTTTTACTAGCGATTGATCAATTATATATTTTCGTGTACACTATTTGTTATACTTCTTACTAAAGATAAGACTCTTTGTAGTTTAGCTGTAACTCTCCACCGGAGAGCAGTTCATATGTAATAAAATTAATTATTTATTCGTTATTTGTTCAACATTGAATGCACGAATTATTGTCACAGCATCCATTTTGCATTCATTTTTAAGAAGTGATTCAGATATTTTGGCCAATGGCCACAACTTGTTAACGCTTAAAGATATCGCGACATTCTACAAACACATTCCTAGGAGACCTACAAGTGGATGATAATTCATGTCTGCAAAAGATCACATGTTAAGAACTGCTTCCATTACCGCCTGCTTGATTTAGATGTTATTTACGGTCAACATTTCAAAAGAGAACGATGAATCCTGAGGTCCAGCAGTAGCAACTTCTACTTTGGAAATTATT
Organism: Gryllus bimaculatus; assembly: GCA_017312745.1. Lineage (NCBI taxonomy): Eukaryota > Metazoa > Arthropoda > Insecta > Orthoptera > Gryllidae > Gryllus > Gryllus bimaculatus. The sequence goes on from BOPP01000001.1 coordinate 5,958,680, forward strand.
GTAGATCTAGGGACGCACTCTCGAAGGTGTAATGTTTCTTCATAATCCGAACAGGATATGTGATTTGAACGGGATTGCAGGTGTTGATTTTACAAGGTGAGTGTATTTTTATTTATTTATTGAAAGAGGTTTTACATTTTTGCATTTTCCATTCTGAAAAACGGAGAATAACAGATCTGTACACTGAAGTTAGTGTTGTTAGTGTTATTGTTGAAAATTTGAGTTGACAATGCTAATGACTAAGTGGAGAATGATCTAGTTTGATGAGTTTGCAAGCTAAAACCAATTATTCTACATTTTAAACCTCATTTTAATGATCTACAGGCATTGGAAATCATGTACCATCCACTAACTCAATGCAGTAACTTACATTATAAACAATCTTGAACTCAGCTTTCCATCCCCCTCGTAATACTTTAAAATCAATTGAAGACATTTTTAGAAACCCGCAAATTAGACTCATCTTACAAAGTCTCAAAAAAGCCGAGATAACAGCGGAATTGATTTTACTTACAATAGTTGTTTCACCTTGTCAAGTTTTCATGCCGAACGTCAATAGAATTACAATTAAATATTTTAACGCATATATAATTGTGAAAACACGTAATATATACTTACGTGATAGTAGGGAGGGAAATTGTACAGATATCAATATTATACCTAGATGTCTATCTATCGTCACATGAAATCATGCGCTGTAGCTGTGGCGCTACTCAAAAAATTAAGAATTTTTAGTTATGGCCGTTATTTTATAACAATTTATCAACAGATCTCTTAAAAAGCCTTTTGTAATTCTTACACCATAAACTCTAAGTTATTAGCGTGATATACCTGGATTTCAGTCGCGGGTGGAAACTTAAATATATTTATCTCAAAACTTCAGTTTAAGTGTTTGACTGAGGTCGCACCCTTTCAACGAAATGTTCGATATAATGAGCAATAAAATAGATTTTCGTCCATGACCAAGAGACAATCCCGCACTGTGTCGCTGCCGTTACACGCGACCCCACAAAGCGCCTGGCTCAGCCGGTGACAAAGCAGCCCTGATTTTTATTGCACCGGCCGGTGACGGACGCACAAAGCCGGTGGCAGCCGTCAGTCAGGACCATGCCTTCGACCCGGACGCTCACTTTAAGCCGCGTCTCCTTGTCGCGACCTCCGGAAACGAGCGCAGCCGTTCGCTCGAGCCAGCGGATCAAGGCCCCGTTTTGACCTGATGGGCTTTTTCGGAGGTGTCACGGATTCTCGGCGGGGGGTAGAATGTCGACGTTTCGGGTCTCGCATTCAGGACCTTGTCAAAGGTTTCAATCCCTTTTCCTTTTCTTAGAGTATTACTTTCGTATCCATTAGCTTTGTAATTGATACACAATGAAAACTTCGTTCCCTTGCTGCGATGGAGGTAGGCAAGGGTAGCAACTGAATATAAGCTTAAAGGGGAATGGAAACTGAAAAGTCATCAAGTTTTAGCCAAGCGTAAAAATAAATTACCCATATAAACCGTAATATAATTTGTATACTAGAGAATTTGATAGCATACTTGTAGGTACTTAAACAATTTTCCATAGATCAGGGAAGGTAAAAGAAAAACATAGAATAGAGATAGAAAAATAAAACGATACTTGGGTTCATGAATTGTTTGTGGATCACTTGTTCAAATGAGGTTTTACAAACGTCTTAAGAAACTATTGAGGGGTTATGGCGCTAGACGGTTAATTTGGGAGGAGTTGTTAAATTGAATATAATACAGAAAAAAATAAAATAATCTTATAACGCACACACACTTATAAGGTGAAAGAAACTATCGACATTTATCATTCGATTTCTTCTCAAATATTATTCAGGTAAATTCATTATAATTTACACCTGGTCGTTCAAAATCTTATTACAGTTAAAAGTTACTAGAGAACCAAAACTCGTTAGGACCGGGTGTTCTTTACTCTTGTTGAGTTTCTGCCGCAAAAAATATAAAGCATTTTCAAATTTGTAGGTACAATTGTAATGTAACGGGTTATTGTTATCATTTATCTATTCTTAGAAATAGGGTATCATGTTAGAAGACACAGGATAAACAAGATAAGAACGCTTCTTAAGGGGGAGACTAGATCGAGGGCTTCTCTGTTTCACGGGATGTGAATTTTAAGCAATATTATGCATGATTTTCTCAAATATATTAGCAAGCGATTATTACTTAATAATTGGAGACAGAAGTCGATAGGGACTTTTATATATGTAAGTTGTGAACATAAAGATGGAAATCTAGTATTAAATAGTTATTTTTATTGTTGCAGAAAGGTTACCATTTCCTACCAAAGAAGTAGCCGGCGCGAAAGTTCGCATGACGTATTCAGACTCTCCGATGACTGAGATATTATACAGTTGATACTCCATTTGAAAAAAAGAATAATTGAGAAGTCGATGAGACTTTATATATAAGTGTTGTGAACATAAAAGCATGAAATCTAGTTATTAAGATTGTTATTGTTATTGATTGGGAGAAAGACTACCATTTCTACCAAGAAGTAGCCGTGCGAAAGTCGATGACGTATCAGAACTCTCCGAATGACTGAGACATATTATACCATGTACTCCATTTGAAAAAAAAGATAATTGGAGAAGTCGATAAGCGACTTTATATATGTAAGTGTCGAACATAAAGATTGGAATATCTGTTATTAATTGTTATTTTATTGTTGAGAAAAGACTACCTTCCTACCAAGAAGTAGCGGGCGGAAGTCGATGAGTATCAGACTGCTCCGATGACTGAGATATTATACAGTGTTACTCCATTTTGAAAAAAGATAATTGAAGAAGTCGATTGGACTTATTATATATGTAAGTTGTGAAATAAAAGATGGAAAATATGTTTCATTAAATGTGTTTATTTTTATTGTTTGAGAAAGGACTACCATTCTACCAAGAAGTAGCCCGGCGGAAGTTCGATGACGTATCAGACTCTCCGATATGAGATATTATACAGTGTACTCCATTTGAAAAAAGATGCTAATATATAAATGATTTGTTCAGTAACCACCAGCGCCGATCATATCTTGGCATCTGAGGCATGGTTTCGACCAAGTTCACTGCCTATTATTCAGCAACGATAATGCACCGAAATTCTTTCTTGTCTGCGTTAAAATCCACGAGATTCTTGCCAATTATACGCCCACATATTCCCAAATACTTTTGCATTGGGAGAATGTGACGTTCAATAGGTGTAATATCGCCAGACTGCTCTTTCCACTCTGCATAAAGCCTTCCTAAAGTGTTCAGGGTCTGCATTGTGCAAGATGCCAACTACCTTGTTTGTTTTTATAACTCACATTTGGCAGTAAGTAACAATTTCTTGAAAACCTTTAGCATTTTCCAAGCATGTAGGTTGTAGGTAAACTGGTGCAACGTTTTAAAATCCAAGTTTGAGAAACTGTTCCAAAGATGCACGTTAGGCAGTTGGTAACTATGAATTCTTATAAATCTTAAGCATTTAAATTTTAAGTGAATAGGTGCAACGTTTCGAAACCAAGTTTTGAGAAGTCGCAAGGATGCAATTTAACTGATCGTTCATCGATCCGCTTAACTAACTTGGTGGTAGACCTTGGTCAGGATTTTGGGACGATAACGCACGACTAAACAGAAAAAAAACTACATTGCTCCATTCCCTGTCAATTCTGTCCTTCATCTACGCGAGATTTCCACCTAAATGCCCGGTTTTTGCGATCTGCTTTTCGACTTTGGTAACACTGCCTATGGAGCCACGTTCCGGTAAATCAACATACGTTTTTGTCTCCTTATATTCCTGCACCCACTTACTGACGAGTGTCTTCGAGTTCTGTGTAGTTAACAGATGTATCATTTTCATATTCATTTCCGAAATTTTTCGGACTTTTCGGAACCAAGAACATAATGTATCTTGACGCATTCGCGGCGCACATGACACTTCACCTGTTTCTCTGGCAGTAATGAAAGACCAATTCAATCTTTTGTCAAATCGCTACAGAAATTAAGGCGAATCCTTGTCGGCTAAGATTGTTATGTCGCGCACGCATTTACTTAACGCACCGTACCCTCCCGAACTTTATGTGATTTGCTCTATACCACAGTCGTCGTGCGATTCACTTGACGAAATTTTCAAGTTTTAGAGTTAATGAGTCTTTGATTTTGGTACTGTGCAGTGTAATTGTGTGGATTTGGAGTAATTTTAGTAACATTATTTTTCATCTTTTCAGGTGTAATTAGCATTCAGTTCAAGCAAAAAATAGTTCAATCAATGCATATAAATACTGCCCAAAAATGTAAGATTTTCAGAAGAGAGTTTTGAATTTATAATTTGCCAAAGTTATTTTCAACAAACACAATTTTAATGTAATTTTCACTTGGAGTAAGGTGAGTGCATCCTCACTTGGATTTTGAAATGCAGAGTCCATGATCCGGGTGGTCCCTAACCTCCCACGTTGCACTGCCTTTATTAGCCGTCCCCGTCATGTCAGGTGTGATGGCGCAGGGGGGCGCGTGCAACGCCGGTGAGCGATATGCGCTGATGCGCACTGTCGAGCACCACGTGGCAGAGTGGGAGGGGGCAGGCGGGCCGCGGCGGGGTGAGGCGGGGCGCGCGGGTGGGCGGGGGGGGAGAGGGTGCGGGTCCACGCCACGCGCCATGAGAGTGGTGACAGCACGGGGACGCCGGGGACGATTGCGGGTACGGGCGCGCCCGAGACTAGGGCCACGTACCTTTGTCGCCACCGTCGCCGCCGCCACCTGCATCGCCAATTAGCGTAGGATTAGGCAGCGCGTGGTGCGCGGCGCGAGGGCGGAGTCGAGGCGGGGCGCAGACAGAGACGAAGGCAGGGACAGACGCGGGGCAGAAGTGGGCGAGCGATGGTGAGGGCATGAGCTTGACGGGGATGGTCGTGGCAGAAAGGATGGCGGCATGGGCTTCGAATGCGGCGCGGGTGGCAGCGGCCAGGGTGGTGGAGGGGAATGTCAGAGGAGGTGGCTCTGCGAGACGAAGGCATGGGCAGAGATGGTGATGGCAGTGGGGTTGGGGTGGGAAAGCAGAGGAAGACGGAGGCGAGGAATGAGAAGAGGTGGGGAGGAAAGATATGGGAAGGGTGGGAAGGGAGGCCAGGGGACATGCGTCGACAGGTGTATTTCTGCCAATTAAATCTCCTACGCAGAGCGCACGTGTGGGCTAAGGCGAGTGTTGGCGAGCGGAAGATTATTGAAGTACAAGCGATCATTAAAATGGTTTCAGGTAAAAGGAGGCTAATTGTGTTGTCGAGCATAAAACATTATGACGAGTAGGATGGCACAGAAAATAAAACTGAGCACGGCTACGAAATGGAAGCCAACAATAGCTGCAGGAAGATGATATATTTTGAGATGTTGAGCAACAGTAACAGAAAAACATTAGAATATATTAATATTGAAGATGATTCAAAATTCATGTTTATAATATAGAATTTTAAGGAAAGAATAAGTTCCTGTAACGCTAGAAATCTAACCAAAGATTGAGAAGGAAAAGGAGGGAGGATAATTGGGTCTAGTCATACAGAAAGCGACGAACCATCAAATTTAATTTTTCTGAATATCATGAATGTATGGAATGTGCAATGAAAGTTCCAGTAGCGCAGGATTAGGCGAAGTTGATAATGTTTGGGACAATGGATTGTCCTTGTATAAAATTGGGTTGTTGGCCGCCGCGCTGTCCTCGTTTCGTTGTCGGATCGAGATGTCCTCGTTTCGTTGTCGACAGTTGGATTCATTTCCTTTTCTGGTGAGGATTTTGCTCCACGGGATTCGCGCCACTGTTGATATCGTCGGAAAATCAGAACTGATGAGGCCTGGCTTATTGCTTAGTCGGTTGATGCGTTCGCAGCGTATGCTACTCACACTACTGTAGACTTGCATTTCTCTGCTCGCACTGACTGCCGCTGTTTCGAATTCAAAGTGCATCTTCTACGATCGACAGTCACTGTTACTCTCGAATTAAATAGTTTAATTTCAAAGGCACCAGTGAACTAGACAATAAAATAACAGAGTTTCAGTAGACAATAAGAATACGAAAGAAAATGTTAGCATTAAGAGATAAAACTGACTTCTATTGAACCATACTATTTTTGAAATACAGCATTGAATCAGCATGGTTAAAGTTGATAGAACGTTGATACCAGGGTGACTATTACTTCGTTTACAATCCATGATCTTCTGATGTTATGGCCCAACGGGAAACCTATTGCAAAGTGACTGTCTTCGTATAATTCCATCAGATTCCATTCACTTTTGCACTGATTTGAAAAGTATACGTCGTGAAAAAGAGAATATTGGTACCTTATTGTTCTGGACTTTTGAGTAGAATCCACCAAGAGAACAGAAGAGGGAGAAACGTAAGTTAAGAAACTACGTTAAACATAGAAACTGATAAAGTTTGTGCAATATATGTAGTTATTGCTTTTCTGTATTTAATGCACTAAAACCGAAAACTAGTGATTTTACAACATCGTTTTCTCGCATTATTTGCAACTTTTGCAATTTTCGAAGATCAGAGAGTTCAGCGACAGTTGGGTCTGAGCCATTTTCATAAGCGTACGTTGCACTATCCGAAAAAAAATAAAGACAACATTTGGAGCAGTTTTTGAGAAAAAAGGTGTTACAAATTTGCTTTATTTTACACAAAATTACGCGAACTTACTCTTTGAAGAAAAAAATTATACAACCTCATTTAAATATCTAATTTTGAAGAAGTGATTTCTGTAAGAAAAAAAATAATCATTTTAAATGTTGTATGTTTGTAAGAAGACTCCAAAAAAGGGATAACCTTTTCGTTTTGTAAAAATCAGAGTGTACAATGGGCTATATTTCAGCATACTTTCCCCTATAGCAAGTAGAATAGCAAGTAATGCAAAATATATTTTTTCTGTTTGTACTTAATGCGTATTGATAGTATTCTCCATATCTAGGCACCAACGGTCTTTCCTCAAAAATTATACATGTACAGACGGATTTCGGAAAAACAATTTTTCGTTTCACGCACCTATACATACTTTAGGTTAGCAAATGTTATTAGCCTTTTAATGTTATTAAAATCTATTATTTCTTCGTATCCTTCATACAAGAAAAAATATTGTAAGAAATAACTCTTATATACAAGAAAAATCCATCGAGAAACGCCGCACGATTTGGAGTCCGCTTGGCAGTGCCGGACTTACTACAAGGAAAATTGGCAGTTGCTTAGGGGCTCCTTTTATGCGTGAGCGCTCCGGACAACAAATTGTAAATTATTGGAAACACTTCATAGAATTTGTTTGTTTCTAACATAAATCAGTCTACGGTACACCAAAGTTTATATTTTTTTAAATTTGTATTAAATTACGTAAAGTATAGTTTTTTGGGGGGAGAAGAAGGGCCCGATTTTGTGCTTGCAATCTCCGCCGTGCCTGTATGCGGCTCCGCCGCGTGGGAAAACGGGCGGGCGAAGGCGAACAGGTGGCCGGGCGGTGCGCGGCGCGCGTTGCTCCTCATTAGACCTCCCAGAGCGCTGCTTAACGCGACGTAATTACAGCCTGAACCCACGCGCCGTAAACGGCTCCGTTCGCACCTGGGCACCCTGCCCCCTCACCGAATGCTAGGGGGGTGGGGGACATCCGCTCGGCGCCGTCTCATTAGGAGAGCGCCTGATTCATCACAATCACTCCTAACGCACTCTCCGCCTTTTTTATTGGTGTCTTGTTAAGGATTAATTTCCTGGATGATTAGTAGTGCTGAACAACGTGTTTCTTCTCTGAACTGTGAGAAGAGTTTTCGAAGTAATGTTTAAAATGCTTTAAATCAATGTACTAATTATTTTGATTCAGCTAATGGACCGAAGGAACAAAAATGAAGATGAAAAAAAAAGTGAGTGAATCAGGGAACTAGGGGCGTCGGCGTGGGCGATGGTTCTGGAGGAGATTGCAGGGAGGTAGCGAAAGATTTTCACTACGGACTAAAACACAATAATTTGCTTGCTACCTTCCTATCACTTCTGACGCACTTTGTATCATCTCTCTCACGTGTTCTTTCTGCAGGTCGAAAGCAGATGGGAGGAGGGGGGGTTCACGCGTGGGGAACCAGGCGGCTGGGGTTGTGGGAGTTGGAGGGTGCGGGAAAGGGAATCTAGTAGGACGAGGAAGACAGTAAGAAGAGAGAGTAACAGTAAGAATCGAACGTGAGAACCAGGGCGAAGTAAGTAGAGGCAAAGAGGGAAGATGTAACGGGGTATTGATGTCATTATACTCCACCTACAACGGGTATCGCTTTAGAAGATCCGGGATAAACAAACAGAATGGTCCACGAGGTCTTGAAAGCTAAATTGAGGCCTTTTCGGTTTCTCAGTATGTTGGTTTTACGCTTGATTTGCCTAAAACATTAGCAAGATGTAACTTCATAGTATTTGAACACGTTAATAAGACTGCTGTAAGACGCAAGTCTTCTTATAAATTGTTATTTTTCTTGTTGAGAAAGACTACCATTTCTCATAAGAAGCGCGATCGAAGGGTACTCGATGATTTATCTGTGACTCTCTGACGGTTGAGACGTTACAATGTGTATCGTAAGCGCGAGAATGAAAAATGACTGATTCGAGGAGGCGACTCAAGTCAGAGATTCTGAAATCAATTCTCGCGCCCCAACTCTTAGATTCTCTTCTACACTTTTCACAAGTTTTTGAAAATACTGTTTTCAAAAAAATTAAGATTCATATATTTATCATCACAGACCGTGTAACAAAATCTCTGCATTACAATCACTAATAAAAATCTAGAGAAATTTAAAAGTTACCGTCTCTTCAGTAATTTGGAAGTCGTAAATACCATAACTCCAATAAAGTACAATAACTTTCAAAGTAGTTAATGATCTAAATGAGTAACAGTTTTTTTTGTCATTTCTGTTTTTCATTTGAGAAATATCCATTTCCACCAAAAAATATTTGGAATGTGAATAAGTGGCTGAAGTACTTCTTTATGATGTTACCGCCATAAATAGAGGATTTTGAACCCTTGCAAGCGAGGCATTATGGATTGATGTTCGTTAGGCAGAGGGCTTGAGTGGCTGAGTCGGGGGCCGCCGTACGAAGCGATTTCGCATGTCGCTCAGTACCAATGGCCGCGGGGCTGCTCTCTAATCAGATTAAGCGCCCCGCACCCGAGCCATTGCCGCGCCGCCCTTTCGCCCCCCCCTCCACCCTCGCGATTGCAACCCCGGCCCCTCCGCCACCCACCCTCTGGGAGCATCAGAGAGGACCGCATTCCTTTGCGCCCCCGATTCCTCCATGTTATATCATCCTGTTGCCAGGAGAGTTCGAATTGTTCGGTCTTGTGTGTGTTGACAATCACCGATCAATATCAAACAAAAATTAATCTCTCTAGAAATCTCTTAAAATGCCTCTAATTATTATCATTTCTCCTCAACTCCTGAATGTTGCTTGACTGAGCTATGGAATGAGAAGGTCCTAATTGGTTTCGTCTGCGCTATTAGTCACTGTGCCAAGGAACTTAAGGTATGACCGGTCCCGTTTTTTTGAGTTGACGTTCCGTGGTTTCTGTAAAACTTCTGCAACCCATATTATGAGCCAATTGTCCCGTAAATTGTTGAAAAGTACACAGTTATTGTGTTTCAAATATTCCTCATCTCGATATTTTAACTTCGCTTAACGTGAGCTACATAATCGCTACGTTCGTAGTATAATCTCAACAAATGGACTGATTCTAGAAACAAGTATTCAGCATCATTAGTAAAAAAATGAACTTATGAATATGTCAATAAACAGGAACATGACGTATAAAGAATTTCACCCGATTAGAAAATGTGATTCTGAAATTTGTAAAGCAGGAAAATCAAATTCCAAATACAATTCGAAGAAATGATTTATTCTGTAGACCATTTGCCTCATAAAACATACCTTAGACGTAAATTTGATTTTAAGTGAAGAACATTATTATTAATGATATAAGAAAAGTCCTTCACACTTAATAGGTAATTATAGCTTTTTATTTTTTTCTGAATATGTTTGTACTTGGCGCGTCAGCTCGTGTATGGGCCACGGCCTACTAGTGACGTCCCGGCCTCGCAGCCATAGGTTAAGGAGATACGTGTGGTTAGCACAAAGACATCCGAACGCCATATCCTGGTCGTCTCAACCTGAGAAGTGATTTTTCTCATCGTCACACAGCAACATATACTGGACATTGTAAAGAAAACGGACACTATGATCTTGCCAGACCGGGAATCAAACCCAGAGTCGCGTCATGAAACGAGCACGCTGACTAATGAGCTAGACCGGCAGACTTGGTGAATATGTCCTTTTTTGAAAATTATTTATGAAACGTCCTAGTTTCACACCGACTACTACAGTGCCTCTCATCGGAAGGTCCTAGGGTTCGAAACCCGACCACGGCAGGATTTTCGACCTTAGCTAGGTCTGATTCAGCAGCTGTGTGAAGGAACTTTCTAGCGTCCGGCTACTCTGTTCGGTAGCTTTCCATGATTCTCTGAACAACATCAGTAGAATGCCGGAACAGTACCCTACCAAACGGGCCACGGACAGATCCAACGAAGGCAACCGTCATAGAGCCTCCACCCGCGCTGCCGCCGCGCGGCTCGCAGCCCCCTGCGCCCCCACCGCTCCGTTGGCAACGCGAAGGGCGCACGCGGGGGAGACAGTCAGGCAGACGCGGGGGCACAGCGAGCGGCACGGCGGGGGAGGAGGACGCGCGTAATTGCAACGGGCCGCGCCCTCCGCCCTTTGCCATGCGCCCTTCGCCCTCTGCCCTCCGCTCGAGACATGCGCGCTTTTCATTTCCCCACTCTGCGCCTCCTGCAGTCCCCTCGCTGCCGCCTTCTCTTCCCCGGGCACCCTCCCCCTCCTGAGAACCTAGCGCCACGGCGCGGGGCGGCGCCTGTTCTTCGATCTGCGCAGGCCGGCTGACGATTTTTTCGGCAGGTTCTAAAACATTTGACCATAGCTAATTGATTCATGTTTTCGGACACATTAACTGCCATATTAATTATTCCCGTTAGTGTACCGAATGTTTTATTCCAAGAGATAGCGGTTTTCCACCTGCTGCTGGATGGTGAGACGGCGCCGACCTACAAGCCGGCTTCCCCTCCAGCATCACCTCAGCCGTAAAAAAAATCTAATCTACCTATTGGTCTTTCTGCATGTGTGGTACTGTAGTGGGTGTATAGTTTAAGTGTGATAAGAGGAGATAAGGCAAGGAGGAGGAAGGTAAGACACCGTGGACCACCGTGGACCCCTCCATAGTCTGTTTCTTAAGCTCCGCCATTCGCTTGGTATTGATCGGAGATACCACGAAAAAGTACCGATCAGACCAGCCGGCCGCTAGAATTCTCCTCCACACAGCTGATGAACTCGACCTATATAGTATGTAGCTAGTGTGAAAAATTCACCATCGTCGGAACTGGAACCCTAGGACCTCCTGGTCACAGTCGCTACTTGGCAAGGAATACTGCCTTTGAGCTAACTCAGTCGATTTGAGCATTGCCGAAAACCACATCGCTCTCCGAAATGTATCCTCAAGTGTCAGTGCAGTGCGTGTGATTGGGGGTTTGGGATAGTTTCATGAGTGATTTATATCGTTCTAATATCGTCACTACAAGGGTTGATAAAAATCACGTGCATGTTAATAATGTAGGAGTGTGAATTCAAGGTAGGTCATCAAGCGAACGTTAACTGATAGGCCATAAATACAGAATTTCAGAGCACTGTTGTTTACTTCCACTACGCTTTTAATTAAACTTGCAACAGACTAAATGTTCATCACAGAATTATACTTGTAAATAATGTTTTATAAAAAAGAAGTTAATAATTGTACATTTCTTGCATTCTAACTACATAAATGAGCTACATTGGTGTCATATGAGTTCTCCGTTTAGTAGAGTGACAAATATCTTATGTAGTAAAAGGAATCAACAGTATGTTAGCCAACATTTGTGAAAAGAATGCCATTAATTTCTACGTACTACCTCTACACCAGCAATTTTGTTTCGCGTCACTGAGTGTCAAAAGCTCGCTCACAAGTCTAAACAGCTGAAAAGTGTGAAAACCGTCAAGTTCAACATCATTACCGTCCCAAGAAATGTTCGACACGATTTTTATTTCCGAAACTTCTTCTAACAAAATCTTACGAATAGTCAGTAAACTAAAAAATAAATATTTATCTGGTTTAGATGAATTTCCGGATTGTTTATTGAAAACTTGTACCTGCCTTTATACACCCGTTAACTCACATTTTCAATGCTTCTTCATGCACAGGAATATTTCCAGATATTTTCAAAACAGCAAAAATTAAGCCACTTTTTAAAAAAGGGAGCAAAAATGAAATTCAAAATTACCGACCAATTTCTCTTTTGTCAGGTTTCTCTAAAAAATTAGAGAGGCTTTTCTATATGATAATGGAAACTTTTCTCAGGAAAAGCCAAGCGTTTTCTGTCTCACAACACGGGTTTAGAAAATCAAATCTACGGAAACTGCAATTTTTTTCTTTTCTTAAAGATGTTGCTTCATCAATGTACCAAAATGAAGCACACGTTAAAATATTTTTAGATCTTTCGAAAGCTTTTAACGTTATTGACCAGAACATCTTGCTATCAAAATTACCTTCTTATGGAATTCGTGGTATCGCCCTTACTTTGGATCTTTAGATTGCAAAAGAAAATTATACGAATAATAAAAAAAATGCCATCCGCGTTATCCTTGCAAGCATCTCTTCATTGAGTTTGAAATCTTACCATTGCGTTGCCTATATATTTACGAATCTGTAATATATGTCAAATGTGACTTACTTAACGGTGGGAACATATTTTCATGCAATACTGATATTTATAATTACAACACACGTCGTTAAAGTCACGTTCATCAAGTGTCAGTATCAACAGCTCACTATCGGAAATCCACGTACAACATAAGTTCGTTACTTTACAACGCACTACCAGATGACATTAAACAATTGACACGGTTCACAAATTTAAGTTAAAAGTAAAATATTTTTTGCTGCATAACAGTTTCTATACAATTAGAGACTATACAGATTATCAAAAAGAAAAATGTTAATTTTAACAAAACAGTTATATATAATGAATTAGTTTACATTTGTATTGTATATTTTTTTAAAGATTTAATATGTTTTGTAGCAAATAATGTACTTCAGCTTCCGGGTCAATGACCCTCATCTCGATCAGGTTTTTGTCCAGTTTCCCTGATCCATTGAGCGAATGCTGAGATGGCCCCTTGTTTTGCTTCTGGACGTAAATGTAGCTTCACTATGCGCACATTTTGTTGAACTCTTTTTTTGCTTGTAATGGTAAGAGTAGAGCTAAGGGTGAGTTGTTATTTTGTTAGCAATGCAGAAAAATCATACTTGCAATTTGTGTACCGATGCAAATAAGTTTTCTATAACTTAGAAACCAAAATGACAATTTTTCAAATTTGCTAATCTTGCATTTTTTTTAAGTTTTTGTTTATTTATGTTAAACTTTTACTTATCTTTCAACTATTTATAGCTAAAATGACGAAGGGAGTCTGGAACTCAAGAAAACGTGTGCAGATAATCTCTTCTCCCCTACGTCACATACAATTTTTACTGTTTTTTTTTTGACTGAATAAATCAAATCTAAACAGACAATACCGCGGCCACTGTCCCTGGCACTACTAACTTTTCTCCCCTGGGAGTCCGTGTTCTTAGATTTTTTCTGAAGAAAACTCGAAACAACATAACGGCGTTTAAATTGTGCGTAAGTTCACGTTCAAAATTAACAAAATAATTAGGTAACTAAAAATATTAGCACTAATCATTGTAATGATACGCTGGTGATGTCGAAGTGAAAAGGGTACCCCCGGATAAGATGGTAAAAAGTTCTCTAAAATCAAATTACATATGAACAGTTACACTATGATAAACATAAAAATAAAAAAATTTAAAACGCATTCTTAGTAGTACGTAAAGTTCTTTCACTGTACGTCTATTACAGTGAGTTTTTTTCTGTCAAAGGGAGGAATGTGAATAAATAGGAAACCCTATTCAAGATATTATTTCAATGCTCAAATTATTTCGGGGAATATATTATATTTAAAACAAAAGGCAGGTGAATGAGTAGAATGAAGAAATTTACACACTTTTCGAAGGAAAACATTTTGATGTGTTCCAACTGAAAATAGCATTATAATGATTGACATTGTAATTCAAAATTATTTCATTGTCATAGGAATTGTGCGAAGATGTCATTGTGTAATTCATGCCGAATTGCACACCGATAGTGATGATTCTGAAATTATGTTCTCAAATCTAGTATCACCTCGGATGCTGACATCCATTCCCTATTCGCTAAAATTAACTGTACAATTTTTTATTTCAGTTTGAAGTTATGAGATGAAAAGTTCACAAATTACATATTTACAAACATCATAGGTTTCCCTAACAGTTAACTTCTCGTACTTGTTTTCCAACACCGTGGAAGGTATTAAAGAGCAAAATAATATGTATGAAACGATTTCCCGATAACCAAGGTAGTAAGAAATGGTGACAAACGGGCGAAACCTTGAACATTCTCTACAAAACAAATATTCCTCATACTGATACCTGTTCGTTCAGACCAAACAAAAACAACGATCAACAACTTCACATTCCCGGATTGCCTCTTGAACAAGCGCTCCACGCGCGTGCAAAAGCCTCAATCTCTGCAACGCCCTTCGATATCAACTCGCCGTCGCCAACGCGCGCCCGGGGCGGGACAGCGGGGGTCGCGCGGGGCCTGCGCCGTTCCCAGGGGGCGCGGACGGACACATGAGCAGCGCTAAGCCAGCCCTCGGCGCTCGGCACTTGTCGCGGCGCGGTGTTGCGCGGGGACGCTGGGAGCGCGCGTATGCCCGCCGCACNCCCTCTCTGTGCAACGTAGTGGAAAATGCCAACCATCGTACTTACAAAAATTATTTGTAGTTGTAAATGATCAATTTAAGCGCGTATGAAAATGAAATTGGAAAATAAAAATGCATTATTTGCCAATACAAATAAAATGGCTGAAATTAATGTGTTCATTTTTTCCTTTCTCTGTTTATTTTATTGATGAATTAATTTGAAACACTTGTGTGATGATTCCCTTGAAACACTTGTGTGATGATGAAACAACAAGAAACAAGATTTATTTTCGTAAATGACTGCAATGAAAATTATGTTGTCACATGTGATCAAGTTGATTCCTTGCTCTATCCCCCCTGTCTTATCCGCTGTAACTAGTTAAAAGCCCTCTCACCCGGGCACAGACGACTGCACTATCCATCAAGCTGGAATGGGGTCCATAGAAGATAACTCTTGAAGACATTTCGAAATTAAAAATTATATTGAAATTAAAAAGTAGAAACATTATACTTTGAAAAATTAATAAATTAAAAATAATATATGAGCAAAATAGTTATTGCAAAAAAATGTGGCTCTAATATCTTCGTACTTCACAATAAGGTGTCGATTTATTTCTGCGATAACATCAGGTACTCAACCCTGACTCGCATACTCAATGTCGTTTACAACCTCATTCATTTACGGCGGAGTTTAAGGCTTCACCACGGGTTTCAAGTTTATGATGAGACTCCAGCTGTCGGCCTACACGATTAACATAAACAACATTGAGTGTGTCCAATGAGAAATTCCAACATTTACACATTTACACACAGACTTAAGGATGTTTTATGTTAATTGTACAGCTAAAGTCTCATGAAGCATTTCTACATGCGTAGCCCGTCATTAACAACGATGTTCAGCCAAAACGTACTTTTGAATAAAAAGCTTTTAAATTTTGAGTTAGCCGGACAAGAATGTTATGTTAATGACGTCGGCAGAATGCAATGCATGAAATTGGTCAGGCAACCTCATTATGACAATTCGACGCCGTTCCGGTCACGAACTCCTGTTGTCATCTGCAAAGTTCTCGCGGAAGTGAGCCGCTTCCTTCGTTACCATAGGAGTTTATTTTTTCACGCGCCCCTTCGTATCATTTCAGTTGAGGTCGTAGATTGTGTAACATTTTGTATTTTTAGCAATGTTGAAAAAATTAGTAATTTAATTTTAACGGTCGGTTCAGTACATTTCTGAAGATTTTCAATCAGCGATAAAATGCGAAGAAGGTTTTCAATCAGCGAAAACTAGGGATGCGATATCGACAACAAATCGATGTTTGAAAACATTAAATTTGAAAGCGGCCGTGTTTATTAATTTATAATAATATTTAAGTGACAATAACAAATTTTTAAAAATAGGTCCTGAGAGCTCAGGGCCATCTCAAGGGGGCTCAGCTTCCTGAGTTCGAAGGTCACAAGAAGAGGACGGCTCTGCACCTAAGGCGCACGTCCTTCTTCTCTTGCCTTACTTTCTTACGCTTCTTATGCTTTTACATTTGAAGTTCACTAACGGCGAAATACTAAAATAGTTTCCCTTATTTCCTGATTTTAATGGGAAAATCGGAAATGCTTCAAAATATGTTTATATCAAAGAGTCGTCCCTTAATAATAATTTTCGCAACAAATGCTACAACACGCTAAATCTTAATTTTCATAATTCTATAGCTTTGTTTCAAAATGCGATTTTTTGAAAATTTTAACTGCTAAATTCTACCATCACTACATGTTGGGACG
>BOPP01000001.1:5975354-5986252 GCA_017312745.1 Gryllus bimaculatus
GGGGGGGGGGGCGGAGGAGAATCGCGGGTGGCGCGGCGCGTGGCGGGCACGTGCGCTTCGCGCGGAAACATTTATTGCGCCGCGCTCCACGGAGCCCCGATGCACGCGCGCTCGACCGGAAACTATCTCGCGCAGCGAGGGATCGATGGTGTTTGTTGTCGGATCGTCGAAACGAGGCGTATAATGAAGTGAACACGATGCGTAATATTTGTATTACGCGGATAACTATTTAAATATACTGAATACATAAAAGGCCCATTTGAATGCTTTTGTGTTTAGAGTATTCTAATGTAAGTTGTGGTTGTTCTTGAAACTGAAAAAACTGGTTTCAAGTTTTCGAAGTAATATTTTAGTCAATAGTTTTACGTACAAATTCCATAGTACGGTATATTCTCAATAATTGGCATTCTTTAGTTGCAATTCAGACATCAAAATATACGATGATAAATAATATTTTAATGAGAGAATAAAAACCAAAGAGTCACAATTCCCGAATAAAAACATAATATTCCGATACATTATCTTTATTATTTACCTAAATATCATCTGTGAAAACTGCTCGGAAAGTTAGTATGAAAATTAAATTAAATTGTTTTAAAGAACAAAACAAAAAATGAGGCAAATATTTTCCTGCATCTCGTAAATGATATTCGAAATTTCCAAATGTTTTTAATTGTAATAATATTTGATCCACTACAATGCTCCAAATGCGATTAAATGGTATTTTTCATGAATAAGTAGTAACTGATGCACGAAACACAGAAATTCCATGTGGTTTTAAAGCCATTTTCCATTCAAAGTCATAATTGGTACTTGAATGTGAAATATTTTGAAACTGGCATATAATCACTTTATATTTATATATATATATATATATATATATATATATATATATATATATATATATTAAACTCGTATGAAATATTGTTCTGTTATGTTATGTTTTACAAGATTTCACTAAACGATGATACATTCGCACTGCTTTTCTTGAATTTCATCTGAATGGAAAGGAGGACGCCTTGTCTGAGCAAGGAATACTATAAAGTTCAATAAATTTCCAACTATGTATCTTAATTTACTTCAAAAAATTCTCCGCGTTGGACATTTTCGCCTAGTACATGTTTAGAAAGCCTTCAATTTACTGATTACCCATGAAAAATTGGAAGCAAAATAGTTCCTCTAATGGAGTTCCTTACCTTCAGCCGATATGCAGATAAATTACTTCTTCCAAGTTCACCAATCCAATATTGTCCGTATTACACTAATACAATTTTTCACTAAAACAACTATTCACCATAAGAATTCACACACGAAACACGCTTACACTTCACTCTTATAAGACAATTAACCGGCACTCCACAACGTTAGCTCTGCGACACCTCGTAAGAAAGTGCGTGTTCCCGCTCTACTCGATAGATTACGCTAGAGCTCACTGTTTCCAGTGCTGTGCACGGAGATTTTTACAATCTTGTACAACGTCCATGGAAAGGTCGAAGTATTTTATAAAGTGGATATTCAATTGCCATCTCTATAATGTCTTTATTAATTCATGCATTTTGTTTCATACTTCCAATTTTAAAGAACCAATCACAAAAATATCAATATTAAAACAAATTATCTTATCGTTCCTCACGAGAGGGAATCGAAAAATATTTGCCAGAGCATGAAGAACTACAACGCTAGTCCGCGAACGAAACTGCCCTTATACAACTTGCAAAGCTTTTAGGGCCCTGGTAACGCTTGGCTATGTGTTTCCACGTTCTGTAAGTAAAGAGACGCCGGCCTTCAGTCTCTCTGTTTCCTTCAAATCAACCTTGCGTCTGCGCAACACCTAATTCCCAATGCATTTTATGGCAAAATACATCATTTCCAGACAGTTTCTAGGAGCAAAAAACAGAAAGGAAATTCACAGAACTTTATAAAGAAACTGGCAATGATGTTATCGAATTGGCATATATTGAGAAATTACTTCGAAAATCACTCCAAAAATATTTTACATCTCTAACAAATCAAACATATCTATAAATTAATTGCACTCAAAATTAGATTCATCCAATGTCTGTTCTAGCACTTTCTTTCTAGTGCACAATATGATGTGCTTGAAGAAATTTTAAACCACTCTCTTCACTCAAGCAAACGCACGAAATTTAAAGAGATATTGTGACCAAATTAATCATGGAGTAGAACCACGCATTTTCACACGACAAAACAGGAATTCTCTCGCTACCGTCAGTCGTTCTTCGCTTCGTTCTTCGTTCTGCGTCGGGCATTGATTAGTCAAAGGAGGCAGAGTAAGGGATGAGACCCAAAATAATCGTTAGAAAATACATTATAAAACAATTGTACAAACAAAACAAAATTTTTGCACGCTTCTCCCTTATTCTAATGAAATTGAAGGAATCTATCTAGGAACTTTTATATGACAACTTGGCGAACGACAACGGGCACGTGAGTGGGAGGGTGTCGATTTTAACGGATTTAAACATTTAAGGCGAATTGGCGCTTCGCTACGCGTGTTTAATTTTATGTCGGGGTTCTTTCTTACGGACATACGAAAAAACATCTTAAGCCAGTCAAATTCATCATTTACGACGCATTTTTTGTCAAAATATTTTTTAGTAAATTGCAATGTGCCATTATCATTTGAACTATGAATCAAAGCCCTCCTTCCCGTAACTCGTTCTACTCTTTCGTGGAATCGGAATCTATTCGTTACAATAAAGGGATGATAAGATCAAATTTTGTATACTTTCATTTGAAGAATAAAAAGATGTACTTTCTTTATATTTTCCTCCAAAATCGTTTAGAAGTGTTGTGCCTTATAGTCTTTCCTCTTATTCATGTTCGATTTTAGCTTCGTAACAGTTTTATTTTCACATATGTTTCTGCTACCTCAGTGTTTGGCACGGCAAAACGGCAAAAGCTGTTATCATTCTCATCAGTCTTTCTTCAGTTGAATATAATATGAATAAAATCGAATGAATAAAAATGACTTGAATTTCGCCATTTGTTTGATAGGGAGTCTTTAAAAAATGACCAAACAGCGGATATCTACTAAATTGGCTTTATAGGAGAATAAAATGAAGATTTTTTAAAAAAAGGCCTTTCATCATTCCTTCATCGAACGTAGAAAACATATTTTTTGTCGTGAATTGTTCCCACTTCCACGGAAACGAGCGAGATCGAGTTATTGTGAAAAGCCTAAAGCAAACGCTCTCTTGAATTTCGTCTGATCTCGATTCTCTACACTTATTTCTCAGTTGCAATATAAATTAAAATTGTCTCGTGTAAAAACATGGAAAATGAAATACGGGATACGCGGTATACAGCTAAATATTTGAGAATGAGACAACTGAAATTGAAATAAGGGCAATTTTGGAAATATTTTTCTTGGAAGAAATAAGGAAAGATGTTCATATGAGCATTGGTCTTCGTGCGAAATGCCCATTTAGAATTTACTTAGCCTTAAAATCAGATGTAGTTGACAGAAAACACCTATAACGATATGTCTACTAACCGGCTACACAGTGCACGAGATTGTGTACGTGGGAAAAGAACAAGGATGAACGACTAACCGAAAGTTAACTCCACGCGTCAATAATCAATCAGCTTCCGTATATTAAGGAAAATCAAACTGCAATACCTAACAATGTTTAAATACTTTATTCATTATAAAATGTACATAAACAACGTTTCAGAGTTTCCTCATCAGGTGCTAATAATAGCACAAATTAATGAATTGCATATACAAAAGGTAAAAAAAGAATTGAAAAATACCATAAAACATAAACACAAATTACGTGTTACACGAAATAAAGTGATCGTCATAATGTATGGAAGCTTAATGATTAAAGAGATAATTGAGGGGCCATCATTTCTTCATTAATATATCCCGTGTATCTGATAGAGACCAGTGTCTCCCGGCCTCACTAGTGACAGGCAAAGAGACTATTTAGGTTCTAAATTTTCGTTTCGTGGCATTTGGACGCAAGTTGGTCGGAGCGGTCGGGCGCACCCTCACTCGAACCGAGTGCGCAGGGTGAGCAGTGGAAAGGTGGAGGGGTGGGGGCGGAAGGGAAGTGAAGATAGCGAAGAAAGTTGCGGAAGAAGACCCGGAAAACCCTAAATGCAAGTCAACACTTGAATTCCACAGTTCAACAAATTTTTTTCGGGAAGTTTCAGATGCACACATTTTTCTTGGGCAACCACAAACAAACCCAACATGAAAACTGAATTACTTTAACGCGAGCAACAACATTTTGCTGTTAATATTTCAACAGTGCAAGTTTACGACACGCGTTCATTATAAGTTGAGGAGACATAAGTCAATACCCTAGCTCCCTCAGACAGGTAACGGTTTTTGTAATATTTGATGAACAAACTATCGATGAGAAAATCTAATTTTAATCTGGCGACATATTAACGAACTTGTGTGGTAACAATTGGCACAATAATATGAATTCAACACATCAGGCTTGCAGCCTCGTAATTTTTGGTATCATTTTATATAGTTCTTGGTGTTTTGTGAAGGTTTTATCTCGTGAAAACCATAATCCTCCAGCCGGGCGCTTTTGCTATTAGTTCATTTCATGCATTTCGAGATGGACAAAAATCTCTCGACCACGACTCATGTAATGAACGAGATAAGATCTCGCCATAGTTTAGCGGAAATAAGCTGGATTTGAAGTATATACGTTCGTGGGGTAATGAAAGACTCCTTAAAATAAGCTTATTAATGAACTCATTTAAGGCTGTAAATCAAATTGTTAAATTATATGATTGGAACAGGGACAATTTATACAGTTGACATCAATTAAAAAATGAATAATCAGAATTTCCAGAGTTCGCTATTCTGTACAGATAGGACGTTCGCATATAACAGGCAAGAAGATAGCATTTAGCCTATGTCGATACCCGCAAATAAATGGTAACAGAATCAATATAATAAATATTTCAGTACAGGGGAAAATTTATGGGTACAGCAGGGTAAATAAATTTCAGAAATATTTATAGATTAATATCGTGTGAATTTCGATAGCGTGCCCAAGCGGAAAGAAGAAATATCAATATTAATTTATTAAATATTAACAGAGAGATTTATATTACACAAAACATCGGTATTTCACTTATTTTAATAAATATCCATCTAATATATTTAAAACTGCTTCATAATTGAAATAAAATTGAATGTAATAGTCTGCTGGCATATTTTATTGTCATTGCCATATGGTTTAGCATTTCAAGGACCATACATTTATTATGATTAACTAAATTCTTTCCATTATAAATTTCCCAGCGTTTTTAATATTTCTAGTCTATCTATTCTTCTCACGAAACGTTTCGTGGGTCCGCACTGCGATAAAAATCATTAGTTTTCCAGCATCCTTTGTAATCTATGGAAGCGTAGTCGGACAACGGAAAACTTCAGGGCGTTGCCCATATAGTAAAAGCATTTCCTCTACGACTACTCTAGAATGTATGCACTTCTGCGCGTTACCGGATACAGTAATGATGACTGCTTCCACAAGTCCTGCGAAAATATTCTTTCTCGGCTGTCGACCAATGGTTCGTCTTAATTCATTACACACGACAGAGGGTTCTCGCAGTCGCCTACAGAGGGCAACAGCTCTGCGCACTCTACCGGGGCGCACTGAACCACGACACTACGCGAATTGGTGATCGTTAGGAAGGTTATGAGGTAGCGGAAAGTTATGTGGATGATTCTATTGCAAACAAAATGTCTATTGCAAACAAAATGTCTCCTGCAAACACTCTACTGCAATCAGTAGAACGTAATATCGCTTTTATTTAAAATACTCGTAAGCAAGAAATATCTTGTTATACTATTAATTATATTTTAAATGAAATTGGCTCAATATTACAAATGTGTAATAAATATTAAAACACAGCAGTCATTTTCAAAATGTATTTAAAGTCAATGTGATTTAAAGACGGTGTATTTAAAGTTAATGTGATTTAAAGATGGGGAAATGGTAAATATGTTTTTTTTTATTTTTTCAACTTTTGCACAGCAATCGAAAAAATCTGAAAAAGATCTGAAAAGATTGTGTTTTTTAGAGAAAAACCTTTCAGATTTTTTCAAGCCTGTTCCGGGATTCTAAGATAGTAAAACATTCTTCGTTATTTTTTCAAAAAGAATTTTTGCAGTTGAATTCGTCGTTGAGAAAAAAATTTCTGATAGTATAAATTATTTTCGTATTTTTACCATTAGATAAAATAATGATAAGTTGACGAAAATATTGAAATGAAAAAAAATACGTTTAAGGCTGTAGAGGGGTGTGGGTAACGGGGGCTAAGAAACCATTCAAAAATATTACTTCTATACAAGAGTTATATTGTAACTTACTCATGCCATTTGATTCAGGGCAACTTCATACCATCTTATGCGGGGGGACCCTTTATAAAGATCCGAATGATAAAAGATTCGAAATCCCGCCTGTGTCTGTATTAGCTGAAGATATGTCCCCACCCTTAAGGAAATAATTTGGGGCCAAAATCACTTATTTATAAATCAAGAGACAAAGCCATGGTAGAAATTCCTTGCTTAATAAAGAGAAGTTTTACAAAGGTGGGATTGGCTTATTATTCGTACAATGCTTTTCTGCAATCTAAAAGGCTGAGAGATATATAACCCCCCCTCCTCCCACAGAATAAGTGACAGTGAACAATTCATTTAAATATATGTTCTACATGAGGTTTAACTGAAGTAATATCACCCTAACATTTTGTTACCTTAACAACAGTGAAATGCAAACGTTAATGTTCAATGGAATATATTATTGTTTATTTCAAATAAAAAACTACATAGAAACCATTTACCCTTCTCTACTATTAATTTATTACAAAACCAATTTGAAAATTTGATATTGTATTATTTACTGTTTTTTATTGCAAAGATTATTCGTATCTTCCACAAAGAATACTTGTTCTTCCGTTTCGAATCGTCACGCGTGTGTGTAAGGGGAGAGTAAAGCACAAGGATGAGACAGGAAACATACATCGCGCGTGGTCCATGGCCCGTTGTGTTAGGATACTGCTCCGGCAATCGCCTGGTATTGATGGTGATACAACAAAATATCGAGAGCAACCGGCCGCTAGAATTCTCCTCAAGTGTAGAATATCCGCCACCGTCGGAACCCAACCTCAAAAACCTTCCAACAGAGACACTGCAGCGGCAACGATTGTCACTGCGCCACCTCAGCCGGTGAACGATTTTGATGTCAATCGTTACATATATGTCCCATTTATGACACATTTCCGAGGTCGGGGTCGCCCCCCGCGCGCCCCGTAACATAGCCGCCCCGAGGGCGAGGGCGGAGGTCGCAGACGGGGGGCGGAAGGGTGACGCGGAGCGCGTCGCCGCTTATGCAAATCCGCGCCGCCATTAACGCGCACGACAGCTGTCGCGCGGCCCGCTGCTCACTTGTCGCCGAGCCGCGCCGCTGGTGCTGCCGCCGGGGCCGGCGATGACAATAAAAAAATGTTCGGACACACCGGGCGCGGGCGCAGCGTGCAGTGACAAAGGCAAACGGCTTCCGAAGAATAATTGACCTGTCCGAGGAGAAAATTAAATTCGGGGGCGGCTGGCGAGCGGCACGGCGCGGGGCGGGGGCTGCCGGCTGGTCAGCGCAGGCGGAGCACAAGGAGTCGCAGTCAAATAGCACCCAACGATACCTCTGAGGATCTTCAAAAGAGATATGATAGGGTAATTACATTTTCCCTAGGAGAGATTGTAACAGCGCATAAATATTGGAACTCAGTTTGCTCTAGAAAGATTTGTAGCATCTTAATCAATGTGAAAATAAGTAATCGATTCAAATATAAGCATAAAAGACACCGCAAATGTCAACTTACATCTTAAATGGAATTAATATTGAAAATTCCTGTTTAATTAAAAGATAGCGTCTCCTCCTTTTTAGAAATTGAACAAAAACAGACGAAGATTAACACCTGAGGACGGGTTTCGCACGTCCTGGAAGATAAAACAGCACTTGATTGTTTACCGTCGATACGTGGGGGTGTTGATGCAGGAGGTGGGTTCCCTCCTCACATCGCACTGCCGGATCTCCAAATTTCTATCGCAAGCAATGTTATTACTTCAAGCGATGTTAATTGTATAATTTCCATTTATTTGTAATTAGTTTTTAAGTAAAACATTTAAAAATCTTAAATAAATAAATATATTTAAAATGCTGCACAACTAGTAAAATAGTTTAAAATTGCCTCTCAAATTTATGAACTAAAAATGTTATTTGAACATTTACTGTATCTCCTTTTGTATTTTATTAATTCAATTCACTTCAATTCTCAGGCGATGAGGCCTGCTCTTGAGTCTGACCACGCAAATTCGCTATATGCCTTTCACCATCTAGCGGCGAAGGAAGGTATTACTTGTGCGATGACGAACACGTGAATTGAATTTAGCTCAAAGACTTCTTTTAGGCTTGAGGATATTTTACATGAAGTAAATCTACTACATAGAACAGCCGGCTTTACTTCCCTCCAAAGGCGTTCGAAGGCCCTTTTCGCCCTTAAAAATCCACAGCTTCAATCGCTTATACAATGGCTTCGAACCCATGAACGCTCGCTAGAGGGTGCAACCTGCTTCTGATGCAGTCACCGACGTCTCGACCGCCATAATGGCTGCCTCCCCTGCCACTTTCACCTCCCCCTTCACCACTGCCTTGCTATTCACCGTCGCTTCCGTTACCAATTTTATCACATGTAAGCACCGCAGCTGTCGTCTGTGGCCCCGCCCCCATCAATGCTGGAATCCATTCAATCATATGCGAGACCGAATTAGCAATCACCTCCCCTACACTCCTTATTGCATCGTCCGCCATGATCCTTTCTTTATTTCAACGTTACCTCCGCCTCCACCATGAATGTTGGCTTCTCCAACGCTACCTTCGTTACAGTGATCTCCACCTCAACCATGGCAAGCGCCTCCGCCGCCTTTTCACTACATTCCTCTCTGCCTTCTGGCCTGCACGAGTGCCCCTAACGCATCTACTAGTAAGAATAACACCTCGAATACAGCCACTGCCGAAGCTTTCATTGCTGTCGCCGCCTCCACCAGAATCTCCGTCGATTCCCACTCCCCCACTAACGCCCCCATCTCCACCGTTTCTACCATCGCTGCTGACTCCTCAATTCTCATCTAAATCTTCAAACCCGTCTTCGACCGCCTCCGTCCCCGCCTCCGTCAGCCTTCGCCACACTCTCTACTTCCTCCGCCACTATCCGCCGCCGTTCTGCCACCCCCATTGCTGCCGCGACTTACAACAATAACATGCCACCGGCCGTCATCCAGGTGGTGCCAAGATTGCCAAGGTTGAGTTGGAGATCACAGAAGCGAAATCAGCGTTGGAGGTGCCAACAATCATGGAGGCAGCGTTGATGTAATGAAAAGAGAGAATGCAATCATGGCGGACGATCGCCACATGAAGTCGTAGGCCTCTCCACGTGAAGTCGTAGGCGTCCGCAGTCAGTCAGTCATTCAAATGATATTGACTGTTCCGGTGACGCAGACGCTGCGGCAGACCAGCCCTGAGGAAGGCCTCGACAAGATGGTCGAAACATTGGTACCACAGCCTTCGACCGGACAGCCAAGATCATTTGCATCTTCTCCCCAGCTCGCTATCGTCACCGCCCGTTTTCACCACCTCCGCCACCTCTACTATCGCTTATGCAGGAGCTACCTCCAGAAGACTCCGCCAGCATCTCCAACGCCACGGTCTCCATAACATCGTCGCCGCCGCCTCCATCACCACGCCTAGCAACTCCGCCGCGACCACCTTATTCAACAAGAATCCTATAACGCCCCAGGTCGAAAATTCTCTTTGCGCTCAGTGTACGTAGGTGGCCGAGGTGTCTACCGCAATCTTAATCGTCGTCGCCTTTACTACCAATATCAACTCCAACATATCTCTTACTATATCTACCACTTTCTTTTCAACGATCTCTGAAAGTCCCGCGTCTTATTTTCTCTTTCGGTACAGAGCACGTTACTGAGGTGTCAATAATCAAGGTGAATGGTATCGCGTCATTTCTGCAGCTACCCTTACCGCCATCTCCCCCAACACCGCAGTCACCCTTGCGTCTTCAACCCGTTGAGGTTGTTTTAACGTCCCAGATCCTATCTTCTCATTGCATACGGGCGATTGCCTTTATATTCACGGAGTGTAAGGCACCTAGGCGTCCATCTCCTTAGGCAGTCTCACCCTCCCCAGTCCCATCTATTCCGCCCCCACCGCCATTTCTACTACCTCCATCGCCACTGCCACCGACGTGTCGATAGCCATGATGGATATCGAGGCGCCGAAATCGCCGTCGTTTCCGCCATTACCGCCTCCACAACCTTATCCGCACTTCCGTTTTCAAACATTCAAAATCATAGAACGTCCCATTTATTGATTAGTGACTTCGGGCGCGTCAATGGCTAAGGTCATTATTTCCGTAAGTGTATTGCATGAGTATTCCTCGAGAGGTGGCGGTGATCTTCCCCGATGTATTATGAGGTTCGGCGCCGACCTACCGTCTGCTAGCGGGGTTTCCGTCAACCAGGTATCTTCCATCAGTTGGCACCGCCCCAGCCGAGGCAAGCTCAAAGTTCCCGACTGATTTCCCGGAGTGTGTGTGTGTGTGTGTTAGTGTAGCGCATGTAAGCGTAAGCGTAGTTAAGTAACTGGTGAAGATAAGACAAGGAAGAGGAAGGAAATATCGCGCGTGGTCCGTGGCCCGTTTATTAGGGTAATGCTTCGGCCTTCGCCTGGCGGTGATCGGAGAAACCAAGGAAACCTACCGATCAGAGCAGCCGGGAGCTAGAGGAACGTCCCAGATCGCTTCTTGTCATTTAGTAAGAGACGTTTTTCCAG
>BOPP01000001.1:5996366-6017009 GCA_017312745.1 Gryllus bimaculatus
CCCTCTCGCGCTCTCTCCCTCTCTCCCTCTCGCGCTCTCTCCCTCTCGCGCTCTCTCCCTCTCTCTCTCTCTCTCTCTCTCTCTCCATATATGTGTGTGTAATATACATTATAAACAAAGTAAATTATTTATTATAAAACGCTATTAACAATATTAAAATATGAAGTTTAATATTTAATGAATACTTCATAGTTTTAAATTAAAAATAGTCATACGAGGAAGGATTAGAGCATTGTATTTTTCATTCTATGATGCAGATGTCAACAGATAGAATTCTAATAAAAACGCATGATATCGATTTAAAAAAATAAACATTCGCTGACATACAAACTTTCCAGTTCAGGACCGACGAAAGCCGACAGGATTTAACAAAATGCGTTTCTAGCCTCTTCTAATTTTTCTTTTTTTAGATTTCTTTCTCTTTTCTCCTTATTCTTTTTAGATATGTTCTTTCTCTTCTTAAGTACTTATTCACCGCTCCGACTCCAGGCACATGTAAGCGATCCATGCCCCATTCTTTTGTTTCGGGCACACTCCTTGCGCGAAATATCACAGTGGCCCACGATCACTCGCTTGACACCTAGAAAGAGGCCTAACTTCTTCAACACTGTTTCCGATTGCGTTGGTCACACTCCAATACGTAGCACCGCTTGTCAAGCGGAGTACGAAAGAGAAGAGCTTTCACACGCCTCTGGAGAACAGTAAGAAGCACTTCCCCCTTCTTTGCTTCATAAGCCAAAGAGCTGCGGCGCATGTACCCCAACATGACAATATACTCCCACCAGGACTACTGGCGGGGGGATTAGAAGAAAAAAATAAAAAGTCGAACACATTGTCCATACACACCACTGGGCTAAAATACAGCGAGAATCAAGATTCTCCCAGGCTAAGGACAGAACATTTTAGATGTTTCTAAAATTTTCTTGTGTTTCTCATTTTTATTTTTCTTACACTTTTTTTCTTACACACTGTGATTGCATCAGTAACATATCCAACAACTTGAGTTACGCATCTGAATTTGTTTTGATAAAAAAAATGCGTTACTTGTCTTGGTTTTTTATGCATTTTTAAAACATTTTAAAAGCATTTTATTGATCATTTTTATGATGTTTTAGGTCATCAAAATCTGCTCCTTCGTTATTTTATTTCATATCCTAGGGATACTCATACTCACAAATGCCCGACTGTGAGTCGAGGGTAATCAGTAAATTAAGATAATTTTTCACTCAAAATGTTTTGGTCGAATGTGTCATATTACAGATTATGTGGAATGACGCAGGCTTAACTCAGCTCATTCTGCGATACTAGTTTATTCGTCTAAATGTTTATCCGAAAATATTTTTACGAGTAGAGAGAAGGTTATGTAATGCTGCGAAAAAAACGGCGAATATTCAGCGAAAAAACCCCCAAAATTAGAAAAAGAAATCTTTTAAAGAGCTTACGTGGTTTAGCAAGAATTCGTGTTGTGGGTCCTTGATACCGAAGAATCGAATGACGGCAAAACCTTTGTCCTGTGTGTCTGTCCATCTGTAAACAACAATAGCGGCTAAACAGTTCAGCCGAACTTCTCCAAAATTGATATTCTCCAATCGATCTAGCTGATGTCGCGGTCCCTAGAATTCGAAACCGATATTTCAACTTTGAGAGTACTTTATATGAAGCAACTGGGACATTTTTAAAATAATTCGATCGATTTTTTTGAAAATTATTTTCAAAAATATGGCTCTATCATTTTTGATTTTTTGAAGTTTAAGAGAATGGTGCAGGTCCCATGTTCGTTAAAAACTCTAATTTTTAAAAAA
Organism: Gryllus bimaculatus; assembly: GCA_017312745.1. NCBI lineage: Eukaryota > Metazoa > Arthropoda > Insecta > Orthoptera > Gryllidae > Gryllus > Gryllus bimaculatus. The sequence goes on from BOPP01000001.1 coordinate 5,998,169, forward strand.
ATTGCAAATGTTCAAAATTTGATAGGAATCTTCTTACAACTAAAATATTAAAGATAGAGATTTTTTCCTCAATGAAATATGTTCCATAAAGATTTTAGTACTTTCCGCGTAATTTTTCGTGAAAATAGGGCGAGAAAGGACGTGCTGTTTTAGCATCACTAGTTACTTGAAAGCTTCGTGAGAAGTTAAAATTAATAGTTACTAAAACATTGGGGGTGGGGACATTTCCCTCATCCCCCACCCGTGGATCCACGTCTTCTGTTCTGTAATATAGGGAGTAAAAGTATAGGCACATGAATAAATCTTGCTCTTCTCCCACTTCCAGAAAAGCACATAAGATTTTCTATGACCCGTTAATTTACGGAGGGCCCTGGAAGTGGAGAAAATAAATGCCGAAAGGCTAGAATTAAAAGGATACCTAACCTCCTGTAACCCTAAGCAAGGTCTGTTTGCAGTGAGTGCTCTACAAAAGGGTATAAAAGCTATATTCGGATATATGCAAGAAGATGATCTCGAATCTTTCGATTATAAATACTTTTGATACGATTTTTGATCTGTAAATATCATAATAATCAGGATAAGGATTATAGAGCTGTTCAAGCTGTTCAATAGAGCTAAGTGATTGGTGCAGTCGCGAAGGATTCGCCAGTTTTGTACACGGAAACAACGAAATGTCTTTATGTCGAATAGTAGAGATGTGGCACCGTATAAGAACTTCCAGTATTAGAAGCTTTGGCTGCACCTTGGCAAATACGTCCGTGAGTAAGATCTATTTCTAGCCAATTCGGAGATAAATCATTGGATTTCGAGGAACTTTTCATGGAAGGCTCCGTGGAATTTTCAAAATAATTCCTGGAAAAATAGAAAAAAAAGCTCTACAGTTTGCTCGTAATAAAGAAAATCAGAATTTTCACATTTTTCGATTTTATTAAAATTATTCGGAGACAAGAATCAAGGAAGGGAGTCACCGGCTCCAGAGGCCTGTGGAGCATCAAAGGAGGCAATGAAGCCCATTATATAATTAAATATTTTAATTTGTTATTTGGTCGTTAATCGTATTTATCTTTTAATTTGCAAGTTATGTGAATATGATGATACAAATTATCAAGTCACACGAGGATCACCGTGTATTATGGTCACGGTTCTGAAGAATTCCAACATCGAAATAGCGGGCCAAGAGCTCTTGTGAACAGTCGAGGCCGAAAGATAGGTCTAAATAATCGGAATACAAAGGATATATTAATGCAAGGCAGCTCCAGCAGTCGCCAACAGCTGAGTGTTCGGCCAATCTGCTTCTCCTTTGATGGAGCAAATGACCGACACGCGGTGGAGCGGCGAAGCCCTGACAATGATCGTTCGGGGCTACAAGCAAGCAACTCATCCGACATCTCGAGTTCGACCGAGGTACGATACCGAAATTTGTGGAACTGCCTAACGAAATGTTAGAGTTTTTTTTTTAAGGACTCACTTTTTCTTCTTTGCCACGCAACCAGGATTTCTGCTCGGCGACAGATGGAGCAAGCGTATGTTCGTGGAGGTGCGGAACTGCCAACAGCTGCCGGGGTTCGGCGCGGTCGCTGGTGGAGGCGGACGGGCGGCGTGGCGGGCAGCAGGAGAGACAGGGACGGGCAGGGACAGGGGGCAGGGGCCTCTCATCGCCCCTCGACCCTTCTCGCCCTCCCCTGGCATATTTCGGCCCCTCTGCTTTGTGATGGGCCCATAAGTAAATCCGCCGATCCCATTGATCCGTTAGGGGCTGTTGATGTGTGCACAAACAGGCCTTAAATTGTTTGTTACCGATATAGGAGAACGCGTTCCTTTGTTAGCGCGTTCCCTATGTAAAATCAGAAGTAGGTGACCCTCTGTTTAGCGGCACGTTATGACAGGCGATGTGGACTTTCGAGTATATGAATAAATATCTGCGGCCAGTTTTGATAGAGGTCGCCATAAAATGTTTTCTACGATAATGCAATTTTTTACACGTGTATGCGGTCTGAGATTTTTCAATGTGCCAAATATTTAGCTTATATACTGCGCCAAAAGGTCGGATCACAGATACCGAGGAGCCCTGCACCCGGTTCGCATTAGTCTACTGCAATTATTATCAGAAAATGTTATAAATGTAATTAAATATGGGAATTGGTTTTCAAAAAGAGCACTTACGTATGTAACATATTTTTATCTTGAGCAACGTGTGTGCTATTTACAGACAAATTCTGTATCGACCGAATCATGCTTTTTTATTTTGCATTAGCAGTATTTTTTCAGGCGGTGCACCCACCGCGGTGGGGGAAAATGCTGGAACAAAGCTATATATTTTAATGACGGACCTGGATATTAATCTGAGATGAAAGTAGTCATCTGACGTCTTCACTAAATACACTCTATTTTGGAAGCAAATATGCGACAGTACATGACACAAACTCATGACGCAGTGAACTAATTGAGGCTTTGACGTGGTGAAGAATGTACGAATAAGTCACACAAAATCGTAAATTAGTTGTACGTCGAATAAGATAATAGTTCTAAGATCCCATTCCAGTTCGGCGCATGTAAGTAGAAAGTCACTAGAAGAAATAGATTATGCAGGTCTCCCGAGATCGAGCTAGCATTAAGTGAGACAGCTTTAACACAACACATTTTCTGCTTGCCCTCTTAAAATTTCGTATGTCCTATGAACGTTTTTATGTCAACGCTTCAATTAAAGATAACTATAATTTCCAAGGAGTACGAAACACAGTATTATGTTTATAGGTGTAATTTTCTTAGAGTCTCTGAAATGTATTATGCAGATGATTTAGATATAACTATTTACGCATTGATTTCATAGTTTTCATGGAAAATGGGGATGCATTCTAATTTCCTAACACTTTGTTCAAAGAATGCACACCTGATACCCTGGGAATTCACCTACTGAATCTTGAAAGCAAACTTCTAGACTTTCCCGTGAAGTGTTTCTTTACTATAATCCACTTACACAGAGAGTTGTGAAAGAGCAAACAAACTTTCCAGCCAATAGAACTTAGTATCAAAGCAAGCTGCGAACATAGGCTTTCATCCATTCAAAGACTGAACCCTGCTCTCAGCTGAGATAACTGGAAGAGAGCTTTTGTGAAGAACTAACAAGGTTCTGGTTAAAAAGATTGCAAATAAAATTTCATATTTTAGAAACGATGCCAACCATTGCACGGTCATGACGGAATGTAACAAAAAGGGTAAAATAGAATGCCATTACAATGCCATTTATGCCATACGGATGCAAATTGATAAATATTTCTGAGATTCAATGCGATATTGCGCGAAATGAATAAATTGAACATGTAATGTGGGGATTCACTCAAACGATGGGCAGGTAGCGCAACTAGCAACAGTGTTCAGCGTAGTTCACGTAAATAGGCAATGAACAGTAAAATCGTGGAGTCAACGGGCCCGAATGCGCTGTGAATGCAAGCGATCAGAGGGGAGAAAAAAGTCATCTGGCCTCAATACAAGGTACTGACGAAAATAACGTATTTATGATGATCATGCAATGTCACTAATCCTAGAGTGCAGGAATTCTGTAGCTTTCACATATCTATGTAAGCACATGTAGCAGTTCGGACCATTTGAAAACTGAATTAATTACGTGATTTTAGTTTTGTAGAAGATAACCGAATTCTCTCTAAACGCAAATTAAAATTATGGCGTATCAAAAAATACATTTAACGCGTTTTTGTGAAAGTCTCATTGCAATTCCCACGCTTTTTTTATCGTCGTTCGTGTTGCAATTCTTCATACTCGTACTGCAATAAGAATGTATAGCAGTTCGCGTCTCGTCCACGTTTGCAAATACGTGAGCCTCTGCCTGCGATAATCGAGTAATCTGCGTTCGTGCATCCATCCATCCGACACTCACTATTAGTACAGTTCCCGCCCACCGGTCGAGACAAATGAAGTCTCAAGGTGATGAACTGATGGTTTATCTTCTAATACATTCAGATTCTAAAAAATGATTCGAAACTTTTTACTTTTTATTTTTTAAGCAATGCGATTTAACGGTGGCCGCTCGAAACACGTGCCCCAAAGCCACCGCCACTTGCAGTCAACACTCACCGAGCTGGATACTCGAACTTGATTAAATTTCGACAGCTGGTAGAACACCTTGTAAAACCCACATCACATATTCATATTTTGAAGTGCAATGTTCGTATTAGAAATAGTGTTTTAGAGGTGTTTTGCATTTTAAGCCACCTTTCGTGACCACCGGGTCTCAGCTGCGGGCAAAGCGTTGCATCGACTGCGCCAGGAACGTTGTGCAACGTCCGTCAACCAGTGTCAGATTTCTAGCTCGCTCGTTCTTTCGCGAAGTTCAGATTGACAAGCGTTCTTAATAATTCTACCGAAGTCAATTGTAACGATTTCGTAAATCAATGTTATTATTAAGCCAACTAAAAAAGTACCTAACACACGGAGCACTTGAAGACATTCTACGTTTTGACATTTATTTTATTACACCTCATTGTGAAAATATTGTTTCCAATCGAAGAGTGAAAGGTATTTATTTATTTATGTAGTAGTAATAGGGCGTGTTATATTTCACCCTAAAGCGTTTCTCGCATCCTAGCCTTCATATCTCTCTATCGGTGTAATCGTCATTACTCAATCCTCTTTTTATCATTGCCTTTTACTCTTTCTCCCTTCCCCCACACCTTTGTCTAAGTCTTCCTTTTCTTCGATGGGTAACTCGTCTTTGTCCATACCATCAGAGTGTCTAGCGCGATGAGTGTTGCTTTTAAGATGCCAACTCAATGTTTCCTCAAAAAAGGCAGCCCACGGCATCCGTCGATGAATGACAGGTCGCTGGAGATTGTACCGCACGGACGCCGGTGTTTACAGTAAGCGGGGCAGGGCTTGGTCCAATCGGAAGGAAAAGATTCATCATCATGTTGACAACCTGTAGGATAATTATCGTTTTTGATAACTTTGTTATGTGTAGCACATACGACGGTGCTCATGGGATAATCCCCTTTTGTAGGGTAACTACAAAATTACATTGCAATACAATTCTATAAGATTTGAACGGTATGTTGTAGAAAAGGAAATGTCTAGCAAAGGTACACATTTTCTTTTATAAGTCACTTTATAAGTACATTGAAAGAATGCACTTTTCAGAACAACTCTTTCGAGCGTTCGGATTAGGTTGACAATGCTGTATTGTGAGGTGGGTAGTGGCCATGGCTCGAAAGAACATACGTTTCTTTTTATTGAGGATTTGCGTAAAAGACATTTTTAACATATGAAAACTATTTAAAACATTCAGCGACGCAGTATTCAGCTAGCAAAAAATAGTTTGTTAGTGATAGTGTGATAGTTTAGAAAGAAAATACTCTTTGTGGGTAATTATCTGTATATCTTTTTTGATACTCATAAAAATATTAATTTGAACGTCTAGAACCGCCTAAGTCACCCCAAAATTTAAATAATGTTATATCAGAAAAAATCTGTATTAAAAGCCCTGAATTTCAACGAAATTAATGGCCTCATCTAGAAAGACAGTTAAAACTTGGGATCGGACCAGCAACAATATTCTTGTACATACGAACATTGTGCATGACATTTTTCACAAAAAGGTACATTTTATTCCATCATTGCTCTTAATATTATTGGTCTTTGATGCACAAATCCATTTCTTTAGCTACCTTGTTTCATATTGAAAAGAAAAAGGGTCCAACTTGATTCAGTATTCTTTTGTGCAACAGCAAGCAAGTACCACCCAAGAAAATCCATCAAATGAAGCGCCCCTCTCCTCCCACGTCACGTATCAGTGTGCGTCCGCCACCTCACAACGCTCACACAGCAGAGTCCCCAAGGCTGAAGAGCAAATGTTTGAGCGTCGGCCACCCTCTCAGGCAGCGATACGCGCGCCCTCTCACACTCCCACGCGCCAGCGCAGGTGCCACTCGACCCGCCGCCCCCGCCTCGCCCCCTCCTCTTTCCCACCGATCCCTTCTTTTTTGCGCGCGCGTGTAATGCGATAGCCCCCGGGCGCGGGCGGCGCGGCCGAGCCGGGCGACAGATCTCCGCGGGCGATAGCGCCCTTTCAGCGCCGCCCCGCCCCTCGCCGCCCCCGCGGCGCCCTAAAAAGAGCGCGCCAGGGGAAACTAAACGAATTTGGAGAGGATTTAGACGTACCGGTGCGTGTTTACACTTCGTCCCCCCGCCCGCTAAAAAGAGCCCCCGGCTCTAATCCTATATTCATGGTATTCAGCTCAGCTTAGCGGTGATTCGCTGGCTACCTGGCCACGTAAAAAACGCAAACAGCCGGGCGGCGCGACGCCGGTCACAGCGGAGTCTAGCAAGGGACATCGCAATACTTGCCACATTTACAATGCCAGGGCTACATTTTTGATATTTACAGAGCTGGTGCCGGTACTAGAGATTCTTTGCACAGCGTGAAGCGCTTTAGCGTATATTATTTTGAGCCTCTGCACAAGAGTAAACGAAGTTCCGTGTGTGCAAGTCAGTTTCAGCAGCAGTCTGGAGGAGAATTCTAGCGGCCCGCCCTCCGACCTGGTTTCTACGATCAACACCGAGCGAACGCGCCACGAACCACATGATGTTTCCTTCCTCATCTTTACTCCTGCTTCATCCACTTTTTCATTATAAGGGACCTACAATACAAGCTTTTTTCTGCCGAAATATCGCGCTTTTTATCGCAGCGTTGAATACCTTTCTCTATACTGCGAATATTACTCCGTATATACGTACGTATACGAGAAAGTACAAATGATGTGTGTGGGCTTCACTAGCGTGCAAAAACAGAATTCTTTATGAAAGAGTATTTCTGAAGCAGACCTTAACCTTCAATTGCAAAAAGTGTGTGTTGATCAGTGTATGGCAATCAGTAGATTTAGGAAATGTGTTAAACATTTTAAGGAAAGGAAAATTGATATCGATTGTCTTTCCCGCACTGGTCCCCCTAGAACAGCCTTCAATGACAAGAACTTGGCGCGTTCCTGTTGAGGGGGCTTGAACTCCTCGTTGGAGAAGGTCACATATAATATGACCTGATTAAGAGTACGGAATTACCACAAAGCGTGTTGCAGATGGGTGCCACTCAAATTGAAAGAACCGCAAATAACAATCTGTACGTTTGGCCGCAGAACTTCTGACTCGTTAAGAACGCGAGGATGCAGTTTTCTTGCGATGACGATACTTTACCACGACGAGCTTGAAAACAAGCCTCTGGCCATAGTGTAGCGGGTTTCTATATCCAGGACCATGTCATTAGCCAGCAAGGTGAAGGGATCTGTCTTCTGGGATGCGGAGGGCATTCTTCTACCTGAGAGATATTTTTAAATTACCACAAACATGACTCAAATATGTGCAAATCAATGTATCTGATGTTGAAGACTAATAAAGATTGTACTTTTAATGGGTCATGGTCTTTGTTTTTCAGCCCTTTTATTTTTTAAATAATTTGTTGACGTTTCTAACGCACCTTGTTTTACATCGTTTGCATCGTGTGATGTTTATTTCAAAAGCCCCACCATCTATTAGAAGAGGAAGTTACCCGGATAATACCACTGGTTACATCTAATGTTCTATTTTTAAAACAAATTTCCTGTTAGATGATTACTGATTCCCTGTTAGATCATTGGTGCAAAATTCATATATTCTCTTAGTGCGACGTTTTTGCATCACGTTTGTATGGCCATTTTGCCTGAAATTTTGAAATTTAGATAAGAAACAAAAAAAAGTAATAAAAGAATCTGTCGGCTACGAAATAATAGCAGGATACAAAAGAGTTCTATTTGAAACTTCCCGATACTGGCTACATGTCACTTCATCACGTCTAAGACAGTTCTATAAGGACGACAAAGGAAATTGAACATATGTGCCCCCACAAATCTTCCAAAAATTGCCAAAAACGACAAACGCTTTCAAGCCAAACAGACTCGTCGAATCAACGAAAAGAAATGCAACGAAATAAATAAAAACTTTCTCAACCGGACAAATCATCAACAAAAGATTCGCGAGAAACGCCCATAAAATTCCGCAGAAAGCAGAATATACAGCTAACACGGAACGAACGGGTTATGGGGACGTTTTTTACGAAAAAAAAAGCGCGCAGGCGTGCGGTGCGCGGGGCATTGTGAGCAGGCGATGGTCTCAGCGTGTCTCCAGGGGGCGGCGGCAGGCGCTGCGCCTTTGTCACCGCGATCTAGTGCGTCACGCCGCCGCCGAGACAAAAGCGGGCTGCGGCCCGCTGTCGCGCGCGCAACCCTTGGCGTCCGAACGCATCAATCACGGCTTCGAGATAACACGCTCGCTTTTTTAATGCGAGACTTGCTGTTTTAATAGCCGCTTAGCTGATGACTAAGTGAATTATCGGCGAGTCGAGTTAACATGATAAAAAACACGTGTGTCCGGGGTGGCAGGAAGCAGTTTCACACAAAAATATGGCTATCTGTGGAAGCAGCGTTGGCAACCCCGTTTGATCAGAAGACCGATGAGGGATCAGCGAAAAACTCTGATAGGCAACAAACACATCGTTTAACGACACGATGATTCGGAGGATATGCGAATTGCGTAGGAGTGCGCAGGTTAAAACGAGGAAGGGAGGGGAGCAGTTATATTTCGGGCCAATCTCGGTGCCCTTTTCCATTACACATTTTTGTTTAGATATGACAGTTTACTAAGAAATAAATAAAACATACTTATTTAGATAATAAGTATAAGGAGGATGAATTGGAACTTTAATTGCTGATACATTAATACAGTTGATTTCATGTTAAACCATTTACAGAGTTACCAACTTATTTGGATAGCCTCTTTTTGAAATGAGTATCAATTCCCCAAATTGTCAGCTTGAAAAAGAGGAAATAAGGAGTTGATCGCATTTACGGAAAGAAAAAGTGTTTTATTATGAAGGGTTACGCGGACTGTTTCCAAATTTTCAGGAGGCCATATTCCCCTAACGAATTTCAAAAAATGTGTTAATGTTCAGATGTACCTTAAAAGACTTTTAAAACGATTCAAGCACAGTGAGTAATTTCGATTGACATGCTTTTCTATTAAAAATAGGAATTATAAAAAATATCAACATATTTTTAAAACGTCTGACACTGCAAAACGTCACGAAATTGTTTATACAGAGGCCGACAGATGTTCGCAACAGAATTACTGCATAATCTGGGTTAACTTAAGGTGATGTCTATACGCTAACATAATTTAAGTACTTCTCAATCGCCTAATGATCTTTATCAGAGTATTAATTTAAAAATCAAATATAGTAAGCATGTAGGTTGTTGATAATGACTTCTGCTCCTTGACACCAACTTTAATAAAACATTAGTCTTGTAAACCTGAATAGGAAACCGCATCGCATGGCTGCATTAGAATAGAGTTAAATAGGAGACTCCAAAACTTGGATGGGTAAATTTGATACGCATTCCGAACACTTATAGCCGTTGAAGAACGTAGGAAAATGGAGATCTTTCTGAGGCGAAGCATTTCCGCATTGAATCAAGTGAAAAGAGGACCCTGCGGCGCGAGGGAGACGCACTGGGCGGGGCGCAGCGAATGCGCTGGCGGGTGGGTCTCTCGAGCGTAATTTTGCGCCTATTCCCCAACGGGCGTGTGGCGGGCAGCGGGCGCATGGGGCAGCTGCGTCGCCGCCTGCGGGGGGCGAAGTGAGCCGTCACGGCGCATGACAGGTGACCCGGCGCGGCGGCGAGGGGATTCCCCGGCGGCATGATCCCCCCTCCCCCCTGCGAGTGATCCGCACCGCCGATATTGCCCGCTAGGGAGACTTTCTGACACTGTCGGACCTTGGTGACTGAAAATACTGGTAGCAAAGTTGTGAAAGTTGCATCGGATATGGTCCCGTTGAGCGTAAAACTGCGACGTTCTCTGAGTATTGCAACACTACCTGTGACACTAGTTATTACTTATTAGACCGTGCATATACAATGTTCATGATTCTAAAATCAACTGGCAAAAAATCAGTTCATAAAATGAACTTCATGTCATTTTCTTAGAAGTTTTGGAAGAGAATACTATGAATAGGAAACGGATTTGTATCAATGTCATTTTAGGCTTTTTCAAAAGCCAATTTAGTCCATTTTAGTTTTCAAAAAATTAAGCAAGTCGTATTTTTGGGGAACTATGAGTTACCAAAAATTGGAACTCTTCAAAATATTTCGGTTTCTTTCTACAACTATAACATTGAGAATTTTCTCTTTATGAAATCTGTGAAAAGACAAATCTTTAAATAAGATCTTATAAAATTTTTCAAAAGTACGAGTGGTTTTCGCGTGTAATCTAGGAAGTTAGAAAAAATAATTTCTAAAAATATCGCACAACTACGTTATTGATGGTAGAATTGTTTTCCTGAATAAAATATGATCTAAAAATTAGATCTTTAAATGAAGTCATTCACAATTTTTGAAAACCACGCACAAACAAACAATAGTTTTCACTGATTTCTGCTTGAAGTAACGGGAAATTCAATATTTTCTCAAATCGGCTAAACGCTCTTTCCAGATTTTTTCTGTAATCAGGCGCGGATCCACGGGGGAAATCCCCTCCTCCTCAAATTTTTATGTAACTCTTAATTTTAACTTGTCATGAAACTTTTAGTCAAAAATATTTTCGGATAATCATTAAAACGAATAAAATCGTATTGCAGCATGAAATGAGTGTGGCCTGCGACATTTTACACAAACTGTAATGACACATTCTTGCAAAACATTGTTCATTTCCCCTCCCAAGAAATTTCATTGTGGCCCCTTAAAGCTAATTCAAAAGCAGCACAAAAAACAAGACAATTAATTATTGCGCTCAATACATATCTATTTTGTCTCACTTGTTCATTCTGAACTGCAATATTTCTCCTGTATTCATTCTCTAATTGTTCGTCTATATTGAACTATAGTTCCTAATACCGCTAGCTGTAAACTGTTCTTTTACGCGACTTCCAGAAGCTTCATGTTTTTCAATCGATCTACTAAATGGTTTAAATATTTAAACCCAGGTATTGTCCACATATCTTCACCTCCAAACAATATACGTACAAGGAAACAAAACAGTGGTGTTTTTGAATCACACCCACATAACCACTTGAATTTGTTGTAAAAATCATTTTTACTTTCTCGCTACCGCGGTAGCGAGAAAGTTATGTAATGCTGCGAGAAAAAATGATGATTTTTCGGCACAAAAACACTTATAACAGGGCACTGGCAACGAAAATGTGTATAAATCCAGATGCTAAATTCAGAAAAAAAATCCCTAACACGCAGTGCAGCAATAATCCATACTATGCGGGTCATTGATACCGAAAACTCGATTGACGGCAAAACGTCTGTCCGCCCGTCTGTTTGTGAACAACGCTAGCGGCTAAACCTATTCCGCCTATTTCTCCAAAACTGAGATTCCCCAATCGACTGACTGATATCGCGGCTCCTTGAATTTGAAATCGATATTTTAATTTTTGGGGCTATATTACATGAAGTCCCTGCGGCAGGTCTCTTGTTCGTTGAAAACCAGAATTCTCGAAAACTGAAAAATGTTTTCGGCGTCTTCCTTCAACTACAATTATGAAGATAAATACTTTTTATTAATAAAACATGTTCATGAAAAAACACTTCTAAAAATAATGCCATATTCGATTGTTCTACAAGAGTATTTTTTTCGAAATTTTGTGTCAAACATAGGTAATTTTTTATTTTCTTTAAAACAGCACAATTTATTTTGATTACCCTTACATAGCGAAAAGGACTCTAAAGGAAATTGTGCAGATCTCATATTCGTTGAACTGTCTGCTTTTTCGAAAATTTTGAAAAATTAAACATTTTTCGGCGCCTGCCTACAACTGCAATTGTGGAATATATATTTTTTTCTCAATGAAATATGTTAATGGTTGGTTGGTTGTTGGCGATTCCGGGCGCGTTATACCGAGGTCGTTCCGTAAGTGTAGTACATGTTTTCCTTGTGGAAGTTAATTTCCCCCGCTAAATAGTGAGATCCGGCGCTGACCTACTGTTTCAGGGTTTCCATAAACAAGTCCACTTCCACCACCGGAGCATTGCCCCAGCCGGGGCAAGTTCTAAACTCCCGATCGGTCTCCCGGCATGTGTAGCGCAGTGCATGTTAGTGAAAGTGTGAGTTAGGGGCCGTCCGTAAATTAGGGAACGCTAATTTTTAGTATTTTATGTGTAAGGGGCCGTCCATAAATTAGGGAGTATTTTCCCTCGGTATGTGGAAGAGATCTTCCACCGTTTATGTTTATATATATATATATATTTATTTATAAATATATATATATATATATATATATATATATATATATATATATATATATATAAAAATCGAGTTTGAATTAGTTGCTGGCACCTCACAATTAGATTGGGAACAATTTTTGGGTGAAGCGATAACGCATAGACGTGATAATTTTTGATAACCAAGCCGATCTCTCGCCTTCGTGCATGTCGCTTGGGAAGAGTTTTCTACACCAATTTAATTGCATTCTAGAATATAGATAAGTTTTGAATATCTACTTCGTAATCTTAGATTAAATAAAAAAATAATGAACGCTATTTCCATTTATTGTAGTAAATTACCTACCAAATGACTTTAATTTATTTAATTTTTCAAAACATAATTAGTTAATACTTTAATATAAGACAAAACAATAGAATTATTTCAGCAAATTTTAAAAAATAGTGTTACGTAACATCTAGCTAACGTCCCCTACCCCTATGTAATGCAGCCTCAAACCCCCTCCCCCGTATTTGGCGATACGTAATTTATGGACGATCCCCAAGGGGGAGGATAGGACAAGGAAGAGGAAGGAAAGATCAGTCTGTGGCCCGTTTGTTAGAATAATGCTGCGGTATTCGCCTGGTGCTGATCCGAGAAACCACGGAAAACTTCCGATCAGAGGAGCCATCCTCTAGAATTCTCCTACAGACAGTGATTGAATTGGACCTAGCTTACAAGGTAGTGTCGAATGTCTTCAACTGTCGAACCTAGGACCACCCGGTCAGAGGCAATGCAGTGACATAAAAAATGTGTTCATCAAAAACAGATATTCAAATAAGGTTAAGTTGAATTTTTCGAAAATGTGAGAATTTTTTGTGTAATTTGGCGTTCCGAATTCACTGCAGTTCGTGAACGTAATTCCAGGCAGTTGGATGCTTTGTAAGTTAGAATTTGTATATTATTTCATATTTCCTTGTTCGTTTCGAACAATCGAGCTTTTGTTATACATTTACTTTTAGTATTTTAGAAATTATTTAAAATCTACTTGAAACATAAATTGCTAGCCTGCAGGGAACATCAGATTAGAATGCAACATTGGCTCGGGAGCTACTTTTCGTGAATTAAGTCTTATTTTTGAGACGTGTTTTACTTGTATGAAGAGCAGTTATACTACGATATTGTGTACAGATGTTCTCGTGTGTACTGGTTTTTTGTATACTTTTTGTTCCCATATCATTTTTTTCCAATTGAATAAATATTTTTATAGTCAACTAACGACAAAAAAATCTGTAGAACAACAGTCTGCATCATTCACAATACAAGCTCAACCAAAGAATGAACGTTAATTGATCTAGGTGTTAACAGGAATAATCACCCAAATAACATCATCTAACTAGGTGTAAAAAAAAAAGAAAGAGTGTTTATGAGCGTTTAATGACATATTCTAAACAAGCTAAATGTTGCACTATTCGTTTAAATACATTTAAAAATATTTATTAATCTTACAATTTAGAATAATTAATTTCAGAATCAATTCCAAAAGGCATTTCAAATATTTTATACACTTCATTCCAGTTCAGGCAAGAAACGAAATGCGACATTAATGGTATAAAATTAAACTAATTGTGTAGGTCAAGTATGTAGATACACTACAAATAGTGGTGCTATAACAGAACACATTTTATAACATTATTTCTAACTTTCACAATTTTCAAAAACTGTCACACAGTAAACGAAAACGAGATCTGTACGATTTTTAAGCGTTCTTTGTTGCATCCCTAGCAAAAAAATACTGGAGCCGATTTTGAGAAAATAAGTTTAAAAATCACCTACATTTCACGCAACATGACCTTAATACATGACATTTCCTTAAACAACAGATTTCATGAACGGAAAATCTCAATCTTCAACATTGTAGTTGTAGGAAGACGTCAAAAAACGTTGAACTTTCACAATTTTCGAAAGATAAGAGATCTCAACGCGTCAATAGGTCCGCGACGCACGAGGCGTGCGCCAATCCGTTGTGAAATTCACTAAATTGCATTCTGTTTTCCCTCCCTACCACAAGCGCCCCCCTCTCAGCTCGAAGCCCAGACGCATGCCGGTCTCGTCTATTAGGACGAGAGAGAACAGTGCGTGGAAGTCGCCTGACCCCTCATCAGCACTTCCCACTTTTGAAAAAGTCATGTGAGGCTTAAAATTGTAACAAATTATCGAATTATTTCAAGAAATGTCCTTCCAAATCCTCTTCGCTCGTGGTGCGCCAACAGAGTGAAAACGTGGAAAACTATCGATCAGAGTTGCCGACTTCTAGAATTATCTAGGCAGTGCGCACTTGACTTCGCCCTAGCTATGAAGTGAAGTCCAAAATCGGCCACTATCCTGACTCGAACCCTGGTAGTGGCAACACGTTATTGCCCTGTGCCAGTAGGTTAAATCGAAAAGTATTTCACGATTATCTAGGGATAATACAACTTAAATTTAAGCTGTTCAGCGTCAGATTCCCCACACGAGTACCTCCGCCCTTGGAGGCGCTCCTTGCAGCTCGGCCGCGGGCCTCCGTCCACCACCCGTGCGCCCGCCCGCCTCGGCGGAAGCGGCCCAAACCGCAAGGCCGCACAAAAACGCGGGCCCGAGGCGAGGCAAGGCGACGCGCGCGCTCAACGCGGCCCCGTCATTACTGCAGCAGCAGCAGCAGCAAGGGCAGGACACGAAAACCAATAGCCTTTGTTCCGCCCGCACGCACGCTCGCCCACCCGCCTGATGCGCTCGTCACAACTCGGAATCGGCGGACACGGGCAGACGCTTTCCGGCCCTGCAAGGCGCACCGCACGGCCGAGCCCTTCCTTGTACCCACCTGCAATGGGCATTTCCAGTGGTTTTTACCCAGCTACCCCACGGGGTGTGGTATCTCATTCCAATGTTTTAACTACCACACCGCCGGTAGGATGAGGGACAGATCAGTGACTCGTGGTCTTTCTTCTCCTCCCTTTAGAACCTACATATTGGTGTATTGGGAGAAAATTGTGAATTTTTGATATTTACAGTATTCTATGCTTTTATTCTGAATTCAATCGTAGCAGGCGTCGGCTTTATTCTCTTGTTAAGAATTAATACCAGAAATTACGCGGAATTACTGTGTGCACACATGCAAATACTCAAGAGCCGCCACTGCAAGAAAGGGCTTCATGAAAAGTACCCCATTAAAATATTGGTTTCAAATTCAAGAGGCCGCGACATCAGATCGATTGGGGAATATCAATTTCGGGAAAAATCGGCTAAATGGTTCACAGACCGATGGCCAGGCGTTTTGTCGTCATTTGATATTTCGGCATCAAGGACTCACAAAACCTGGATTTTGGGTACATCACGAGTTAGAGGATATTTTTCTTCTTCCTAATTTAGCAACAGGATTTATCCACTTTTTCGTTAGCAGGGCTATGAAATAAGAGTTTTTCTGACGAAAATTCGCAGTTTTTTTCGAGCAGAATTACATAACTTTCTCTCGACTCCGTAGCGAGAACGTAAAAATTAACTTCCTTACCAGTTTTTGAACGCATTGACAGAGCATGAAAACGTCTAATGTTTGCTTGTATGCATTACGTGCACTTTTAAATACATATGAGAGAATTTTCATTATAGATTATCTCCTAGACATTCACTTCTTGGTGTATCGACGTGGACGTCCTTCGCAAGTCGTAAAATGAAAATTCTGACTCACAAGGTTTTCTCTCGATAACAATTATTCCCTTCCATTATTCGAATCACATAATATTTCATACTAGTGGCATTGCAATGTCGCCATCAAAGTGTCAGAACAAAGTGTCAAATGACAATATTGTTTAACAGCTTTAGTTTTCAAAATTTCACATTCGATTAAATAAATAGTTATTTATGTCACGAGTTCTCTAAATGAGTTCTTTGAAACTAATAGAGATCGATATACATACAACGTTTTTTTTGTTTTGTTATTTCTAGTTTATCGCTTATTCAAAATAAACTATCACTTTCATGAGTTAAAAATTGTTATTACTCTGTTTTCTGAAGCAAGTTGTTAGGATTAGTGGTACTGGGTGCTTTGTTTGTGACCAAACAGTTGAATGCTTTTTCAGCTAATGCAAGCGGACTGAGAAAAAATGTCCGGGAATTTCGAAGTATCGGAAGATATTTTCGTGCCAAATAATATTCTGGAGGAAGCAGAGCTCTTGTTTGATGTCTTCTAAATCTGTGAACACTTATGAGAAAGCTTATGAATTATTTTGCGATTTGTGAACGAAAAGGAATGTCCAAGGTAACGAAGAGATTTTGCTACTTTCAATGTATCTCTACCAAAATAAATGTAAAAATAAGTATTCTTTACATTTATTCTCAAAATTTGTGTGCAGTCATATTTAAACAAAGATTTATGAGCACTGATAAAATCTAAAACCTGAAGCCCACTAAAATATGTTTAATGGACTCGAGCATTTTAATGGTCGTTACTACAGACGCGCACTTAAAGAGTGCTTAGATGATTGGTTGCTAAGGGGCTAAGTGCGTGTTCACCAACATACTAAATTATTTCTTACAAAATTTCTGAAATTGCGTTCTCAATAATTGCTTGATCTCTCTTTCTGCTTTTTCAACACTTCTTATTCGGGGCACCAGTTACTATAAATGTCTTTCTTAGGCATTACAGCATCATCTATTAACAGCAAGTTTACCAAGAAAATATAACAAGGAAAACTTCCATGAAAAGTAACAAAATATCTTATTTCCAACGCGTTACAAAATTCCTTGACATTTTGTTAGTAGCAGTGTTAAAATTACCTCTCTCTCGCGCGCTCTCTGTCTCTCTCTCTCTCTGTGTCTCTCTCTCTCTCTGTCTCTGTCTGTCTCTCTCTCTCTCTGTCTCTGTCTGTCTCTCTCTCTCTGTCTGTCTCTCTCTCTCTCTGTCTGTCTCCCTCTCTCTCTGTCTGTCTCTCTCTCTCTCTCTGTCTGTCTCTCTCTCTCTGTCTGTCTGTCTGTCTCTCTCTCTCTCTCTCTCGCGCGCGCGCGCTCTCTCTCTCTCTCTGCATTTAACACTGAACGACTTTCACTTTCAAAATCAAAAATAATTATTGTCTTTAAATCAGTTTTCATACGAAGCAAAAGCCCCTGGTTGCATGTATTACTGCTTTAGTCTTGAAGCTGTTAAAATCGAAGATAACAAGAAAACAAGACAAGCTAGGGGAAAAAAATCAACACACCAGATAGTGCACATCTTTACATATATTATGTAATTTAGGATGTTATGTACAACAAAGAATACTCTCAGAAAACAAAACCTATCTGTACAGATTCTTTGTACACTGCCACAGTGCACCTGCACATTTGATCTCTCTAATGGCACTATAGAAAAATACATCACTCTGCGCAGCATTACCATATGTGGCAAGAAAAGACACCAAGTTACAGTCAACAATACAGTATGGAACTTGAAAAAATTAACTTTCATTCATACAGTATAATTAAAAAAGTTACAAATATACAACAAGCATTCTACACTGTAATCAAAACCAACTAGTATCAGTAATTACTGGTAGGTTAACATAAGTTATCGCCATCAATATCTGCATATCAAAAGCAACATCTAAAATACTGAAAACTTAGAAGTCGCCATTAAGTAACAAATCAGTCCTGTGCTGCTAATTACACTAGTGATATAAAACCTGGACGGAGGACTCGTCTTCACAGAAACGGATTTCTTTTTTACCTGAATGAGACCTGTAGACGCAGTCCAGACAACACGTCTCTTAGAGTTTCACACTACATCACAACACACTTCACTGAGCTCAGCTCGAGGCACTGCAATTATTTCATCTCGCCCACCTCACCCTGGGTCGCAGACAAACATAAATACGATCACACAAACTGCACATCCAAACAAATATCTTTAAAACTGGAAACAGCGAAAATAGCCCATGGAAAGAGGGGCATAAGCACAAACGGCAGTAAATTGGACTCTCTCAGTATTGCCTGGACTGCTCTTTTCGTAAGTCTTTGTGTGATATGCTAAAGGAAGGACAACAAGCCAGACGTGGGTTGCTCACAGCCGGCCTACGCAAGGACATTGATGGGCAAACCTTGGAGATGTTAGACTAGTGTTCCGGAAGAGACTAAACCACACATTTGGGAAATGGTACAAATAACCCTTATTAAACTATCAATATCCTGCTTCCAAATTAATGGCGAGATAGGCACACGACCCCTTAATCATCTATAAATTTCAGAAGTATTTAAAACGTACATTTTTCGTAAGTTACGGAGATCCAACGTGTTAGGACTATGAGGACCACTCAATAAATGCAAGAACCTCTGTACTTGTTATAGACTAAGAAGTTAAGATATTGAAATGCATGCCACTCAACTTCATTTGACGGCCTCCCAAACTTTCGCTCACAATCATGAGCTTTCTAAACAATAAAAACCTATTAAATAAGTTTCGTTAAGTCTTCAATTTTAATTTCCCTCAACCTCTCGTCAACATCAGTACACTTTGTGTACTGATCACCTCTGACTTGTCGCCTTTCATCTACTCGCAACAAAAAAAATCGGAAGTTAATATATACAGTTAAAA
>BOPP01000001.1:6017034-6028302 GCA_017312745.1 Gryllus bimaculatus
TCAAGCCACGCGGCGCGCGGGTGAGGCGCGAAGGCCGGGCCAACAGAGCGGCGGCGCGCGGCGCAACGGGGGCGAGACGGGACAGGCGGGGACGCGGGGCGGAAAGTGATGGTGCGGAGCGAGCGGGGGTGGTGGTGGGCTGAGACGGGAGCGTGCCCGCGGCGGGCGCGCAGCGGGCCGGCGGTCCCAGATCCAGCGCGCTGCATTCAGCCTGTGCAGCTCCGGAAGCGTGCCCAGCTTGCCCTGCAGCGTCTGCCGCTTCAGCAGGAACGTGCGGATGGACAGCAGGCCCTCGTAGCACTTGACGCACTTGTGGTACCTGCGCACGACACCCCACTCCGTCAGAGGCGCCAAGAAGAGAACGGACGGGGACTTGGACTCTCCACTGGGCAGTATTGGGATTCGGTTCGGAGAGATTGTTGGGCCATTCATTAGCACATAGTGCTCTCGACTGGTCAGGGTTGGGAATCGCCGAGGACAGATTATCATTACCACTCGAGCTGGACAGATCAGGGTGGAGAGTTCGTTCAGAAAGATTAGTGAGACATCAGTACTTCAGTCCCACGACAGATCACAATTGGGAGACGGTTCAGGGAGATTGTTGAGACATTCATTATCACTTGGAGCCCATTTCCCAGTTTCCAACCTTCTTCCTTCAACTTGCTTCCCATTACGGACTTTTTGGTTGACAAAATGGAAGAATCACATTACGTTATGAAGCATTAAATTAGCAAATTACTTTCTTTGAAACGTGGTACGCTCCTCGAATAAAACAAGTGAATATTTATCTGATTTTCTAAAACGCCACAGTGCATACAATAAAATATTCATTACTATCATCATGAAAATAAACCCTTCCAAAATAATTCAAATACACAAATCACTGAACTTCTGTACTAATTAAAAATAACGGATTCCTCGACTTTTATATTATATGATCCAAATTGGAAGCGCTCTTAGCCATGGCACGCACCTCTCCTCGCGTGAGATGTCCACGCCCACAGTCTGGATGGGCGCGTGCACGTTGGACTTGATGACCGGGGAGAAGTTCCGCAGGATGAGCCGCAGCGCGTCCACGCCCACCGTCATGTACCTGCAACACGCGCCCGTCACGCCCCGTCAGCACCAACTCCATGGTTGCTCACGCCGATAAAGGCAATTTGCAGCCACTGGCATCTCTCATAATTGTTATTTATGACAGAGTGGTAAAAGGAACATTTTATTTGGCGAGTAGGAAATGTTGCGACACGAGGCTGGTCGGACGATAGGACAACACTAAGAGCAAAATAAAACTTAAACCACGTGTGTCATATGCTATTTTTAGACTGCTTTATTGACTTTCCTTTTGTTTTAGTTTAAGTATGCAAATCACTTCATGGGAACCATGTTTCATTGAAATCCGTTGTAGCTGTTCAGACGAAAGAATTTTGTCCTTTGTTGCATTAACAGTATTATGAACATTTAAGCTCCCTTTTAGCACTCGTGCTAAATAATGCACTTTCAGCTAGCTGTGAAATGCACATTGTGCATACCCTAAAATTAAAAGCTTTTACTAGAGGCTGTCTAACAAATACGTTATGGAACCTTTACTGAAAAAATGATTCATTACAATTCGATTTATCATATCAATGGAACGATAATAATCCGAATGAATTACGGCTGGGTCCCCTCCGGGATTACCAAATTGTTTGGATTTTGAAAATTAACAAAAATAATTGCCGGTACAGGATTTTAACGTTAAAAGTACAATCGTTCGCAATTCACTCTGGTGGAATGAAATGGAGTGAATAAAATCATTAACACAGTTCATTTTTTACATTTTTAAATACAAAAACGCAGTTGTATAGGTACAGTACTGCATGAACTGATATTCTTATTACATAATTTCCAGCAAACAATAATTGCAAGAAAATTATAAAGTATCGATGGTTTCAAGCAAGTATGAACAACATACAATATTCCATTCACGCAACTTTTTTTTTCGCCAGGAGCGAACCCGTGTTATTGATGGTCCGGAATTTTGACGTCCGAATTATTGACGATTTACTGTAAAAGAATAATAAAACCATTCGACCAATCAGTTTGTTCCGGTGCGAGAGATCTTTTGAGCAAAATATGTCAGTATATATCAATCTAACGGTAGCAAATAACCGTACATTGCCCCCCCATACAAAGCGGGAACAAGGCTAGACTACTGTTGCGAAGTAAATGTACCAAATAAAGCTTAGGTTAATAATATAATTTACATCGATTCAAATGAGAATGATGTGCCTACTGACCATTTTTCTTAACAGGAGGATTTGCAGCCGATTCCAATCAGAAATCTTCTACAGCACTAAGCTGTGAGTAGCAATAGACACCACTGCGTTAGTTCAGACCAAGTATAAATAGAAGTAATGCGTTTAAAGCGAGTGCCATGTAATCGACTGTAGTGTAAACATATTTATTAAGAGTACATTTCCCTACGTAAAATGAGTAAATATCAAAATATGGAGGAGAAAAATAAGTTTTTTAACCTTTTTTTCGCGTTCAAAAGCGAAATTTCCTGAACAAATCAATTCATTTCGAACATCCTTGAAAGGGCCAACAAATGTTAACAATATTGAAACGTTTTGATTGACACAAACGCATTCAGACGAAGGCACCGACTCTTCAAACATTCAAAATAAACTAATGATAGAATAAAAGTATCAATAAGCGGCTTAATATCAAAAACGACCCCGAATTTTCGTTGAAAAAAATTAGTATTGATTTAGAAAATTTTGAAAATATGCCGAAGGCTGTATGTAAAGTACCACCTACACTAAAAGAATTGTTTTCAAAATTGCAGGGCTTCGAGTACGGCCAGATTGATCGACGATCATTTTCTACAAATCCTACGAAACTTTCACGCGCGAATAGACATTTTGAGAAAAAAGTATTAGGGAACCACACGTTGATATCTCGAAATCGAATTTCCGCGCGTTACAGAACCTTTTCTAAACTAGTATTTTACTCGGTATGTACCAAATTCTTATACGCGAAAGTAAAAAAGGTTTCAATTCCCCATTCATTACTAGCGCGCGGATTGTAATGAGTTTTTTCTATACAGTTTAGAACAATGCCGTTTAGTATAGAAATTCATCTTATGACAAAACGAAATGACCCATATGTATGTGCCTTTTTTTTTGCATTTTCCGTCCATTTCGACGTCATTTTCCCCCTTATATGTAATTTTAATGCATTTTTCGCTGATTTAATAGATTTTAATATTTTAATAGTACTTGCTTCAAACAATATTTACGAGGGGCAACAAAAGATTCCTGAGTAGCCTATTCGATTTCTTCGTTCATATATTGTAATGTCAGTCATTGTGAGTATATTATGTAACTAAAGGTTTCTGTGACGCCTGTCGGCACCACTGTCGGTCCGGCCGATTTCGCTATAAATAAAGGCTTCTTTTAAAGAATAGTCCAAACCAAACGTTTGCGAGCTGAGTTCACTTGGAAAAAAGGAAGAAGACTCGATCACATCGGTAATATATTCAATACCATGAATTGATCATCTGAAGCGATTTTTATACTTTTTTTACGTCATTTTTCTTTGTTTTTATGTCATTTTTAAAGTATTTTAAGAGTGTTTTATTGATCATTTTTGTCAATGTTTTTGGTTATCAAAATCCGCCCCCATAGTCATTATAAAGCCAGAAAGATAAACACAATATCTACACAAAACCGAATACTTATTATGGGGAGTGAGTGGTATCTTATTTTTAAAGTAAATGTGGCACGGGAGTATCTAGACCCGAGGCCTTATCTATCCACTATTACTACTCACGTATTACTCAATTTAAATTCACAGGAGCCAAAAGACGTTTTTCGAAGGAACAGTAGTACATCAGAAGGTCAATAAGCACGAGTATCCCCCCAACGTCTTCCTAATGCGCAAGAAACGAAACAAAGTTCGAACGCGCATCCTTTCAACAGCACGCTTCCTTCTACGCGCCAGCCCGAGGGCCCCGCCGCACAAATGAGCCCCGTCGCAGAGCGTATGCAGAGGAGCCGCTCGCAGTGACAGCGCCATGAGTGACAGCGGACGAGGGCGCGGCGGTGTCACCTCCGCGAATTAAAACCACGGGGCCACTTCACACGCCGCGTCGTCTGAAAAAGGACGCCTGACACCTCCATTCACCCGCACGCCGACTTCATGAACAGAAAGAGAAAATAAAATAATAATAAAAAAAAGAAAAGTACGAAACGAAAAAGAACCGGTCCACGCCGAGAGGCTCTCGGGACGGGATGGGATAGGGAGGGGTGAGGTGGGGTGGGGGTAAGCAGAGCGAGGCCGACGCGTCGCCACTTTGCGTACGCTCTCTCACCCCTTCGACCCGTCGCCGCTGATCCCCGGTAACAAGAGCAGGCAGCCACCCCAACCCTCTCGGCTCGTGCAACGGAGCACGCGGCGGCGGCGGCGTCGACATGTAAATACGACACGGAGCGCGAGCGAGGAGAGGAGAGTCGGAGCACGCTTTTTATTCATGAGCGCTGACAGCCCGCCCGCCGCCACTCCACGCTCGTTACCGGGAGGCGGCGGAGGGCCCGAGCATAATGGCGCCTTCATTAGCGATTTGGCGAAGCGTGCCCGCCGCTCCGAATATGAGAGGTGTACGTGAATCAGAGGGCGGGCCCGCACCCTCCTCCTCTGCCTCTGGGTGGGTGTTCGTTTGGCGCACGCGAAAGCGGTTCGTTGTTCTCGGAGAGGGCTCTACACGCGACGCAATGAGGGTGTGAAATGTAACTAAAGGCACAGTTAACGGCAGATATGCAGATATCGTGATGGTGTGGTTCTGATTAAACGGACTGTTACCTTCAACTAGTCGGAGGCAGCGAAGCTCAAACACAGGAAGACAGTGACTCCAAGAACGTTCAGAAAGTCTACTGGATGAAAGAGAATCCAAACTTATATCGACAATACGAACACTACCAAAATGCCAAAATAAAGCGGATAGTTCAAGAGAGTTTGCGTGTGCTAAGTACTGACAGACTATATTCATATTCTGACATTTACAATAAACGTAAAACGACTGAATGCTATTTACTAATAATTTTCGGCAAGAAAAATTATTATGTATTGTACAGGTTACAAATAAAAGTTATGTACATATGTTTTATAATATAAAAACGAAAGATTCCGTGCTTATTTCAATCGGTCCTAATCTTAGGTGCGACAAAAATATGAAATTAACTAGTTCAAATTTTTACATGCTATCTAAGGAGAATACAGGCGATCATATGCGCTATCAGGAATTTGTAGAGTTAAAATTTACAAGGAGACAAACATAATTACAATATCACGAAAAGTGACTCGTTTCCTTTGCTCTGAAATACGTGTAATATTCCACTTAAATTAAAAGGCGCAAAAGACATTACCGATGTTTCTTCACCACTGGGAGAGGGATCTCAATCCTTGCCTAGGCAAGAATTCACCACGGATAAACGGGCTCGCCTTCTCTTCATTTGGGTTCACGCCAGTGGCGTAGCGTAGTAGGGGAGACAAAATTTCAAAATTTTAAATAATAATAATAATAATAATAATAATAATAATAATAATAATTTGCAAAAATTTGAACTAGTTAATTTCATATTTTTGTCGCACCTAAGATTAGGACCGATTGAAATAAGCACGGAATCTTTCGTTTTTATATTATAAAACATATGTACATAACTTTTATTTGTAATCTGTACAATACATAATAATTTTTCTTGCCGAAAAGCTCTTTAGAATTACAGTATATTTTAATCTTTTAAATTGAAATATCTAAATAAGGGGGGCGGGCGAAATTTTCTCCACCCCGGTCGGCTGCCACACACGCCACTGATTCACGCGATTCTCAAATATTTCGTTTCAGCATCCCGACTTTACCCGACACCCTATACTCTCTTTGAAATCCAGAGAGCTTACTGTATAGACACAACAACACAAAACAAATCATCATTAATAACGCAGGTCGCGGGAGGGTGGTGAGGTGAGGGAGGTACGTTGAGGTGTAGGGGAAGTGAGGAGATACGTGTGGTAAGGGGAAAAGTGAGATGGGGAGGATGTCAGGTGAGAGGGGATGTGAGGCCCTCCTTGACCATTGCACCGCCCTTCATCCCTGTGCAAGGGGGCCGGAGACGCGGTAGCAGCAGCTGCGAGTCTTCGTCGACAGCGCAAGCGAGCGAGCGAGCGAACAGCGAAACGCGGCGCGGCGCTAGGCTTAAGCGAAGAGGAGCGTAATTGGCTCGCCTTGGCGCGACGGCCCAGCTGCGCCTAGTTGAACAGCACACCGCTCCACCCTGCTCTGCTCTCTGCTGCCTGTGTGCCCTCGCGCCGCTAGGCTAATCGCCGTCTTATTATTCATAGCGCCCGCCCAAAACGACGCGGCGCCAGTGACTCACGCCCGCGGCGGCCCCTCCGCGCCCAGCCGCCACGCCGCGCCGGCCGACAGCTCTTCGTTTGTTCCGGTACGCGCAGGCGCGGCTCCTCGACACCATAGGGAGGGGCGAAGGACAACTGCTGTTATACGTGAAGGCTTCACTTGCGAATGGTATACAAGAGTTCAAGCAATATACAAATTACCGGCGGAGATGTCTCTCTCATCACCGTTGTCTCTACAGCGACTCTAACGGGAGGACCTAGGATTCCAGTCCCCACGTTGGTTGATTTTCGACACTGACTAGCTAAATCGAAGTCAAGCACTGCCTAGAGGAGAACTTAAGCGGCCGGCTACTCTGATCGGTATTTTCCCGCGGATTTTCCAATCACTACTACCAGAATGCCGGAGCAGGACCGGACCACTGACGGAACGTGCCACCCACTGATCTTTCCTCTTGCATCCCCGCCCCTCCTCTCCCCTTACACAACTCACACTTACATGCTCTATACTACCGCAAGTGTCGAGTTTAATAGAAGCTTAAAGTTTGTCCCTGATGACGCTGAGCCCCGCTGGAGGAGATACTCGAAGAAGGGAACCTACAAGTCGACGTATAGGCCGTCGCTGGATCTCACGTTTCACCGAGAATGGAACACCGTCACCACGCAGGATAAAACAATCACTACACTACACTACACTAACGACGGAGCTTGTGGCCATACGCGGGGCTAATGAAACAAATTACGTAACATATACTGGTATTTAATTTTCCATTTCAAAATTTTACTTAACCCGTATAATAGAAAATCGCAGGGAGTGCATATTGAAACATTTCTACTTCCAAGGAGAGAGGCAGTTTACAAGGCACAGTCTCGGTCCCGCGTCTCTCACTACGTCACAGAGTCGCCGGCAATTCCGGTGAATTCGTGATTCAACTCGCTCAAGGATTTATGTCTAAGACATTGAGACAAGGACCTGAGCAGCACGTTTTATACTAGAGTACAACCCACATAGTTCATAGAGGGAATTAAAAAGGCAATACTTTTGCACGAATATTCCATTATACACAATACCTTTCAATACCGTTCAACGAAATAATGAAAATTTATTTTCTACAACTCTGAAACCCACGATTCACGAAGTTTATGGTTATGATTACGAAGTAGTACGTTACTGTCGCAATAGAAAGTTACAACATTCTCAGATCCCCGGGCATCGTTTACTTCGTTCATTACGCAAATTATGTAATAAATAATAATAATAATAATAATAATAATAATAATAATAATAATAATAATACCGGTCCCATGGCGCAGACACTCGCGGCAGCCGTTGTCTGCGCCAAGGCTGCTACAGATTAGAGTCCTGCGTAGGTATTGTATTTGTGATTTCCCCTTCACTCATCATCCAATAAACTTATAATTTCACAATTCGCACAATTCAATGCGTAACAACCTCGTCTAGAGAAGGGATACAGTAGAAAAGTTGATCCCCATAATTAAACACGTTAATCCCTCTCCAGGATAGAATATGACGGCTTGGGAAGAGAACGTGTAGCGTGATCAGAAAAGACCGATCCGGTAATGCAATAATAATAATAATAATAATAATAATAATAATATAACAATAAATACAAAGCAATGCAACTCGAGTAAAAACAAAATAAAACAGGTCGGCTTTGGCGCTGTTTCATCGCCAGCACAATTCTCACCAAGGGAAGACACCACTGCCTCCCGAAAGCAAGTCAACAAGGTAGAGAAAGACTAAAGAAAAATGTGGGCGTTATCGTTTTCTTCCCACGCTCGATGGGGACATCCGGCGCCGACCTATACGTCAGATTGCTGATGATTCCCTACTCTAGGTATCTCCCCACAGCCTGGACAAGTTCTAAGCTCCCGACATGTGTGGTGCTTGTAGGAAAGAGAGGACAAGTAATGGAAAGGAAATATAGCGCGCAGACAGTTTGCTAGGGTACAGCCCCGGCGTTCACCCAGCACTGATCCGAGAAACCACGGAAAACTAGATTAGAGAAGATGAGCGCAAGAATTCTACGTCACACAGCTGCTGAATTCGACAATGTTAAATAGCTAGGGAGGAAAACCCCCGGCCGTAGATGTTACGGTACCGAGTAGCCCGTGGTGAGGTGGGGGGTGTGGGCTGGGCGGGGTGGCGGCCGAGACGGGAGCGGGCACTGGGAACGTCGGGCGCACAGTACCATTACCCCGCCCCCGACAAGACTCTTCCGGCCCTGCGCAGTCGTCCCCCGGCCCATACACAGCCCGCCCGCCCGGCGGGCCTTCTGTCCAGCGCCTTCCGCTTTAGCTATTCCATGGCGCATCCAACTCCCAGCCCTATTATTACTTCATATTCACATCATATTATACTTCGCAAAGAACAGAATTTAACGCAGAGTGCAACGAGAGATAAACGGTACAATAATGATTTCGCCTCCGAGATTTTGTTACAACACTGAGCCTTCTTGGGATAAGAGCAAAGAAAAAGTAAAGCTTGACAATTTCGCAACGGATAGGGGCAAGAATCCAGAAAGTACTTCGAAGAATGGGTGTCATTGACAGTTTGGACACCATTCTCACAAAATATTTTTGAAATATTACCATGTCTGTAATTGTTAGAATCAAATAAAAAAATTACATTCATAACGGGATTATTCCTTTCGATGTAATGCAACCAATGTGATTATTTTGAATCAATGGAGTAAAATTACAAAAAACTTTTGGATTTAGGAATGGACATGTCTCTATCATCTGCCACTGAACTACTTTATATCTCATTTTGCTGCTTAACACGCACTAGCGATTTTAGTAGATTTTTCTCTATTAATGAACTCGTTTATTAGTACTTCCAAAACTTTTAATTTGTCCTTCTGGGCCCCGCACTATGCAATGCCACTGAACTGTTTGATGGTTCATTCTTTAAATTATCCTAATATTTCATTCATCGCCCCCACAAACTTATTTCAACTCCGGTGGATTCAGAAATGTAGTATATATGGTCATTGCTCGTGATCCGTTCCATACGGAAACCAGCTTGCGTATATTATTGCGTAGCTTACTTTAATAGTATGTACGCGAAAACTTCATTACATACTGGTTAGAACAATACAACTAACACAGTGTTGAAGGTTTTTTAAAATGCAATTGAAATGTTTTATATTTACCAAGATCTGTACGTGTAGGTTGTAAAGAACCACGGAATAAGTCCTGTTGCTCACCTTAACTTCAAAATGTATTGCACAACATATAATTAGAAACCCTGAATCTTTCCAATTGGAAACTCTTAATCTTGGAAATAAAAATATTCGCGATCTTCTTTTCGCTAAGCCTAACTTCACACGCTTCCTCGCTGAAAAACCAAGGTCTCCGTGAAGAAATTCTAACTCAACCTAACGACGCATTGAAAAAACGACAGCGGGATAATTCAGCGTTAATTTGACTTATTTTACGATTAAAAAAAAAAAACCAACAACAACAACCAACAACAACAACAAAACGTTTGTACCATAAAACCAGCCAACTCGTGGCTCAGAGCTCCCTTTCCTCCAGGGTGGCCCGGGTTTAATTCCAGGACAATCTCAAGTGAAATTTCTTCCAACAAAACGAGTTTGATTGCTTCTCAGATGCTAGTCAAAACCCCGTGAAGTGTCCTAAACATTATCCCTGACCTAATTCCTTCCCAATTCAAAAAAAGTCTGGCATCCAACTGCTGTGAATATCCTCTTGTGGGGAACGTCAAGGATCGCACGCGATAAAACATCTGGGAAACACCACTTTTCATTTACAGCAAAAATTACAAAATGTAATTGAATTGAAAGCACAAACTTCTTTCTAAACGAAACTAAGTTTTAAAAATAAACATTTTTGCCAACCAAAGGTCATAGGTTTTTATGATAATCGGAACTATATCATACTGATGTATGCACATAATTCTATTCGAGTAAACAATTTCAAGAAAAAAAATCACCAATTATTTAAACAAAATTTAAATGTCTCAGGGGCTTAATACAACGTAACCCAAAATTAAAATATCTTAATGACCTCCAGAATGACAACTAGATCTCACTCCCGACGCACTACTTGTCGAATTTCAGTTCAAAAGCTTCTTATCTGACAGTTCTGCGTGTGAATATAGTGTTTAAGTTACAGTTCAAAAGAACGATAATCACGGATTAAAAAAATTCGAGATTGTGTTGTTCCGGTGATTCTAATACTTTCCTCTCTATACTCAGTGTAGGGAGGAAAAATAAAATCATCAACTTATTTTCTGAATGACAATTGAAGTCGCGTGCATGGTTCATTTCAAGAATGTAAATTATATACAAAAACTAATGAAGCTCCGGAATGGCACAAAATTTCTAGTACTAATTTCTTTCCTTTCTTTTTGTTTTGGGCTAACTTCTCAGGTTTGCCCCGCCCTTTTTTCAGCTGCTCTCTATCGGCGCCTAAAACGTGTATTCTTTTTTTTTTTTTTTTACCTTCGTTTACATTTTTTTCTTTCAATTTTTCGTTCTCCTAATAGTAGAATTGAAATTTAAATTTCGGAACATTACAGAAGAGTAAAACCCGGTTCTGAAAACACATTTTTAATTCAAAATTTGGATCTGTTTGTGAGGAACTTCTTCCAGCGTTTCAGAAAACGCTCAATTTGAACTCGTTTTCACCGAAAACTTTCGAGTTTTCGAGATTGTTCACAAGAAATCATTCGAAGCACTTCTGCTCACAAATGTAATAATAATAAACGCGTATTATGTAAATATGACACGAGACGTATTTTAAAGTGTTAAGATTGAATAAGCATATATGTCATTAGTGCGACCTATATTAGAATATGGCGCGGTATGTTGGGACCCATACAGAATT
>BOPP01000001.1:6034982-6057722 GCA_017312745.1 Gryllus bimaculatus
TGACTGTCTGTCCCTGACTGTCTGTCCCTGACTGTCTGTCCCTGACTGTCTGTCTCTGTCTGTCTGTCTCTCTCTCTCTCTCCCTCTCTGTCTCTCTCTCTCCCTCTCTGTCTCTCTCTCTCCCTCTGTGTGTGTGTGTGTGTGTGTATGTGCGCGCGCGTGTACGCGCGCGCGTGTGCGTGTGTGTGTATCATCGCCTGGAATGCGGAAGCAAAATGATCTAAAATTGGTAAAATATGCCCAAGAGCTAATAAAATGTGCTCTCATAATAGAAGTTTTATGTATTCATGAACCATTGCAAAATTTAAAAAAATTGTATAGTTAACTTAGTGAAAGCAATTTCGAAGCACAGCATTATTCCTGGCAGCATGAAATTGAAATAAAGGAAAACAAAAACAAAAAACAACAATAATAATTTAAAGATAAGTGACTAAAATTAATAAAATGTTACATTTTTTCAGTGTTCAAATAACCTAGGAATTTTTATCTAGATGCCATTCATAGTGAAACTGTGCCTATTGTCTGCCAGCGAAGCTTTATAGCAAGAGAAAGATTATTCCATTTTACAAGATGTGATCGGGAAATTGTTGAAATATGTTGCATCCTCATGGGTCAAATCCTGCTCTATATAAGAATTCTAGATATATTATTTCAAAAATGATAGTCTCTACCTAGAATTCCAGCAATAATTTTTGAAGTAAAATATCCTGAATCCTTTTCTAACAGATTATTGGATTTATTTGGAATTGTTATGCAATTGACCCCTGAAATGTTTTCGAGGTATTTTATGTTCCTTCTAGTAATTCTAGAGCTGCATAATTACATATGCAGCATGCATATGCAACATGCATATTACATATGCATATAAATTTTCCTTTAATAACAAACTATTTATTCTTTCACTTCTTGGACGGATGCACTGCGTTCATTGTTCAATTTCTCAATCGACTGCACCATGGAAACGAAATTTTGGCTGTAGTAAAAAAAAAGCATCGTTGAATCCATGTACCCCATCTTGTTACAACTGGCTTTAATGGAAGAGGTACGAGGAGAAGCAACTTCTCTGAAAATTTTGGATCTGGATGTTGAAGAAAAAGAAACTTTCTTCATATTTAAAGTAAATCTATTAATTTCAGAATAATTGGCACGGACTTCCTTACAACTCAATTTATGTGCATGAGCACTTGAATGTGTGCGGCACGTAAGGAGCACCATTTCTGGATTGAGTATTTTGAGTTTTGATGCAGTCTTAACCGTGTATGGAGCAGCAACTGTAACGAAAATTAAAATCCTGTGTTGTTGAATACATCAGGGGAATATAGGCTGTCCAGCATTTTCGAAACACTGAGCAACTGTAGAATGGTTTGTTTTTACTACTTATGTATCAACTAAACATACTTGTCTTTCCTTATTTTGTTCGGAAACTCACACTATCACGATCACAATATACCGATCACACGAATTGCTAGTTACATCCTTAGAATCCCACAGATTTTTATCCTTAACTCCATTTGTAATCTTTGCAATGGTTTGACATAAGTTTTCCGGTGTGTTGATACATCTGTGACAAATGTCACACTATTTTTATTTTCTCGCTACCGCTTCTGCGGTAAAGAGAAAGTTGTGTAATGTAGCACATGTCTTAGCATCATTTTTACCACTCTCTCATTCATTAATATATTTACAGAATAATTATAGTCACTACAACACAATCATGTTATAAAAATACTTCAATAAGACTGAAGATACTCACATCTCATACTTGCTCTGCAGCAGCTCAGAAATTGAAGGAAGCAAGGCACCACAGAGGTCCAAGTTCCAAACGGATCTATTAAAATGGAATTTCATTATATCAGCAAACACATCAAATAGAAGCTTTGAACTGTGGAAAATTGCAACAACAAAATAGCATCAGTTTTCGAAAAGTAAATTTAAGAAACTGCACCAATTGTAACAATAATAATAATAATAAAAATGACAATAACAATAATAATAAATTTTCTCTCTCATATTTTAAAATAAATCTGACATGTCAATGTTGTGCCTGCTAAACTGAGTATGTCCACTTTACTTCTTTCAAAATGAGGTAAAGTAGCAAGAAACTACTTAGAATTGGTATCATAAATGTAACAAATTCAATGAAGTATAATTAAATTGCAGTCTAACATACCACACTGACAAGTTCAGACCTGTCCAGGATCTACGAGACAAAATTCGAGAGGCCCAGCGACTCAGTACTTTCAATGGCGTGGTTGATGTCCATCTTTTAGTCCCTGCCCTATATTGCTTTGACAGGAAAAAGGAACGCTAAAATGTGCCTTTTTTGTAACAATGACTTGTCAGCATAAAATGCGGCCAACAGTATTAATTCAATTATAGTATATTCCAATTGCTTCGCATTTGTTTATAAAAAAATGAAGTCTGACAAAATATTTAGCTCGTGTGCCTCATAACAAGAGTGTTTAGAGAGTCAGTTATGGTTATTAGGAAGAGAAAATGCAGCTACAGCATCATTTCAACCTGTATATTCTTTATCGCTTATGACATTGTTACGGAGAAATTCAATTATTGGACACTTCTGCATCTACGCGTTTTTGTGTGATCTTAATTGACATATACTAACCTACTTCGTAATCAATGAAAGTGTAAAATTAAACAAATGCGTGATATTTTAAAAATTTCTTCGTTTCTTTTTTAGGAATTCTTTGGTTGGTATGAATCAAATGCTACTATACATCATGAAATTTATACTATTTATTTACTTAATCATTTCCCAACTTCAACACTTGTGATAAACTTGTATTTAACATCCCCTTTAATTGTTGCAACAATAATTAAAATATCCCGTTCTTATTATTTCAAAATGTGGTCAATATGGTGTGGTGCAAGTAAGAGCTACACTAGTCTCTTCATATTTGTTTTGAAACATGTTTTTAGAGCATTACCAAATAATATTGGTTTTTCCAATTGTAATATTATAATTCATTGATAGCATGGAAAAAATTAGATGCCTATTTTTGCAATAATTAATTGCAGATGTCTGGAAGGCCTGATCCTTCCTCAATGAGACCTAATGATGACAGGTTTGAAGAGTTTGTGTAAGATGCTTTGGAAGACAGTAAGGACGATTCTGATTATTTAGAAGAATGTGCCAGCCAATGTGAATACAAGAAAACAATCTAATACAGTTAGCAGAACTCTTATGGTCTATTAAAAATCTTTGCGATTATGCTGAGCTTATGGATGTTTGGAATTTGTTATTTATGGAGGTGATCATTTCAGAAATATAAAAAATGACAAATCTAAAACCCAGAAAGGTTGGTGCAATTATAAAAAAACATGGGGGTATCTTTAGAATGTTGATGTATCTGAAATGAGGGTGCTTTTCAACATCCATATTAAAATTTTCTCAAGAAAGTGTCTCAAATTTGTTCACAACATAAGGAACTTGTCATGTCAGTTTCTGGGCTCTAAGAAATATGGGCGAGTAAAAATTGAATTGTACAAATTTCACAGCAACATTATGCTTCTTTCTCATTTTCACAAAATATCAGACACAGCAATTTTTATTTTTTCAATACACCATGGAAAAAAACAACTGATGCTTGCCACAACCAGAGACATAACCTCATTACTGTTGGGGTAGACAGCTTGGACAAGCAATTTTCAAATAATTCTAATTGATGACCTTCCAATTGGCAAGAATGTTTTACCTGGAAAAAGGTCATAAAAACTTTCTTTGGGTACATACTAACCTGGCACTAGTTAATACCTGATGTTTTCAATATCCCAGAATCTTATACTAACTTTGTCTCTACATACCCAAAGAAAAAGGTTTAATGACCTTTTTTCTGGTAACCCCTATTTTTTAGTGCTTACCGACTGAACTGTAATTGAAAGGTTGCCATTTGCCATGTTTTATATACTACTAGATTTTTAAAAAGTTATAAAATAAAAAATAAAAACATCGACTTCACCTTTCACGAAGTGGATCCCTTTATAGCTTCCCATCAACTGCACTAAATGTCTGTGCTAGTTTTCGTTACATTGTGACTGTTCTTTTTAAACTCGATTCCTATTTAAGATTGACTGTTTACTGATTTCAGGCACATTAACTGCTAAGGTCATTAGACCCATAACTGTAGTGCATATTTCCATTGCAGGAGGTGGTGGTGATCTTCCCTCGCTGTCTGGTGAAATTCTAGCACTGACCGATGCTGATTTGTGTGGATTTTCCTCAACCTGGTATTTCCCACCAATGTGACACTGTCCCCAATGAGACAAATTCTATGCCCCTTACTGGCCTTCTGGCAAGTGGGGTAGTGTAGTGCATGCTGAGGAAAGGAGAAAGAAAAGGAAGGAAAGATCATGTGCGGTCTGTAGCCTGCTTGTTAGGGTACTGCTTCAGAATTCACCAGGTGTTAATAGGAGAAACTATGGAAAATTACTGATTAGAACTGTCAGCCACACTCTTCCAGACAGCAGCTAAATTTGATCTAGCTGTTAGCTAGTATTGAAAATCTTGCCACTGTCGGCCCTCTAACTATATGCCCTTCCAGTCAAAGGCACTACAGTAACATCAGTTGATACCCTTAGCTACCTTTGCCGGTCCCCATTTCAGCATTGTTCTGTATATACCCAAATGTATGACAAGGTTTCCCCCACATATCTCATTCGGAAAAGAAAGAAAAAACAGGTTGTCTTATATTTACAGATTAAACCTAGTCAACATGGCATGTACTGTTTTACACATCCTATTCATTTACGAACCTGAAAGTATAATGGAATAATAGGCTGTACAAGCAGTAAATACTATGTATATCTATAATGCCTAATTGTATTCGTGAGTATATTTTGGCATCAGCGCATATTCTCCAGACAATTCGCAACAACATACTCGTAACTGAGGGGATAGTAAAGGGAAAATCTCAAATGAATGCCTTTGTAAGTGAAACACAACTTGACAAAAAATAACTATCGTTGCAGAAATTTTATTATGGGATGACATTGTTAAGCTGATCAACAAGGTTGCACAGTTTCAATATCGAACTTAAGCAAAATTGCATTTTGCAAGACATGACTACAAGGAAAAAGTTCACTTTGATAGAAGCACACATTTCACATCCAACAACATACGGAACGTGAAAAAAATGTTCTTTTAGCACAAATTCCCAATTATTACAAGTTAAGCTTAATAACGATTTAGCGCAAACAGTCATAGACAACAACTGACACCAATTAAAGGTGCAGAATTAGTACAAATTAAAAGATAACACGAATAATAGAAGAAGAAAAAATAGATCACTATTTGCGAAATTCAATTATAGAAATCTTCAACTAAATAAACTTCCTTCAATACACATGATATCCAATAGAATCAATATAGTCTTATATCAATCAATTAATAGAATCCTACTATACATTTGCAAAAAAAAAGGTTTTTTCAAGCAATGTAAGTAAATTAACGAAAAGTTAAAATATGAACTTGTTAAAATTCCTGCTTATCATGCCAGTTGCTTAATCTCATAATGTCATAGTGAATGTTCCATTGATGCATCATGCAATGAAATTTTGCTGAGAACTTACTGCAGAACTGCATTATTTGCAAAAATGTTGTGAGAACATGGACTCGTGGGAGAAAAAAAATAGATTACCATTAAAATGAAAAGTGATAAGAATAGAGAAAAAAATTGATGAGAGAGGGAAAAAAAGAAAGAAAGGAAACATTTGTAAAAGTGTTAAAATATACTAATTAAGAATAAAATGATAATGTTCAAGGATTAAAAATTGTAACAATGCCATAACAGTATACGTTCACAATGAAGGAAGGAACAAAAAAAAGCTGGAGATCAAAGGTTACCTAATCAATATCAATCTGTAAAGATTACAAAACGCTTAGAAGCAGCAGAAAAGTATGATTTGTAGGGGTTTCTTGTTCATGCAATAATGCATATTATTCCAGAAACCAACAAAAAGCTGAGAGTATATTTAAAAAAAGCTATACGAACTTACTTTTTGGACCATTTTCTTGAAAACAGTGAGGCAACATCAGTCCAATTTTGTCAAGCCAAGCAGAAATAATTATGATTGCGTAGTAACATAACAGAACTTTATATCAATTTTCATCCAAAAAGGATTACATAAATGCTTTTCTAGATTTTAAACGGTTTAAAAAATATTGACAAAATCCACTAACTTATTCTCAAAGCATAATATGTTATTTATAACAAATACAAATTACATTTTTTTAAATCACGGATTTTAAAAATTGTAAATGCTTTTGGTTCTGCAGTGTCATTGCATTACCAACTCATAGCAAGTATTTTGTGAGGAACTATTTTATCATGTTCATATCACTTGAAAGACATCTATTTATTTATAAGTACAAATATGGGTCTCTATGGATGATGATTAACTAATTATAGTGTGTTAATAGTTACTTTTAGAATTTCTCAATTTTCAACACTATTGCTTTATTTGCATTTCAGATGTACAAACTGAATTGTTTCAAATTGTCACTCATTTCTTTGGGCACGGAGATCATTATTTTACAATTTATTACTAAATGTAACAATTACTGACCCCAAAACATGGGGCTGAACAAATGGTTCTTCACATAGAATTAAGGATTCAGTACAGGTGCAGAACAGGGTCACTTAAGGTTCAGGAAATTTAAGAGCTTTTTAAATTTGACAAATTACATTCATCCTAAAAAAATGTTCCAACTACAACTTCTTTTAGAGAAATGAAACAAAATGTTCTCGCAAAAGATACTTACGGCCTAATAGTCATCACACCTAGGAGATCCACAATGACTGCCAGGTCACCCATTGCAATTGCTGAATCAACTGCAGCCTATTTGCAGAAAAAACACATATTAGTTCAAACAAGAATGTTTGAACACATGCCACAATAAACACAGCGGCTATAGATAAATACTTTTCACACAGAATTTAAATATTCTATTTCTTCATAATGTTTACCAATGGAAAGCTAATACAAGCAGTAACATCATTTAAAATCAGTATAAAAATATAAAGTTATACATTAAAGATTCACTGCCATGAAACACGTAGTATAGCCATAAATTCCACAGGACTGAAAAAACAAGCATTGAGGTGCCTTTCTCAAACCATTCACTTTAAACTTCTATACCTTGAGATCTTTGTTGTGCCAAAGGGAATAAATGATTTGCAAGCTTCTTTGCCGGCTGTTCAAAACAGCCATCATAGACTCATGGCCTCGCATTATAGATGAGAGAACCTCTGCTTCTGACATGTCTGGGAATGTTTGCTGGTATCGGAATGTTTTGGAATAACTTTTCTGTAACAGATGGAATAACACATATATAAAATACTCAATCTACATAAAATTGCAAGATTTACTTTAATAACTTGACTTCTCCTGAACAGTGGTGCAACCAGGGAGGGGTGCCATCACAAGACTTCAGCCTCTCTAGAACCTTTGATACATAGTCAAAAATTGTTTTTATTTATCTGTAACATAATTTTTCTGCATTCCCACAATTGTATCATAAAGTTTGAGCAATGCTAATATGATAGAAATCCAGTTGTTTTTTTGTATATTATTTACTAATGGTCGACGGATTTGCTGTCAAAAATGATATTTTGGATAGGACGTCTCTATAAGCAATGAAAACTTAAAAATGGACAAG
This sequence comes from Gryllus bimaculatus, assembly GCA_017312745.1. Lineage (NCBI taxonomy): Eukaryota > Metazoa > Arthropoda > Insecta > Orthoptera > Gryllidae > Gryllus > Gryllus bimaculatus. The sequence continues at coordinate 6,042,658 of BOPP01000001.1, forward strand.
AGTCACTATATAATGAGGTGCTATTGGACATTTGGTGGTACAATTCAGTAATTTTCAAAGAGACGCAATTAGGTTTCACAGTTTAAGTGAGTTTAGAGCTAGATAGTCACGGAAATTGAATTTGCAAAATACAAGAAATCCAAGTAAGTTTTCCTAAATTCATTTTGTTTAGCATCTCTTGATTTTGTGTGGTGGGTTGTGACAAAAAATTACAATAATATTACAATAACTCTTGCATTGCATTCTCTCTAATTTTTTAGCTTAGTTTGCAACCCTTTTAAACAAACTACTATTAGTTTAAAGGCTATCTTCACTAAAACATTTTTGACAAAAAAACTATTGTAGATTAGATATATAATATAAAAGAATCTACATAAGTAGGTGTAGAATCATCCAACTAAAATGCAACAGGTAATTAACTCCTCACAAAAATTGAAACACTCACACATTGAACCTAGATGAGTATGATTTAATCCTGTCATTCTTGATAGGTTACCCCTACTTCTTTATAAGAAAGCATAGTCGGTTGATCTATACCTAACTGCCTCTAGAAAAATCATGGATGCACCACTGCTCCTACACATACACACTTACCGGCAAGAAGTCATCCATGTCTATGCCTGATGGCCTGTCTGACAGCATCGGCACAAACTCTGGCTCTTCTTCTTTTTCAGGCTCTGAAGGCAGTGAGGACAAGTCTTCTCGCACTGCTGGCACCCTGATATCCACTGCCGGTGGTAGCCTTTGCTGCGGTGGTGGAGGAGCTGACCGTCGCTCCACTGGCCCAGAGGAGTTGGATTGAGTGGTTGATGGGGGAGAGGGTCCAGACCGACTGTACACCGACGACCCATCACCTTTTCCACTTGTGCTTGTAGGCGCTGTCTGTCCGGACTGGGAACTGTGAGGGATGGAAGTGAGGTTGCGACTGAGAGAGTGAGACCGAGAATGGGTTGAGTTTGGGCGGTTCAGGGATGGCTCTGAAGGACTGTGACGAATGTTGTTCAATCTGTGCAAAGAAGTATTGGGTAAAAATAAGAACAGTTTCCCAATAACCAATGTGATGAACACAATTTACTAGTTTTAAAATTAATTTTATACATCAACATCAATAGTTCAGTTCATGAGCAAGTCTTCCAAGAGAAACCTCTCAATAAGGAATAATTTTGCTCCTCTAGAAAAAACACCTAATAAACACCCAAATATTAAAATGATAAAACTTTAATATCTATGATGAAGCTCAGTATGAGTAAAGAAAGCATTGTATAAAGCTTATTATACAATATTTCAGAGAATTGTTCATGAGAAAACAACTAGTATTACCCAGAAGTCCTATTGGGAAACATTCAAATAATACAAAAATAAAGAATTTTAAATATTTCATTACTACAGCCTGGACAATGCCCTATTTGTCTATATTATTTCTTTGAATGTATTTTCAGGCAACTTACTCCACTATCCATGTTACCTAAGAAATGGCTTTCGCGAGGTTTTTAGAACACCTATATTAGAGATAATTGTGTATTCAACCTTTAAAAGCTAATTACTGCCATTTTTTATTTTTACACACTTTTGTATTTTTTTGTTCTTAATATTTTGTATTTTGCAAGAATTTTTTGAGAAACCACTGTTGGGAATTTTTTACCAAACTAGTAACAACCCCCTAAAATATCTCAGGGTGATCTCCGATAGAGAAGCTCTAAGATCTGTGTGTTCCTGTTCATGATGCAGCAACCAGGGACACAGTACAAAATGTATGTGAATTTGACATGGTGCAGAATAATCTAATTTGCCGAAGCCTGTTAGGGTGCTTCTGTACAATTACAAATGAACCATAGTTTCTTTCCAACAAACAGCTACTCAATGAATCCCAATTTGAAACTATTGAAATTCACATCGTGTATCTCCTCACAGTTTTAGCTCAAATAGCTCTCATAGCTTACCTCAAATCACCAGAATACGTCCCCTCCGGTAGTCAGAAATCCCACTCGTATTACCCGTATTTAAAAAAATAAATTTCCCTTCTATACCATCCTTACAAAGTTTTCTGGATTGTAAATTCCCTGAGGTCTCACCATAAAGGATTCCCCTCCCAAAATTGAGACTATTAGAATCACGTTATTGGCATTAAGTTTACATTAAGCCAACAATAGTGTGAACTGAACTTCCTAAACCCCGAAAATTTTTATAATAAAAGAAGGGTACTATAGAGAACAGGGAAATTGCTCAAGTCTTTCTGACCATCACTATCATTAGTGAGCTAGTATCTGTTCATTACCAAGAACATATCCGTCTGCTGTGATTAGCGCTCCCAGTGTCTTTTGCTTATACAATACATTTATCCAAGATGGGGAAGTTTTCTTTGATAATAATTTGAATTAGTATTGGTTTTGAAACCTGGTACACGGCGTATCAGAACATTTGCTGTTCTATTTAAGCACACTTGCTGCAAATCGAAAAGTATCAAAAGTGCATTGCTAAAAAAGTGGATTAATTGAGAAGTCTGTCTGTCTGTCTGTCTCTCTCTCTCTCTCAGTTCTGTTCAAGTCTCTCTCCTCCTCTCTCTCAGTCTGTGTTCTCTCTCTCTCTCTCTCTCTCAGTCTGTGTCTCTCTCTCTCTCTCTGTCTGTGTCTCTCTCTCTCTCTCTGTCGTTGTCTCTCTCTTCTCAGTCTGTGTTCTCTCTCTCTCTCTCTCTCTCTCTCTTCTCTCTCTCTCTCTCTCTCTCTCTCTCTCTCTTTGTCTGTCTCTTGTACGGTCAGTCTCAGTTGTGACGGGTTCAGTCTCAGTCTGCTTGACGGTCAGTCTCACGTCTGTGAACGGTCAGTTCTCAGTCTGTGACGCTCAGTCTCAGTCTGTGAGGTCAGTCGCAGTCTGTAACGGTCAGTCTCAGTCTGTGGACGGTCAGTCTCAGTCTGTGACGGTCAGTCTCAGGTCTGTGACGGTCAGGTCCTCAGTCTGGGGACGGTCAGTCTCAGTCTTTTGTGCACGGTCAGTCTCAGCTGTGACGGTCAAGTCTCAGTCTTGTGACGCGTCAGTCTCAGTCTGTGACGGTCATCTCAGTCTGTGACGTCAGTCTCAGCTTGTGCGGTTCAGTCTCAGTCTGTGACGGTCAGTCTCAGTCTGTGGACGGTCAGTCTCAGTCTTGACGGTCAGTTCTCAGTCTGTTGACGGTCAAGTCTTCAGTCTGTGACGGTCAGTCTCAGTTCTGTGACGTCAGTTCAGTCTGTGACGGTCAAGTCTCAGTCTGTGACGGTCAGTCTCAGTCTGTGACGGTCAGTCTCAGTTCTGTGACGGTCAGCCTCAGTCTGTGACGGTCAGGTCTCAGTCTGTGACGGTTCAGTCTTCAGTCTGTGACGGTCAGTCTCAGTCTGTGACGCGTCAGTCTTAGTCTGTTGACGCGTCAGTCGCAGTCTGTGAGGGTCAGTTCTCAGTCTGCTGACGGTCAGGCTCAGGTCTGTGACGGTCAGGGCTCAGTCTGGACGGTCAAGTCTCAGTCTGTACGTGTCAGTCTCAGTCTGTGACGGTCAGTCTCAGTCTGTGACGTCGTCTCAGTCTGCTGACGGTCAGTCTCAAGGCTTGCTGACGTCAGTCTCAGTCTGTGACGCGTCAGTCTCAGTCTGTGCGCGTCAGGTTCAGTCTGTGACGGTCAGTCTCAGTCTGTTGACTTGGTCAGTTCAGTCTGTGCGGCAGTCTCAGTCTGTGTACGCCAGTTCTCAGTCTGTGACGGCCATGTCTCAGTCTGTGGACGGTCAGTCTCAGTCTGTGACGCGTCAGTCTCAGTTCTGTGACGTCAGTCTCAGTCTGTGACGTGTCATCTCAGTCTGGTGACGGTCGTCTCAGTCTGTGACGGTCAGTCTCAGTCTTTGACGGTCAGTCTCCAGTCTGTGACGGTCAGTCCCCAAGTCTGGACGGTTCAGTCTCAGTCTGTGACGGTTCAGTCTCAGTCTGTCCGCTGTCAGCTCAGTTGTCCGTGTCAGTCTCAGACTGTCTCGTGCAGTCTCAGTCTGTCCGCTTGTTCAGTCTCAGTCTGTCGTGTCAGTCTCAGTCTGTCCGTGTCAAGGTCTCAGTCTGTCTCGTGTCAGTCTCAGTCTGTCCGTTTCAGTCTCAGTCTGTCCGTTTGTCAGGGTCTCAGTCTGTCCGTGTCAGTCTCAGTTCTGTCCGTGTCGTCTCAGTCTGTCCGTGTCAGTCTCAGTCTGTCCGTGTCAGTCGCAGTCTGTCCGTGCAGTCTCAGCTGTCCCGTGTCAGTCTCAGTCTTGTCCGTGTCAGTCTCAGTCGTGTGTCAGTCTCAGTCTGTCCGTGTCAGGCTCAGTCTGTTCCGTGTCGAGTCTTCAGTCTGTCCGTGTCAGTCTCAGTCTGTCCGTCGTCAGTCTCAGTCTGTCCGTGTCAGTCTCAGTCTGTCCGTGTCAGTCTCAGTCTGTCCCGTGTCAAGGCTCAGTCTGTCCGGTGTCCAGTCTCAGTCTGTCCGTGTCAGTCTCATGTCTGTCCGTGTCAGTCTCAAGGTCTGTCCGTGTCAGTCTCAGTCTGTCCGTGTCAGTCTCAGGTCTGTCGCGTGTCAGTCTCAGGTCTGCTCCGTGTCAGTTCTCAGTCTGTCCGTGTCAGTCTCAGTTCTGTCCGTTCAGTCTCATGTCTGTCCGTGGTCAGTCTCAGTCGTCCGTGATCAGTCTCATCTGTGTCGTGTTCAGTCTCAGTCTGTCCGTTTCAGTCTCAGCTCTTGGCCGTGTCATCTCAGGTCTGTCCGTTCCAGTCTCAGTCTGTCCGTTGTCGGTCTCAGGCTGTCGGTCAGTCTCAGCTGTCCGTGTTCAGTCTCCCAGTCGTCCCCGTGTCAGTTCAGTCTGTCCGTGTCAGTCTCCAAGTCTGTCCGCTGTCAGTCTCAGTCTGTCCGTGTCAGGTCTCAGTCTGTCCGTGTGTCAGTTCTCAGTCTGTCCGTGTCAGTCTCAGTCTGTCCGTGTCAGTCTCAGTCTGTCCGTGTCAGTCTCAGTCTGTCCGTGTCAGTCTCAGTCTGTCCGTGTCAGGTCTCAGGTCGGTCCGTGTCCCAGTTCTTCATCTGTACCGTATGCTGTCAGTCTCAGTCTGCTTCCGTGTCAGTCTCAGTCTGTCCCGTGTCAGGTCTCAGTCTGTCCGTGTCAGTCTCAGTCTGTCCGTGTTCAGTCTCAGTCTGTCCGTGTCCAGGTCTCAGTCTGTCCGTGATCAGTCTCAGTCTGTCCGTGTCAGTCTCAGTCTGTCCGTGTCAGTCTCAGTCTGGTTTTTCCCGTGGTCATCAAGGGGTTCTTTTCAGTCTGTCCGTGGTCAGGTCTCAGTCTGTCCGTGCCAGTCTCAGTCTGTCCGTGTCAGTCGCAGTCTGTCCGTGTCAGTCTCAGTCTGTCCGTTGTCAGTCTTCAGTCTGTCCGTGTCAGTCTCAGTCTGTTCCGTATGTCAGTCTCGTCTGTCGTTGTCAGTCTCAGTGTCTGTCCCCGTGTCAATGGCTCAGTTCTGTCGTGTCAGTCTCAGTCTGTCCGTGTCAGTTTCAAAGTCTTCCGTGTCAGTTCTCCAGTCTGTCCGTGTCAGGTCTCAGTCTGGTCCGTGTTCAGTCTCCAGTCTGTCCGTGTCAGTCTCAGTCGTGTCCGTGTCAGTCTCAGTCTGTCCGTGTCGTCTAGTCTGTCCGCTGTCAGTCTCAGTCTGTCCGGGTCAGTCTCAGGTCTGTCCGTGTCAGTCTCAGTCTGTCCGGTCAGTCTCAGTCTGCTCCGTGTCAGTCTCAGTCTGTCCGTGTCAGTCTCAGTTCTTCCGTGTCAGTCTCCAGTCTGTCCGTACGTTTTTTTGTGTTTTTCAGGGGGTTTTTTTTTCCTTCCAGGGGGTTTTTTTTTTTCCCTGTCCGTGTCAGTCTCAGTCTTCCGTGTCAGTCTCAGTCTGTCCGTGTCTGTCTCAGTCTGTCCGTGTCGGTCTCAGTCTGTCCGTGGTCTGGTCTCAGGTCTTGTCCGTGTCGTTCTCAGTCTGTCCGTGTCTGTCTCCGTGGCGTACCCCAGCAACGACGCGGCGTCCTCCCGGATAGCCGAGGGAATTCTGATTCGAGCCGCGGAAGGCTTACGTACAAATAGTGTGTCACTGACTGTGTCCTGTCGTAATCTGTCTGTGTCTGGTGTCTGTCTTGTGTCTGTTCTGTGTCTTGTCTGTGTCTGTCTGTGTTGTCTGTGTTGGCTGTGTCTTGTACTGTGTCTGTCTGTGTCGTCTGTGTCTGTCTGTGTCTGGTCTGTGGTCTGTCTGTGTCGTCTGTGGTCTGGTCTGTGTCTGTCTGGTGTCGTGTCTGTGTTGTCTGTTGTCTGTCTGTGTCTGCTCTGTGTCTGTCTGTGTCTGTTCATTGTCTGTCTGTGTCTGTCTGTGTCTGTCTGCGTCTGTCTAAACAGCAGAATACAGTCAGTCTGTTTACATGGTGTTTGCACATATTTTGATTAACAAATCCCTGACCATTACATGGAATTTTCCCTTACTTTTCGGTCCATATAGGTTAACCTCAAACTAGTGATAATGCCACAAGAACAAACTTAAGTATAAACCACACAACATTGAATACTGAACAACATTAAGAAAAGTCAATTATTTTTACACTATTTATAGGAATTTAGAGGGAAAAGAATCGCTTCCATTGAGATTGGCAGGCATTGACTTTATTGCAACTTAAAAGAAGTGATACAAAAAAATATTGTAACACTTGATTACTACTTCATACTTTGTAATACAAATTGGTGTTACAAAGTGTCACTGATGATTAATTCTTGTATAAGAAAAGTCTGGCAGAATAAGGAAGATTCTTTTCTGTACATGATTTAAAAGATTTCCTTTTCTGTTGATAATATTTTCACTTGAATTTCATTCTCTTCTTTCTTCTTCTGTATTCTAAGTAACTTCTTTTTCTGTTCCAAATATTTCAGTGTAGCATCAAGCTTTCCATTTCTCTTCCCACTGTTGTATTTCTCTCTTCTGGAAATCTTGCTTCTGTTTTAAATCACCCCTGTACCTTTCACATAATGATCTCACTGCCAGCAAAGTCATCTTTGAAATGGTTACTTTGTTAGCAGAACCAACTACTTTGGTTGCAGACTTTGATTAACAATTCTGTTCGTGTAAACTTTTTTAAAAACTTCTTTGTTCTCAGAAAAACCATTTTCTGCTGAAGCATTCCAATATGAAAAAATAAGACTTTCTTCAATGCCTTCTACAGATCTTCAAAATATTTTTTTATCTTTCAACAAAATGTAATAGAATTAATCCAGTCCATTATCTTGCTTACCTGGTGTAAAACTTCTCAAATTCTGTTTTGAAGGACATCTTAACTTCTGCAGCAAATGTCTTATACTGTTCCATAGCTCTCTCCACTAGTGTTTTATTGACCTTGTTTGCTATAAAAAGAATCTCTAAAATATTTCTTAAGTGACCACTTGCAATGGATCTGTTCAAAATTACATTTGGATTTAGGCTAATGAAGGCCAGGTCCCACTAATCTTTCTATTTTAAAGGACTTTTCTCTATAACTTTTTGGTCATGTACTGTTGAATTTTTGAACATTCTGAAATAAATAATAGCTTCTTTCTCGGTTACATTTCTCTTTTAAAAATGTTCTTGCTTCAAACTCAACCAATATTTGAAATTTGATTCATGATTTCTTCATCATATACATCATCTTTCATCAGTAATGTAGAAGTCAACTCGTCAAATTTCACAAACCTATTCATAAAATTGTGTGGTAGCATTGAGAGATCTTCACATAACAATGGTTCCAGTGGCTTGGGGTTCTGGAATTTCCTTAGAAATGATTCACTTTGGCAAGTGAGTGCCATGAAAAGTGACCGTTAACATTTTAATACAGGGTAATCAAGAACATTTTTTAAGAAAGTTAAAAACCTTGCTATCTTTCAATTTTGCTGCCAGTAAGTACTTTTTAACAGAACCAACAATTTCAACTGCCCTTTCAATACATTATTTTCCTGCCACCTAAGAGCACAAACCTTTTTGGGAAACAAAGAACAACCTGTGACTTCAGTGTATTGTGCTCTTCCTGCAGGAGAATCTTTCAGTAAGTAATACATTTGTAGCAAAATGGAAATTATGTCTCAATCAATACTCTGGAAACCAGTCTTCACAGCACCACATGAAGACCACATGTGCCAAACTGAATCAAGGTTTTGCCATTTTGGTCCATATCATTCATATTACCCTTCAATTTGTCAAGGAAACTAAGATAAGACATTAAGTCAGTCCATGGAGACCTGTAACAACTTTTCCAAAGCCAAACCTGACAATCTACAAACTTCTCTGGAATATCTTTGGCACCAGTACAACCAAGAAAATCATTTAAATATTGGGTACATATTTTTCCAGTCATCCCAAAATCGTACAAGAAAATCCATCTGCCCTCTTTGAACAACTTTGTTAAGTGATTCATCAAAATATATCAGCACAGTTCTTAAGTAAATGAAGTAAGAGATCTCTGAAGTAATGAGCCAAACCATAGTGTATAATGTATGTATCTGTACCAAGCTTAAATTTCTTTGCTGTTTAACAAAAAGCAAATATGTTTTTAAAGCAACTTGAAATATTTACTCATGGACCTTAAAGAGAATCTGTTCTCTACCACAGTCAAAGCCTATCTTAATTCTGCTTTTACTACATATCTAGAGAAAAACCAAAACAACTATTTACAACATTTACTGGTAAATTTACATTAGCATAGGCTTGTACCTGACAGGCCTTCTTCTGCCAGTACTTGAATTCTTAGTGTATCAGTTCCTTTGGCAGTTTTTGAGTGTATGATAGTTTTGAAAAGAATTGAGATGGTTGTAATGTATTCAGGTTCACTAGATTCTGATGAGTTGCACTCCTTGAAAGACTTTTTTTACTCATATTGCTTAATTCAAATATTTTTCTGTCCATACTTGAAATGGCTTGTCCTTTACACCATGACATGGCTTGTCCTCCACCCATTCAGCAAAAGCAGGAAATGAGTTTGGATCTACCCATCTGAGATTGAATTTACTGTAAGAGCCATCCTAAATCACCTATAATGTATAATAAATAAAAAAATCTGCTGCCCTTGTCTACGCATTATTAATTTCAACATATCAATATGTTCAACTTCGACCTATCTTTACACAATACTTCCCAACTACACAACCTAAGCAATAACCTACTTACAATCCCCCCCTTTTTTCCTTACAAAAATAAATAAATAAATAAATAAATTTTTAAGAAATGAAAATAATTCGGTAGAATCAGGCTTATCAGTTCCACTGTTTTAATTGTTCTCTCACCAGCCAATGACATGGTTTTGTGATCGGAATAGTGTTGAATTTGCCGCTCATTTTCTTCTTTAAAGTTTTTTCTTGAGTAGAGTACAGTGTGCCTATTAAAATAGAGCAGGTCTGTTTCTTAATTAACCCTTATATTTTCAAAATTTGTTAAATTTAAGATTGCAAAAGTCTGATTATGCATTATTATGTAATTAAAAACTGCAACAACAACAACCCCTTTCTATACAAATTCCTTTATGTTTTGGCTGTTTAAAACAGTTAAAAAAAAAAATAAAAAAAAAATGTAATGTATGTTGTTCACAAATTGTCAATTTTTGTTTTAAGCAGTTAGCCATTTTTTGTGTTTGTGGGCATTTTCATTTCCATATTGTAAATAACACAGTGCTAGTAGCTTGCAGTAGCAGCTTTAGCTTTTTAAACCAAAATACAATAGATTGAGTAAACTCTGGTCTACATATCAAAGCAATATTTATGTGTCTGATATGTTTTTATCCAGGTAATATTTGCATTCAAAAAGCCAACTTGCTTGCCAATGAACAAAGATTTGACTTCCAGAGAGTAATTTTTCAAAGAAGGAATATAACAGCGTTATTTTTTAACACAACAGTGTAGTTACTCAATGGAAAATAGCAATACAGTGCCAATTAAAAATTACATACTCCTAAAAATTGGATGCATTGGACCAAAATGCAGTAACTTCAACTAATACAAGTTTTTAAACTTGTAAATTTAAAGAAAAAATGCAACATTTCCACACTAGGAAGAAGTTGTGTCAAGGAATAATCATATTATTTTCCAGCCTTTTGAGCTCAAATGTATGTTCTTTTATCATTTAAAGGCAATCAGTACAAGCAAGCAATGCTGGGGTGTGTGCAAAAAACAGATCAGATCCAAACAATTCAGAATAATAGTAACTTACTTTTTGGGATAATTATTGTTAATTGTAATATTATTAATAGTAGAATTAGAAAAATGTATAAGAGGAAAAATAACCTCATTCTCCTGGCATTCCGCCAAATGAAACGTCTCTGGTAATCATATTTACTGACGCTGTGGAAGTATTGTTACTGGAAGTTGATACGCCAACTTCTTCACCGAACATCATTTCTTTAGGTATCGTTAGGTTCCGGAAAATTATTCCAACCATCTTTCTCAAACCACGGCACAGGAATCTTACTATATCCCGAGCAACAACCCACAATATTGTACTAATGTGTTGCAGCAACAGAATTAATTTGTTTACTATCATTGCTAATGCTTTAACGTTTCACATAAATTGTGAGATATTATGGTGACCGATTGTAAGCTGAACACACCATGTGTGTTACAGTTTTATTACTACCTTGTTGCCAAATTAATAATCTCGGCACCACTCAGCTCTGCTTTTTAACTTTTGGTCTTACTAGGTAACGTAACAGCTATAAATGTAAGCAAAATAACAAACAAAAATGACATAATTATAGACCACTGAAGACAATACAATTACACAATAATAATTGTACTGTATAACATAAAATAACCAATAATGACAATGACGATGATGATAACAATAACACACTATAAGTTGCGCTGTTTTCTTGCATGACATGTACTTACTTGACTGGGAAGTCCACTTCTGGAAAAGCAGGAGAGCTGTCCTGGCACGAGCTGAGCCTGCGCACTGCTGTAGGTCGAAGGCGAGGGGAACTCGCTGACACTTGTGGAAGGGGAGGCTCCTCTACTCTAGCCACTGGGGCCTGCACTGAAGAAGGCTCCACGTTACCCCCTGAGCTGCCCAAGCTTGGGGGACCAGTTCGATCAGATGGCAGCATTGGCTGCACAATTTGAGGAAGGGTGGGATCTGCAAACAAATGGTTTTCTTTTTAAAACCAATTCACGTCAATTATGTTAACTTAATAAAGTAAGGGATAGTTCATGTTTTAAAGGGATAATTCATGTTTTTTTAAATGAATAAACTATTTTCAAACAGTAGAAGAATAAAAGTTAAATTTACATGTACTTTTCTGCATAAAATTGAATGTTTATTTAAGGAATTCAATGACAAATTACTTTTCTTGCATTCTAGCAACTGACGATGTGAACATTCTCCAATTGGCAGAATGACAAGAAAATAGAGAATAAAACAGTTCAAACATAAGAGAGCCAATGTTTGATAAATAATTTGGATCACTTCTACATATTAATCACTGCCTCTCTCCAATTTGGTTTGGCATTAATAAGTTTGTGTGTATATAGATATCTAAAATTTATAATTATTAAAATATATATAAAATTTCAAGTTATTATTAGAAATACTCCTTGGTGTCTCAGAGGCAACTTTTTCCAGTGATGTAAATAATACATTTTAATGTTTCATTAAAATGAAATTCAAAAAATTAATACAAGGCACATTTTTTGTGCATGTGCCTCATCATTAATGCACATTCTGTAACATATTAATCAGTAAATTTTGTATACATATAAGCAAATAAACTTGCTTGTTAATAAGGCTTTAACTTAATAATAACATATCATGCAGAATTATAAAAAGTTCCCAAATGTATTAATAAAATGTGTATTCCACCTCAAAGAAAGAAAATAATATTATTAGTTCATTTTTTAGACAAGAATGCTATTAAATATAATTTAATACACTAATTAATTACAAAAAACAAGAAAAGAAGTGTAAATAAATACTAAAAAGACAAAAGATAGCAGATAACGGATAGTAATGCATACTACATAAGAATACAACCAAATTCATGATGGTAGTGTTGCTTTTTAATCTCATTATTTATTCACAAACTAATTTAAGCACACTATCTGTACAAAATTACACATCTATTTTTATTTAAAAAGAACATCTTTTTAACTTATTACCAAAAATTGCAAAACTAAAAACTCACAAAAATTCTTCACTGGGATGAAATAAATTACTTCAATGCATATCCAGTGAAATAAAACTAATGAAACCATTATATACCAAACTATGACCCTTTGCAAATATTCATAAAGCAAGTTTTATATTGAACTAAAGAACTTCCTGGAATTCGTTTAACTCCAAACTGACAGCGCTTTACTAATACAAATAATAAATATACAAAATGAAAAAGAAAGAAAGAAAGATAGAGAGAAAAAAAGAAAAGACTTTCTCATGGCTTGCATCTGATTTTGAGATGGCTTACAATTATCACAGACATATTGAATGTCCATGTAAGTCATAACTCAGACCCATGTAAGAATAAAGAAAGAAAAAAAAAAATAAATAAATAAATAAATGGCAAAACTCGAATCACTATTTCCAGAACCATGGTTAAAAACCACTAAGTCTTAACATGTTCTGGTAATTCCACAACTATAAAAACAAATGAAGCACTGAGAAAAGTACTGTCCAAAGCTCCAGAAACAAAGTTTGAAAATGTCTATAAATCACAGTAATAAAAACAGTTTTATACAGACTTCTCCAAAATACTAACTCATCTCTAGAAGCCTGGCAACAATTGCAGTTTGCAGTTATTGCAGTTTGCCATTGCATACCACAAAAATAAGAACAAAGGGAACAAAAATAAATAATAACTAAGGATTATTTAATTCTCAACACGTCAAAGATTACAAATATTTAGACAATGAGTTGTACAGTATAATTGAATGGGTGAAAACCAGAATAGTCTGTATGTCATTTTATATATTCTGAGAAAACGTGTTTAATTTAGGCTGTATAATTTAGGCTGTAGTCACTTATACCGTTCTGGTTTTCACCAATTCAAATACAACCATAACATTATATATTGAATTTTTAGTTGTTTTCTCATGAAATTAGCTTTTTCATGAACATTTCTAGAGCAACATTTCATAAAATCATAAAGAATAGTTTAAGGAATATTTCATTCTCATATTAGGCGAGGTAACTACACAATTAATAGAACTATTAGACCAAGACATTAATTGACTTTATAATTTTGAAATTACTCTTACAGCAATATATTAAGAAGACCATCACAAAGCACTCAATTACACTACATTTTTACTTAGAACTACAAGCACCAAAAGACTCAGAGCAAACACCAGGGTTCCATTCTTGCACCATGCTAGGAAACTGGTAAGATCCAGTTAAGGAGGCCCTAACTCATGCTCAAAGGGAAAAACTCCAACTTACCATCCTCAGGTGGAGCAGGAAAGGGTTCAGGAGGGGGAGTGCGATTAACTGAAAACACAAAAAGAAAACTGCTAAACAGAAGGCACAAAAAAGACTGTTACTGCTTTTATCACATGCTCTTTCACCAGAATGACAAAAGCACACAGGCGATCAGATGATTCCTGGAACACACAAAGACAGCAACAAGAGGCAGAAAACTGCACAACTGCAGAAGTGCAAAAGTAGCTTGTTGTGCAATGGAAACACTTCACTCAATACATATAGGTGAATTCTTCTGTTGCTCATCGACTAGAAGCACTGATCAGAGAAAGAAAGAAGTGTGTGCTTGTAAGTAAAAAATCACCATAAAAGAAAAGGCCTGGAAATATTCAAAAGAACACACAAAGTGGAATATGCATCTCCAATACAATACAGAACAACTACACAAACTGTCTTTTATTAAAATAATATTTATTATTTTTTTAGTAGTACTCCTTTTCAGTAGTGCATGCATTGGTCCTTTGCCTCTCTGTTTAATCTGCTAACTCAGGAAGAACTTATTTGATACCATTCAACAACTGAATGTTTTCTCTGGTTATCAATCCACAAAAATATTTATAATTTATAAACACTCGCACATAACATCAACAAATATAATACAACAATTACACAATTTTATTTGCATAAGTAGAGCCTATAAGTTTGACAAACTGCATTTTTTTTATTGTTAATATTTTATGACTTCATAATAGGAATCACTTAACTGTACTTCTGAGTTGTTCTGGTATATTTTCATCCAGACACTTTTTGTCTATTTTTAGCTTCTGATACCTATGTTTGCTCTTTTCTACCTTTTATGTCATTATTTTGAATTTTTTTCTTCTGGCACCAATCTTGATCAAGCTGAATATATATCTGCATGCCTGAACAAAATCAATACACAGTCACTGGCAAACTAGAGGGACTTGGGCCCTCCCAAAATGCCTCGAGTTTTTGTTTTCCTTCCTTAGTTTGGCAAAACTGATTTAAATATTTATTTATGTTTGAATTCAGTAATTATTTAAATAATAATAATGTATAGTATATCTACATTACATAAATAATATACAATATAACAAATATGTTTATTATATAACAAAAATCTACTATAAAAGCTAACACATTAAGACACAGAAGGAATCTCATGGTTTTAATAACTCATAATAGGTCAGAACTAAAATGCTAAGACAAACTTTACTCAAATTTCAAATTCTTTTGGCCTCTAAAGATTCACGTTCATCTTTAAGTGTTTTCAAACAGCTAATTACTTCTAACAATAACCCCACTGCTTCGTTCAGTTTTCTTACACTTAAGATATTTGGGTCAAAAAGGATCCTTTAGGTTTAACGACAAATTAAATTTATAATGTAATTTAAATTGAAATGAACATCTCTTTATACACATGTCGAACCTTATTATCACACAGAAACCTTTGGAGGAGGATGAGGAGGAAGAAGAGGAAGACGAAGACGAGGAGGAAGAAGAGGAAGACGGAGACGAGGAGGAGGAAGAAAGACGAGGAGGAGGAGGAGGAGGAAGAAGAGGAAGACGACGAGGAGGAGGAAGACGAGGAGGAGGAGGAGGAGGAGGAAGACGAGGAGGAGGAGGAGGAGAAAGAGGAGGAGGAGAAAGAGGAG
>BOPP01000001.1:6057747-6089655 GCA_017312745.1 Gryllus bimaculatus
CCTAAAATGTGCTTATTCCATTCATAGAAGAAGGAGAATCATAGTTATTTTAGTTCATTTTTACGACAGAATGCTATTTAATATTAATTTATACACTAATTAATTACAAAAACAAGAAAAAGTGTAATTAATTGAAACTGTTAGAATTGGACTTAACTGAATTAATAAATAAAAATCAATCAATATTCAGAAATATCTTAAAAAGACAAAAGAATAGCAGATAACGGATAGTAATGCATAACTACATAAGAATAACACACCCAAATTCCATGATGCGTATGTGGCTTGCATTTAATAGCTCATATTTATTCTCACAAACTAATTTAATGCACACTAATCTGTACAAAATTACACAACTCTATTTTTATTTAAAAAGCACATCTTCTTTAACCTGGTATTACCAAAAACATATGGCCAATAACTAATAAGACTCAACAAAACTTCTTTCAGCTGGGATGAATAAATTTACTTTCAAATGCTCTCCAGTGAAATAAAATAACTGAAAACAGTATATACAAAACTATGACCCTTTGCAAATATTCATAAAGCAAGTTTTATTTGAACTTTAAAAACTTCCTGTGAATTCGTGTAACTCAAACTGACAAGCGCTTACTTATAATACAAATATATAAATATACAAAATGAAAAGAAGAAGAACAGAAAGAAGAGAGAAAAAGAATAGACTTTTCTCATGGCTCTGCATCTGATTTGAGATGGGCTACTATCACAGACAACAATTAGATATGTCGATGTAAGTCATAACTCAATAACCATGTAAGATATAAAGAGACAAGAAAAGGAAAAGAAAGTAAAAAAGAAAAAAGAATATAAAAAGGAAAAAGATAAAAAGAAAAGAAAAATTGGATCCAAACACTTTGTGAATCACTATTTCCGAACCATGGTTAAAACACTAGAGTCTTAATACTGTATCTATTAATGTCCACACTAAAAACAAATGATAGCACTGGAAAATAACTGTTCCAAAGCATCCAAGAAACAAAGTTTGGAAAATGTCTATACCATCACTAAGTAATATAAAAAACAGTTTTATACAGACTTCTCCAATACTTTACTACTATCCTCTTAGAAGCCTTGGCAACAATTGCCATTTGCCAGTTTGCCATGAATACCACAAAAATAAGACAACGGCGAACAAAAATACATAAAATACTAAGGATTATTATTTTAACCCGTCAAAGATTACAATATTTAGACAATGAGTTTGTACAGTGATAAATTTGAGGGTGAAACCAGATGTCCTTGTATGTCATTTTATTATTCTGAAAAAGTGTTAATTTAGGCTGTATTATTTAGCTGTAAGTCATATATACCTGTGGTTCTTCACCATCAAAAACACCGATAACATTTTATTTATTTTATATTTGATTTTTAGTTGTTTTCTCATGAAATACTTGTTTCATTTGTTAATTCTATTTTCTAGCAGCATTTAACTATTTTTTTCTAAATCTAAAGAATAGTTTATGGAATTTCATTTCTATTACGATGTGGGTAACTTACACATTAATAGAACTATTAGACACCAGACATTATTGACTTTCGAATTTTAATTTACTTCTGTACAAGCAATTATATAAGAAGACATCACAAGCACTCATTTACATACATTTTTACTTAAGAACTATGCAAGACAAAAGACTCAGAGCTAAACCACCAGGGTTTCCCTTGCCAATCTAGGAACAGGTAAAGATTACCAGTTCAGGCAGCCTAACTCATGCTCAAGGAAAACTCCAATCTTACATCCTCAGTGGAGCAGGAAAGGGTTCAGGAGGAGTCGCGAATAACTGAAAACAACAAAAAGACAAACGTGTAAACAGAAGCACAAAATTCAAACTGTACTGGCTTTTATCATCATGCTCTTTTTCCCAGCATGGACAAAGCACACAGTGCGATCTAGTATGAATTCCTGAGAAACAACAAGACGAAGCAACAAAGAGGCAAACGCATCACTGCAATAGTGCAAAGTAGCTTGTGTTGTGCAATGGAAACACCTTCACTCAATACATATAGTTTTGAATTCTTCTGTGCTCATCGACTAGAACCACTGATCAGAGAAGAAGAGTTGCTGCTTTAAGTAAAAAATCACCCATAAAAGAAAGGCCTGGAATACTTCAAAGAACACACAAAGTTGGAATTGCATCTCCAATTACATACAGAAACAACTTACACAAACTGTACTCTTTATTAAAGTAATATTTATTATTTTAGTATACTCACTTTTAGTTAGTACCATGCATTGGTTTCCTTTGGCCTCTTGTTTAAATCTGCTAACTCCAGGTAAGGACTGGGTTATACCACTTCAAGCAAATGAATGTTTTCTTCTGGTTATCACCCACAAATATTTATAATTTATTAAAACACATCGCACATACATCAGAACCAATATATAATCAACACATTACACATTTTATTTGCCATAAGTTAAGAGCCTTAGTTTGACAAACTGCATTTTTTTTATTGTTAAATATTTTATGACTTGCAATAATGGATCACTTTCAACTGTAATTCTCGAGCTTTGTTCTGGTATATTTTTCATCCAGGAACTTTTTCGTCTATTTTTAGCTTTCTATACCTATGTTTGCTCTTTTCTACCTTTTATGTCATTATTTGAATTTTTTCTTCTGGCACCAATCTTGATCAAGCTGAATATATATCTGCATGCCTGAGAATCAAAAGTCAATAACAGTCACTGGCAAACTAGAGGGACTGGCCTTCCCAAAATGCCTCAGGGGTTTATGTTTCTCATTCCCAGTTTGGCAAACTGATTGTAATATTTATTTATGGTTTGATTCTTAGTTAATTATTAAGATAATATAATGATTATAGTTATGCTACTCCTACATTACTAAACATATTACACTATCAACAAATCATGTTTAATTATATTAAACAAAAAACTACTATAAAAGCTAACACATTAAGACACAGAAGGAATCTCCATGGTTTTATGAACTCATAATGGTCAGACTAAAATGCTGAGACAACTTAGTCAAATAACATGCTTTTACACATGTCGAACCTTATTATCACACAGAAACCTTTTGAGAGGAGGATGAGGAGGAAGAGAAGAGGAAGATGAAGACGAGAGGAGAAGAGAGGAGACGAGGACGGAGAGGGAAGTAGAGGGAAGACGGAGACGAGCAGAGGAGGCAAGAAAGACGAGGAGGGAGAGGAATACGAGGCAGGAGGAGGAGGAAGACGAGAGGGAGGAGGAAGACGAAGGTCAGGGGAGGAAGACGAGCGAGGGGACAGACGAGCGGAGGAGGTAAGGACGAGGAGGAAGAAGCAGGAGGAGCAGTGAAGGAGGAGGAGTGAGGAAGACGAGGAGGAGGAGGCAAGAGGAGGAGGAGAAGCGGGGGAGGAGGAGGAGGAGGAAGACTGAGGAAGGAGGAGGAGGAGGAGACGAGGAGAGGAGCGGGAGTCAGGAGGAGGAGGAGGGAGAGGGGAGAGACGAGGAGAGGAAGAGACGAGAGAGGAAACGAGGAGGAGGAGGGAAGGAGGAGGAGGAGGGAGGAGAGGAGGAGGAAAGACGAGAGGGGAGGCGGAGGAGAGGAGGAGGACAGGACCGACGACAGAGAGGAGGAGGAGGAAGACGTCGAGGAGAGGAAGGAGGAAGACGCGGAGGAGGAGGAGGAGAGGATGAGGAGTTGGCAGGGAAGGAAGGAAGGAGAAACGAGGAGGAGGTGGGAGGAGCGAGAGTCAGAGGAGTGAGGGAGAGAGAGGAGTGAGGAGGAGAAAGAGAAGGGAGATAGAGAAGAGGGGAGGAGGAGGAGGAGGAGGAGGAGGCAGGAGGAGTAGGGAGGAGGACGAGGAGATAGAAGGGAGGAGAGGAGGATGAGAGAGGAGGAAAGAGGGGAGAGGAGGGAGGAGGAGGGGGAGGAGAAAGGAGGGAAGTGCAAGGAGAAAGGAGGAAAGTAGCAGTGGAGAAGGAGGAGGGAGGGGAGGAAAGGAGAGGCAGGAGAGGTGACAGGAGGAAGAGAGGGGAGAGGAGCGAGGGTGAGAAGAGGAGGGAGCAGGGAGGAAGAGGAGCGAGCAGGGAAGGAGAGGAGCAGGAGAAATAGAGAGAGAGGACGAAAGTAGGGAGGAGCAGTGATATGGGAGGAGGAGCAGAGAAGGAGGGCAGCGAGAAAGAGGAGGAGCAGGAGAAAGGGAGGGAGCAGGAAGAAAGAAGGGGCAGGAAAAGAGGAGAGCGGAGAAAGAGAGAGGAGCAGGAGAAGGAGGAGGAGCAGGAGAAAGAGGAGGAGCAGGAGAAAGAGGAGGAGCAGGAGGAGAAAGAAAGTACGAAAAGAAAAGAGATTAGAAAATTAATTGTTTCCTCATGAAAGTGAAGCCCTCAGAATTCATATTTTCCCATTTGTCTGTCTTGCAAATCAAATATTTTAATTGTTCTACTAATTATGATGTTTCTTAAGACACTGCAAATACATTCCGACTATGTATTGAGGGATTTTAAAATAGGGTTCAAATAAATACCACGTTATTTTAATTTATATTTCTTCAGTGTACTGGCACTGTTTTATCTTGTGGAATTTCTTCTGTGCAGGAGGATCAGAATGAAAATTTGTAGTCTTCTCAAACATTTTTAACAGTCTGTTTTGCTATTCAGTTTAAAAATACTCTTATCAGTTTATTCAAATACTTGTATCGCTTCAAATACTCTCTATCAGTTGTAACAAATACTTCACCCAAAAGATACACATAAAAAGAAACCTGAACAATGCAGCAGGGTTAAAACAGAACAAAAATACAATGCACTTTCAAGGGTATGATAAGGATACAGATTGTAACAGTACATCAAACCAGTCTTTGCCACCACCGCCCCTGTGGCCACTCCCGCCATAAGCTTTCCTTTTGACGTTGCCTTCTCGGAGAGGCTGCCCCTTCACCAGTCATTACCAGATTCTGCAGCTTTGCATTTTCCAGAAGATACCCAGTAAACGCAAATTCAATTTTCAAAATTTTAAGCATTTTAAGAAATAAATTTCAATGGGCATGAAAACGATATTGGATTGGTGAAGTCAAGCTCCACTCCTACAATATTCGTTCAAATACAACAAATAGTGGACTACCTCTTCAGTGAACGGATGGGAAACAGAGGTTCGGTGGTGCAGTTAGTTGCGATGTAGTTATTCAATTGAAAATTTTGGCCGAGTAAGGTTCAAACTGCCATTTAGGCTCTACAGGGAAAGTGGACATCTGCCGCAGTTGCAGACTGCAAAACTTGCACTTTGACATTCTTGTTGTTACTGTCACATCACAGAGTGGTATTTCATGGACATTTATGTGCCGCTCTCTGCATTATAATTGGCTAGGGTCACATGGCGAAAGAGCGATGAATGGATGCTCTTTGCATGTGCCTGGTGAACAACTCGTGGATGACCTGCTGGCCGTCGCCCCAGCCAGATGCTTAAGGCGGAGACTGCCAGCCGCCGCTAATGAGGGCTGCAACCTTTGCCGCCGTCACCGTCAGGTCAGGGCAAAAGGAACGTGCCACTTACCTGACCTTCTCGGCAAAGATTTGACAATTGACAAGAAACAATTGACTGGTGGACTGGACATTGGCCCCGTAATATAAAATGTTCATTGTAATAGTTTGTTTGTTTTTGAAGCCGGGTGAGCCACGCATTGGGTATGTAACGTATAACATAATTTAATACTATAAGCTTATTTGAACCAAATGAACACTAATTCTCTTCTTAATGCATGCATGCAATACCCCCTACTTCTGCATCCTATGATGTAATAGAAAGGCAGGGCAAAATCAAATTATAATCCTTTATTCCCTTTAGGAAAGGAGGGAAATTATTACAAGATAGAATATGGAACAATGTTGAAACATTTTAGTTATTTAATTGAGAAAAATGTGTGAAAATTGTCAAATTGTAATGAATGATTATCTCCATAAACTTGGATTTCCCACAAATATCCCATTACAATTATTTAACTTTGTTCAAAAACTCAAAGAAAGAAACAGTCGATACAGTAATTTCTGAACTAGACAAAATCAAAATCAAGCAAATATTTTACAGAACTTACAACTTCAATTCTAGAAATGTCTTTTTTTAATTAAATTTTATAGACACTTTAACACAGCCAATAATCATATCAACCATTTTTGGCAAACAGCTAACGAACTGAACATAACTTATACAAAGAAAACAATACTATGGTTTTGTCAAATGTGAGAAGAATCTTATTCACAAATGAATAAATTTATTTGTTATGTACTTTTTATTATGTACTTCACACATAATAATTCACATTTGTAATTCACACTTTTTTTTGCGGACAAATTGCCCGTAGATACAATTTTAAAACCAAAAAATGCATCTTATTTTCTGCTGTACCAACAAATTTCTCCTTTATTATAACAGTTTTGTTATTTTCATTCTGGATGAATCTTTATGCTCAATATTAATCACTAACCTTCTCAGATACGCTAATAAAAATTGAATCGTAAGTTTTCATGCCTCCTAGGTTTCGTACCTCCACAAAATTTCCAGTCATCTGGTGTAAGAAATTTGCAAATGATAGGTACTCCCAGATTTTAATTCATCAATGTGTAATTATTTCATTTTATTATTTATATTCACTTGACAAATCTCATAACTTCATTAGTTGCATAATATCGTACTCTGCTTGATACATCAAATGCATTAATGGAAATGGCATTTCTTCACATTAAGGGGTGGCCAGGAAAACCTGAGTGATCTTTGACTCATTAGGTTGAGGCTCCTGATTCTTCCTCTACTCTGAACCATCTCACAGAGGCCTTAGGAAACAATTGGTTACGCTGAACACACAATGTTATTCTTCATAGCTATGGAACAGACCCTTGGTATATACAGTCTAGGTAGCCCTGATGAGTTGTTACACACTGCTGCTCCACGCTTACTGCTTTCACTTTTTTCTTAGCCCACCTCTTCTAGCTTCTGATGAAACTAGTATTATTGTGCTTATTGTAACTAAAAATTATTCTGAAAGGCACAAGTACCCCTCACTGGGTCCATTCCTTCAGAATATCCATGGCATGGGCATAGATTTTTTTAAAGGAACAGATCAACCAGCATACTTAAATGAAAAGTACATATAACCTACATACTTCAATTACGAAAAAAAAGTTTACGATTACGGAAAAAGCAGTTTTGTTTGCAACATTTCAAAATAAGAAATGTTTTCCTTCCCTGTAATGGAAACTATGTGCATCAATAAAGGAGTTACAGATTTAATTTTTTAGTAGTTTTGACAACATAACTGAATACAAACACGAGCTTCTCTCACAAATACAAAAACGAGAGCTTAAAAACCATGCACATAGTAG
Organism: Gryllus bimaculatus; assembly: GCA_017312745.1. Taxonomy (NCBI): domain Eukaryota; kingdom Metazoa; phylum Arthropoda; class Insecta; order Orthoptera; family Gryllidae; genus Gryllus; species Gryllus bimaculatus. The sequence continues at coordinate 6,065,087 of BOPP01000001.1, forward strand.
ATTTGATACATTTCAACTGTACAACATTTCAAAGCATTAGTCACACTACCTCTTGGTTTCTGTCCACTTGTTCAACCAAAGAACTACCGTAACTACCAATGTTCCGTTCATTTTTTGAGCACATTTCTTTAATACTCACTATCACCATGTCACTAATATGAATGATCAATGATGTTGGAAATGTGTTCTGTAAAGAAAATGTCATCCATGATGTAGCTCAGTGGTTGAAGCAACCTAGGTAAACCAGAAGACCCATATTCTATTCCCAATTAGGGTTTCTAATGCTTTCAACAATTTGAAGCATAAAACATTCCTATTACATGGTACACCATAAATTACATTTATTGTGCAGAACATGTTCCACATAATTAATAATCCAAATTGGTGACAGGGTGGCTCTAATGAATTGATTAGAACATGAAACGTATTTCACTTATATTTTAATTACTCATCCTAAACATCCACACACAGGCCATTGTTGTTAAATTTATGAAACAAAGAAGATTGGGACCTAGCACTTTATTACAACAAAGACTCAAACAAGTAATAACTGCGCAACTTTTCTTGACCAATGGATTAAAAAATGCCGGAGGAGTGGGGGTTTAGTAACAAAGTCGTACACTGGAGTATTTGAAATATTTTTTGCCAATCTCTGGAAAATCAAAGTCAAACCTGCTACTTGTCCGGCTAGGTCACCACTCTGGGTTGGGCAACAGCAGGTGAATTAAAATGTTTTTAAGCTGTTGGCTTGTGTAATCTTTACTAATTTTGACAAGCATTCTTGCCAAAATTACCAAGATACAAAAGGAGGTGTCTAAAAATCACAAATTTTTCATTATAGCTTAATTAACTTTTACTCTCAGTACATCTTTGATAGAAATGTTCTATCTCGTATTTGTATTTAAAATTGCCCCTAACACTTTGTAATGCATGACTGATTGATTTCTTGACTTGGGAAGCGTATTGAGTTTGTTTGCCTGAAGTGCCCTATTATATTACAATACAATACAATACTTTTTATTCAGGCTTAAGAAAATACAAGATATATATATATATATATATATATATATATATCACCGAGGACATAGTCCTGTGCACGAGACCTGATAACCCACACTTCACAATTTTCCTCGAAAATAGCATTACTTTTAAAATAAAGAATGAATAGAAAGTATCAAATTTAAAATACAAAATGAATGAAAATTAACAAAATTTACATTTAAAATAACAATGGGTAACTTACGTTAAATTATATAATGAATCGGATATGTGTAAAGTTGGTGGAAATAGTATGAAAAAAATATAATTACATAGAGTATGATTAATTGGTTTCCTTGGATGTTACCTTTTATACCGAGCATTTCTGTGGATTGTAAATGGTCATTGACTTTTTCAGTCTTCCTTCTATGTTTTGTTGAAATACTAGCTCTAGTTTCTGCAGAAGGCCGATCTATAGAATTCCTCAAAGGATACAACAAAACATTGTTCCCTTTTCCATTATATGTGCAAACACAACTTTTTCAATAATTTTGTGTTCATCACTGGTATACATCCTCTTATTTTTCTCAGGAGTTTGAGGTGCCTCCCGTGAAGAACTTGAATCTGCCTCAGGCATTTCTTTAGATAGTATTGAGAATAAACTCGAAGAGTTCTCCACTTTGAAAGCATCTAGTTTTAACTAGCTTCTATTTCCAATGATGTTTTAATGTTTGGAACACGATCAGTGCTTGCTGTGAGACTTTTATTGCTCAAGATAGGGGGAAGTAAGGTCATCAGTCAAAAAAAGCATGGTTATTATTATGATGATTACATGTACTGAAGAAAATTACACAAGAACAAATCAACAACTATGTTTATCTAACAAGCACATTCTGTGAAATTGTTATAACACTTAGTACTTACTTTAGGGGTTAAGTGACAATACTGAATACATATTTATATGTAGTGACAAGAAAAGGTTTCTTCCCCTAAATATCTCATTAAAAAAATATGGAGTTATTGAACTATCACGGATTGTGCCTACACAGAGAGATTCGCAATTTAATATTGAAGTTAATTACCGTATTTACCCGAATATAAGACGAGGATTTCTTCCTGTTTTCATTCTTTAAAAATCAGGGGTCGTCTTATATTGGCATATGATGAAACATTTGTGTATGAAGAAAACGCAATATTAACGGTATTATGTTGTTCCTGGTATAATACAAGTTATCTTCACAAAGAAAAGTAATTTGTAATAGAAATTTCCCTTTTTTATTATTATTGGATGTATTTATAATTGAAGTAATAAAATGTAGAATAATTTCCCAAGCCGTTACACAGAAGCGTTAGATAGGATTTAAGTTTTTCTTTAGCGTCAGTTAGCAGTGTTGTAACAGCTGTGACGTCGCCAAAGCATTCCTTGTGACCAACGAGAGAGACTTGTAGGCCAGGAGGAAGGCTCATGGCCTACGAGTATCTCTCTCATTGGCCACGAGCCTTCCGTCCCCGAGTACAGCGACTTTAGTAGTCGTTTGGTAGAAGTGTTCGGGCTTGGTGGTTGTGTTGTGTAGCTGTGTGCTGATACATTAGTGTGGCAATGGCCCACCACGTGGAGAAAAGAGGAATTGTAGAACTTACCAGAAATGTGGAACGATGTAAAAGTTAATATGCAAACCTTAAATTGCAAGTGATTCATCTTGCTGAACAAACGAACAACAGTGAAACTGCACAATGTTATTCAATATGTGAAGCAAATGTACAGCATTGGAGAGGTATGAAGGATCTTGTAATTCCACAAGAAAATATTTCCGTGGATCACACATGGGGCACCATCCCGAAATCAACGATGAAGTTGTCTACTTCGTAATAAATCATAACAAGGGTTTCAGAGTTTTTATATACAGCATTTGCATGAAAGCATTAGAAGTAGCAAGAAGGAGAAACATTTCCAGAGAGGAAATCAATGTGAGTGTTGGCTGGGGCATGCGATTTATGAGACGGAAAGGGTTCAGTCTGCGTAGAAGAATTTCCCTATCGCAAAAGCTGCCTGCAGATTACGAAGAAAAACTTCTGGAGTACCAAAAGTACATTATACAATTGCGCCATCAACACAACCATTTGTTGAGTCAAATGGGGAATGCTAATGAGACCCCCGTGTACTTTTACATGCCTTCTAACAACACAGTGGCTACAAAAGGGTGTAAATTCAATTATGATAAAAACGTCTGGAAATGAAAAAATGCATTTTACGGTCATGCTGGGAGTGTTGGGAGATGTCAGGAAGCTACCACCATTTGTTATCTTGGAAAGGAAGAATTTGCCCAAAGAAAAACTACCCAGTGGAATAATTTTTAAATGCAATGAATCTGGGTGGATGACTGAAAGCTTAATGATTTTTTGGCTTCAAGAAGTTACTGGGAGCTCTATTACAGCAGAGAGGATTGTTAACCCTTGATGCCTTTAGGAGCCACCTTGCAGAAGAGAAAAAAGTAAGTTTAAAAACAGACTTAGTAGTGATTCCACGAGGCATGACCTCACAGTTGCAGGTTCTTGATGTGACTGAACAAATTTTTCAAGTACGAACTCAGATGCCAGTATGAGGAGTGGCTGTTATCAGGGAACTGCCCAATAACTATTGACACCAAAAACCTTCAGTTGGACAGCTTGTTCAGTGGATTCTAACTGCATGGAATACTATATCAACTTAATGCATAATAAAAGGTTTCAAAAAGTGCTGTATAAGCAACAGTCTGGATGGCACAGAAAATGATGTGTTATGGTGTGAGAATGATGGACATAATATGAGTGACGATGAAACAAGTGAAGATGATAATTGAGATATGATTAAATGATGAAATGGATGTGGTAAAATTGAAGTTTAATTCATGTTCTGTACAAAATATTGATGAGCACAAAATAATTTACGCATAATGTTAATAAACATGTAAGTAATATACATTTTCTTAAAAATTTCATTACCTAGTAGGAAATTGATACCAAGTTATAAAAACAAAGGTCATCTTATATCGGGGTGTATTTTTCCCCAAATTTCAAGGTGTAAAAACATGACTCATCGTAAATATAAGAGTCATCTTATACTCGGGTAAATACGGTAAGTTTATGGTCAAGATTTTATTGAGCTATAGGGATCTATGAGTTTGCAGTTCACAACTAACATGCAGACATTAAATAATGTGAATTTCAAGTTAATAGTTGTTACAGAAGTGGACACCACAAATATCAGTGATGTAGGAAAAAAATTCACCAGACAAAGAACTAGTGATGCTAAAACAGGACAGGTTTTCTCATCTGCATTTTCACACGAGAAGTACTCAAATTTTAAAAAAATTATACACAACCTTATTTGAAAATATATCTTTAAGGAACAGAATTCATTTAAGGAAAAAAACTATCTTTAATATTTTAGTTGTAGGAAGACTACAAAAAAAGTTTTAAACTTTTGCAATTTTCAAAAAATCAGGGTTTTTAACAATCATGAGATCTAAACCATTTTCTTAAATGTCCTTCACATTACCCAACAACAAAATTTAATAAAAAATTATGGAGCCATATTTTTTAAACGTCCAAATCCGGTGAATGGTTTAGTCGCTAGCATTGTTCACAGATGAACAGACAGACTTTTGCTGTACTCAATTTTTCGGTATCAAGGACCCACAGGACATAGATTCTGGCTACATCTCATGTTAAGAGGTTTTCCCTCCCTAAATTTTGTAACAGGATTTATCCACATTTTCATTACCAGGGCCATACCCCATATCGGCAAAAGAAAAAAACTATTATGATCTAGTATATGAAGTGTAAGTGATCTAGTATAGGAAGTGAATTAGAAAGAAAGAAACAATGAAGAAACAGATAGTGACCAAAACATTGATGATAAAGATGAGGAAGAATAAAATAGCGTAACACAAATGATCTAACTCTCTTAACAAGACACCTTTCAAGCCAATAACACATTTTTTAATGTTATTTTGACTTAACGTTAGAACAGTCCCCTCATCAAAACTTGGGGTTCATGTTACATTATTCAATCAATTTACAATCAGATAAATACAACACTTCTGAAAGATCTGTTGGACCCAGTAGAAAAAATGTTCAGAGATTTAAATGTTATTTTTATCTTAATAGACTAGAACATAAGAATGGCTTACGTTTTCGATTTGGTTGAAAAATTGCTTGGTAGTCTCCAACATTTGGAATATCAGTGCTGAATGACTGAGGTTCATCTTCTGGATCAGTGCCTGATCTATCAGCTTCTTCAATTGTCTTCACATCCAATCTAAAGGAAAGCAAGAAAAACATTTAGATCACAATCACAATTTAATAATAATAATAATAATAATAATAATAATGTTAAAAAAAATTGAAAACAAAAACAACAAGCCTTTGTAAAGTTTTATTTTTTATTTTAAAGAGAGATTTCTCCTCAAATTTTCTTCACAGCAATGATTTAATATAAGGTTTTGTCACAATGGAAAAGGGAGAACACAAGGTTTTCCATTCATTACACCAAAAAATACTAAAACTGCAGTCATCACTACATAAATACTTGTGTTAAGTGCAACAATATTTAAAAGAAAATCATTCTCCAAAGTTGAGAATGCTATAAAATTTACATTTTCTCCTTAAAAATCAGGTTTTGGAGTCAAATTCTCTACCGTGTAAGGTAAAACTATTAAGATTTAATTTTTCTTATTTTATAACATGCTAATGTTTAGATTTTAGTTATTTTCATTGCTTCTTCGTTTGAGTTTGCAATTGATATACAGTAGGGAAGTACCATAAAATACAATAAAACAATATACAAATCTTGTAATTTTTAAACTGACATCATTTTCCAATATAGTGTGAAATTCACTTTTTTACTTTAATCATCCTGTTACTATGAAATAACTCTTACAATGTACATTATATATAAGATAAAAAAATACCATTTTTGCACACTTGTAACACAGAAACTTTTGCTTTTCCTCACAATTACTGTTTGTTATACTGTTGGTCTTCAAAAAGAACATTCATTTACGTTCCACAAATGCACTACTTTGGACAAAACCATCCACATTAGTAACAAACAATGGGAAGTTATTCTGAGCATTTCAATCTCCATGTCACAATGCTCCCATTGTATGACAAAGACACGTGAAAGATTTTATTAAATACCTTCTAATAATATCATCACCATAATATTATAATAAACATGATAATGGAATATGCATAATCACTTTAAGAAGTATTTTGCTGATGTAGGTCCAAATATAGGTAAAAAGGTGAAATTGTATCCTTTGCAGATGATACTATTGTGATGGTTGAAGGTAATTCATGGTTGTATGCACAAAACTTGGCACAACTGAAGCTGTGTGCTATTGCGAAATACCTTAAGCTTGAATATAGCTAAAACTGTATTTGAGTCGTATAGCAGCAATATTGATAGTTTACCGAGAAATATAGAGTTAAAATGACACTATTACATGCAATGATTCTGTAATGAGTATTTGTCCTGGTATAAAGAGAATGGAATCCCATCAATATTTGGGAACAGTTTTGGGCAATAGCTATATTCGCAATAATAGCGTGGTGAGGCACCTACCTTGAATACTTTTCAGGATGTTCAGAAGAGAATTCTTAAGTTGATTGAAAGGTAAAATAGATTATATTAATTTGATGAGCTTTTTAAAAACTATAAAATGTTATCAATTAGGAATTTATTTTTGAAAAAATCCCTTCTAAATATCCTTTCTGCCCTTAGTCAAAAATTTAATTATTTGCATGATAAGAGAGTAGCACTTACAGTACCACCCACTGTTAAAAAAGAAATCAGTAGAAGAAATCTTGTTTGTCACTTACAGCATATTTAACTTACTGAATGTTGAAATCAAAATGATGAATCATAATCCAAATGTCAACAATACAAAAATAAGAATTCCTGATAAATCTCAATATGGATTTTGTCACATCAATTTTAATGCCTTTAAGTTAATTTTTATTTCGCTTATTCTGTCATTATTATACTTAATTTATTGTACTCCATTGATATTAAATTTTTGTTTTTGTTTTATTTTATTTTGAGTTTATAATAAGCACTGAAATTATTTTGTGAATCGTAATGACTGTGTTGTAACACGTTCGCACAGTGGATGTATTTCCTCAGCACATAATTGAAAAATTATTTGTATAGAAGTGTTAATAAATTAAATTGAAAAAATACATAAATATGATAAATAAACTATTGCCAATTAAGAAATTAAATTACCAGTTACTAATTAAATAACTCGTGAATGGTTCTACCAAAATAAGTGCAGGAAATTCAAATTTTCAATTTCAACCTCAAAAAGAACTGGTTGAGTGGCCTAGTGGCACTGGCACTGACAAGGTTCTAGGAACAGATAGTGTGCCCTGGTTCTGTGTCAATGTATGAATGGAATAGGAGCTTCTTTGCATTGCACTGCCCTAGTAGTCAAATGGAATATGAAAGATACCCTAGGTGCATCCCAAGTGCACATTAGAACATCAATTGGAAATTGCCATTCAAGATGCTCCAGAATGACAATATAAATACATAAAAATATTGCACAAGTAACTCACGTGGCTTTGGCCACATTGAATGGCTTGTCTCTGCTGAAGCTTTTGCGTATGCTCTGTCCAGAAAGGAAGGGTGATGGGGTTGGTGCTCCACCAAATGGCTGCACTTTGCTTAGGTCGACTACATGCAGAGCCACGTTTGTTATGTGACAGGAAGCCCCAATCAACTGCTTGTGAGCACACGCTACATCTTGCACTTTACCCCACGACATAGGGAGTGTGTCAAAAGTGCGAGCCGGCTCCCATCCATGAACTTTCAGCAAATCCTGCGACCCAGAGAACAGGCACTCTCCATCTGGGCTGTAAGTGATGCAACTGGAAAAATACAAAAAACTGCTACACTGTCCAATATTCCAAAATAGAAGATAAATAAACCACTGATAAACATAAAAGCAATACCTCAACCTTTATGAGTAGGTAATGTGACTGTATTTTGAAATAAGCATTCCAAAATTCAAATTGTGGAGCAAAACAAATTTACTGATATTGGGGTGGATTAGTAACATTAATTCTTAATTTTCCATCACACTGACCTTGCACCAATAATTTCACTTCCCCACAATTATCCCAAGCAGAACTTTGCTATGTAGTTATAGAATTAAGCATTTAATTGAATCCCAAGTACATGATTATTTCTTTTCTTTGTTTTTTTGGTAAGGAGTATGCATCAGTTAATAATATTGGAAGTACTGAACTTAACCACTACAACAACTGGCCGAATTGGCACACCAAAATTCCTTATATTAAAAAAAATAATTTGTCTGAATTTTGTAGGTTCAACCTCCATAATTCATAAAATACACTTACCGAATAGTACCCACATCCTTCTCTGAAGTGGAAACAAGTGAGAAATTCTCAAGATCCCAGAAATTTACAGATCGATCTGCACTAGCTGAGGCCAGGAGAAATTCATTAGGGTGGAACTTCACTGTAGTGACAGCTCCAGTGTGTTCCGAGAATTCTTTCAGAAGTCGCCCAGCACGTAGATCCCAAAGCTAACAGAAATATAACCCAAAATACATGAATAATTGAAATAATTTCAAGGTCTAGAAACTTAAAAATTAAGTGAAATGGTTAAAGTTGTCAGCAGGAAATACAGTCAAATCTAATTTCTAAAACAAAGTACACAATTCCATGTTCAAAAGTGTTACAAAATTCATACATTTTTTATAACACTTAATATTAACATTAATTAATAAAATATTGATGACGAGTGAGAAATAGGGGTGACCAGTGTTTTAGGAGTAAAATAGTTGAACTTCCACTCTAGGAACAGGGGTTCAATTTCCGGTCAATGTGAAATTTGCGATGGCTAAAATGGGTTAGATTTGATTTGATTTAATTTCATCAATAAAAACTTCATTTTACATATGGAGCGAGAAGTATAACAAAAGTGATTTACCATTAATCATTCACTGTATTGCAAACAGACCTGTCATGAACAAATCTTCCAGAACTTATCTGCAAGTGTCTTAGGAATCTCATGAATGCTATTTCTAGTCTTTGTGCCTCTTGCGTTCATTGTTCAGCTATACACTAATTGTAATTTTGCAGAAATATGTAAATTTCAGTTCTGTCTTTGCATCCATGTCTGTTCAGTTATGTTCCTTGATTGTGTACAACACATTCAATTGTAGATCTGTAATGTCTTCTTTATATCTTATGATTGATCTGAAATATTCAGTGGTGGAATATTTTTATTGTTTTCCATTTGTCTATTTCCCAACTAATCAATTTTACTTCCCATCTGTTTAGTACAGTTGTCTTTTTAGTTCTGCAATAAGCAAATTTCATGTGGTGGTTCAGACTTATCTTAGCTCCTTCAAATGTTGCTGTGTATCTTCCTCCATTTCTACAATTGGTGAATAAACTGCACAGCATTGTAATAATTCATTTCCTTTATTTAATAATATTCCCCGATTTATTCCTTTCCCTTCTTGTTCCAAATGAATATTCTTATGTGGTTATTTATTTATGTCAAAGACAGTCACGTCTGTATGTGGCGTTACATAAGAGAAGAAAAAATCCAAATTCATTGCCAGTAAATAATACAAGGGACCACTTCAGTTCATTTTCTTCAGTCTGTGAATCAACTGAATCAGTACAAGTCAGAATTCTTTGAGATGGGGGTCATTCTCCTAAATTGTCTGAATACAGTTCACAAAAGTGAATAGTAGTCCACATCTTTATTTTAAGCCACTGCTAATAAGTATATGGTATGATTTCTTGCTATGTTCTAGGTATATTCTTACATCTGAATATGTTTTTGGCAGCAATGGTAAAGTGTCTTCATTCATCATTCCAATTTTACACAATTGACTTCCATTTGCTCTATCATTTGGTTTAAAATATTCTTCATAACAATTCATACTGGCACAATACTTAGTGTTCACAACTGATGAAAAACACACAACATCAAAGAAATGCGAGGGTTAATACTACTCAACCAGTACTAACATCTCTAATAGCAAAAACATTCTGGGATATGCTTGGCACAGTAAAGCTTGATGCAGTCTTCTTTTCTCTAGTGTATAACAATCTTATTCTAAAATATAGAACTGGTTATTCTAAAATATAGCTCTCCTTACTAAGAGACAGAGGTAACATTTCTCCTCTACTACCTGATATTACAACATGCACTCTCATTGCATTGGAACCTCCAATCGATGAAACTAGCACTTATTGGGCAACTGTCTGTTGAAAATAAAAATCTTCACTCTTTTCAACAATGGTACCACATATTCCTACAGATTTACTTTGGATTCCAGGAATGTCTTCATACAAAGAAATTAAAATACTACCAAAAGTGTTAGATGAAATATAGAAGTTCAATTTATTTCCACGTAAACCAAATATCATACACATTGAAATTTTATGATAAAGATAAAGGCAGGCATTTGTGTGTAGTTGAGTGTACAAAACCAAATCAAAAGTAATTACCTTTATAAGCCCTTCCTCACCACCAGAAGCAATCCACTGACCATCTGGGCTGAACTTTACACTGTTCACTGCCATCTTATGGCCTGGGTATGTAAAAATGCACCCCTTTCTGCGAATATCCCAAAGCTGAAACAATCCATTACATTTAACTGCATTCATCTCTAATCCAGAATTAACGCTGTAAGTTATTTCTGATGCATGGAGAAATGAATTCTGTTTAAGAGTTAAGGGAGGGGGGAATTTTTTATTTGAAATAAGGGGCTCCCATGGATCAACTACCCCAGGCCCCTGGTTTTCGCTGGGCGGCCCTGATTAAACCCATTTTAATTTAATTATATACAGATACAAAATTAACATATCCTGTGCTCATAAGAATTTTTTTTTCACCAAGTTCATCCATCCCCTTATTGTGTCACAAGCCATTTGCAAATGACAAAACACAGAAGTTAAACTACTAGAATCCCTATTATTTCAAGTAGGGTTGAAGCCAGAATTCTTTAGGAAGAGCTAGATAAGTGAACTTTTCCCACAATAATATTTGAGATTGAACAATAGACTTTTCCATTCAACACCTTTCCCCAGTTAAGAAATTTTGTTATTTTCTTTATCTCAATAGAAGTGGAAGATCTTGAAATATTATATTCATGGATTTCCCCCCCCTGCAAATGAAAAATTAGTTTACTTAACTTAAGTATCTACAAAAAGACCACTAAGAACTGATCATAAAACATTTGAAATAGATCTTTTCCTGACATCTCAATCTCTAGCTACAAGCTCAATTTCAACTGAAGTCCACATTCGATCCTTTGAGATACTCGACATCTACCTAACTTCAATACACATTCAATAAGTCTAATACTAATTTCAGTGATACCTTTTCAATGAATTGCATTAAGTTTAACTGACTTGTGCTTAATGCAACATGATTATTGCTGATAACATGAAAACATTCAAAAAAACACTCTGCACATCTTCAAAATTTGTTAAATTAATTAGAAAATGGCTTATAAGGAAATATACCTTTACTGCAGTATCCAAAGAACCAGAAGTGAGAAAATCCCCGTACGGATGAAAATCAATGCAACGAATGCTTCCCTTGTGACCTGTTAAAGTTCGCACTATTTTGGCAGCTTCCAAATCCCATATTTTTAAAGCACCAGCTTGAGATCCAGCACATAAAAACTCTTCAGTGTAACCAAATTGCACACATTCTACAGGTGTAGTGTGACCACTCAAACTCTATAACCAACAATACAAAATTAATGATGGATCTAGAACAATTGTATACACACATTAGCAAGGAGAGTTATTGGCATTGATATCACACATTCTTACCATAATACAATTTACTTTCCCAACAGCCCATAAATTCACTTTTTTGTCATCACCACCTGTCACCAGAACTCTCCCACTTTTATGGCCAAGGGCCACACAGTTCACGTTTGAACTGTGGGCTACGAAATCTTCTACAAATATCAAACACAATACATTTTTAAGAAACATGACTATTATAAAACATAACCCTACTGCAAACATTCCTAATATCAACACTGAGACTTTCAAAATATACAGAATTATAACTTACGAAGTCTCCACGAACGTTTAAGTGATGATGCCATTTTTAATGTTTCGTTTTTCACTTTGAGAATCCACAGAAAACTTCTAAATCGAACATTTCAGCCACACCACACAATGCAAATCCATGGATACACAGTTCGTACATCATTTTCTACCCTGCATTGGGAATAGGGAGGTCCCATGCAAGGCGGCGCACGGGCTCAACTGTTGATAGTAACATTTACGTAGTGTTTACTCTGAAATAACGCCAAATGTATCGCTTACGAATACACTTATATAGTACATCAACTTCGATCAACTTCATCAACTTGTTCCTTCTACCTTGACATACAATTCCATCTGTGGGTAGTCGGTAAGTTCAACCTTCCACAGTGAATACCTGCGCCATCTACAAGGTATCTCGAGAACTGTTACGAAAAGAGCCGTCCATTACAAGTACAGATCAGTGATCGTGGAGCGCTTCAAGTTCAACTTCGATACTTTGGTCCATCCAGTATTGTATACAGATTGATGACTTTGATACGTAAATTATGCAAAAGATATTTCATGCAATGAAATTCATAAATAAGTATGTTTCGATTGAAAAACTATTAGGAAGTCTTTACTGGCAAATAACAGTAACAAAATAACATATATTTATGACAAGCCTTAAAATTTCAGATGTCAACTTAAAAGGTAATAATTAATTTTGCGTTTTGATTGTTGCTCTCAAGTATATTTTGTGATGTCATACATTTTATTTTAGAAGTGACACGAATAGTTGTTTGGGGTTATGCATTGTTTGAATAAATATTCGGCTCCAATATTTCTTAATATCTTTAGTGACAACAGGTAAAGAATTTTATCAAAATATAATTATTATTCAGTATTATTACTTTTCACATTGTTTATTCCTTTTTGGATAGGATGACTGGTTATGAAACTGCAGATTTATTTACTATATTTAATTAAAGGCCGATCACTCTGGGGCCTTTATGCAAATGATGACGGATGGTCAGATTTTGAAACATCTCACGCGTGTTCATGCACTCCCGCCATGAGAACAAAATACGCACGACATATGTTCGCGCTGGGTTCGCGAAAAGTCATCGGCAGGGTCAGGGTCGCAGGGCGTACGTGCAGCAAGTGGGAGGTGAGCATGGAGATGAGAATGGCATGCACCTGTCATCATCAGTTTCGGTCAGCTGATCACGTATAAAAATAGTCACTGAATATGTTAATTGTATTTTTTAATTGTGTTTTTTTAACAGTTTCTGCCTCCAGTTCTACAATGTGACACTTGTAAATTGGTAAAAACGAAATATTTCGTCAGAGGGTTCATAACTTCTCCCTGTGGTAGCTAAACAAAGACGATATGTTGAAATTTCTGCATCGCCAAAACTGCAAAATCCTCTCTAGCACTCTAAATGCTCGTACGTCGTTGAGAAACGTTAGTTATGAGCAGGGACAGTCTCCACAAATTGGAATAAGAGAATATTTTTATTTCATAGATCATCAAGGAATGGTAAAACTTGTTAATTTTTCCTTTCTAATCAAATATTATTTATTTACCTTGCTTTATACATATGAATGTTTCAGCTATTTTTGGATGACTCCCGAATGAAAAATTTCACATCATGCTTTAAAGGTACTGCACATTTGTATTTTCATGATAAATGGGAGCTTTGTAATTTTTTCCAACATTTGGTTTTGTTTTTTTGTGCAGACAAAGTGTTCCTGGAATTTTTCTTCAAGAGGTTAAGACTGAATACCACAGACAGATATCAGAAAGATTTCCCCTACTTGTCGATTTGTGGTCGAGAGCGCAACTTTGTGCGATGTGATGATTACCCTATTGTCTTTACTCATGTAAAGAAAGACTCCGAAGGGCATGACATATTTTGTTACAATCATGCTGGGGATTTACTGAATGTGAAATTCATGCCTGAGAAAATTTTTATGTCTCCAGAATCAGGGAGAGTTTATCACCCTGCACCTGAAATTGTTGGCTCTGTAGGTTTAGTAAGATCAAAGTTGGCCATTGAATTTAGTCAGTTCTTCCAATTTCGTGATGGTGAGCATGAAAGTCCAACACATTTTACTTGGCAAGGTGTTACTTACGAGTTGTCACCTGAATGGTTTTATGAAGCTAGTGGAAAAAAACATGTTAATGTAAACAGCCGTTGATTACATTATTTTAATATATTTGCATGACAATTTTTGTTGAATACAGTTTGTTACCGATTGATACCTTTGTTTAGTGTTTCAGTTAAGACGGACAGAAATGGAAAAAAAAATATTTAAAATTCTTTAATTTTTTCAGATTTGAAGTTACATTTTTAGTGTAATGAAAAGGAGAAAAACTGTTGCAAAGACTTATTTGTAAAATAATTTTTAACAATAAATGTTTTCTTAAACTGTATTTTTACATTGTTTAAATATCTTGCACTTCAAGTTAAACTACCAAAGTAAAAATAAAATTTACATTGCACCAGCACAACAATTCTTGCCAATATGGTGCTATACATTTGACTGAACTATCTGACAAAACTACAATTCCTCACACGCTTTGAAAATATAGCACCAATTGTTCAACAATTTGTCCACTAAATCATTCATGAAAATGAAGACCTTGTCCATTACCCAATTATCCAGCTTAGAAGAATATACAATACAAAAACCAAATAGTTTTCAAAAGTCTAAAAATTGTTACAGTTTTTATGTTGCATAAATATTGTTACAAAATTTTATGCAGTGATTCAGAGAAAATAAATTTAAAATTAAATTGAGAAGTTATCCTGCAAAGCCTAATATTTTTCTATTACCAGAAAACATGCTTGTAAGTTACATCTATAATCAATACAATTTTTAAAAATATGGCACATGACAGATGAGATTTTTCCCTACCACACAGGCAGAATATGTCAAACATTCTTCTAATCTGGAGTGTAAGAAAGGAAGAGCAGTATAGAAACACTTTACTTAGAGGTAAAAGCATACCATCAAAATTTTCACTGTTGCAGTATACTTGGCCAAGCCAACAAACATATTTACAGTATCATAAATAAATTACAGATTGTTCTATACATTAATACTGACAGTGCAAAAAAAGTTGACAAGTATAAAAATATTGCTTGTGCCACTGCCCTGGAAGTCTTTGACAAGTCTGATTGTACGATCTTTTAACACTAACGGATTAACTGGCTTATTAACAAGTTAATTTCACAAGTACACTGACTTATGAATCTTGACACCAGCAGAAAGACTTTTAACAAGCAAGCTTCATTCTCTTTGAAGCTCCTACAGTTGGTAAGCATCAAGAATCTGGCTTTGAAAATGGCTGGAGAGAGCCAGGCTGCACCCAGGACGGACCCACAGAACCACCATCTTCTTCCTAAAGACAAACATATTTTGAACGTACTTTATACACTTTTCCATTTTCTAAGCATTGTTATCACAACTTAAATTGCATGAGGGAATTTAGCCAAAAAAATACTTATGTTAATTAATGATTAAATGCTACACATAATCAGCTCACTTATCCTATTAGTTATTTGCCTTCTATTACAAACATCCCAAAGTGAAGTAATTCAAAGCTTACAAAAATGTTTCTTTCTCTTGGTCTGAGGCAAATTATAAAGCAAGAAACTTCAAAAGATAACGTTTTGAAACCACCTTCAGCCTACTTATGAAGAAATTTCTTCAAATTAGTATTACTATTAATTGAGAGATGTTATCCATGTATATAAAGATACACACATTACTTTTTTACACATGTATTATAATAGAGTAAACTAACTCTCTAATCTTAACTAATCTTAATATTAAAAAAGTATTTGGCTTATTGAAATATAATAAAATGAAAGGGGGAAACAGGTAAATTTTCTGGACTATGAACCGATTTTATGAATCAAATTTTACTATTTTTTTAGTGATCAAAGTTCATGAAAAAATTAGGAAGTGTTAAGAAATCTAAGTTTAAATGGTTAATTGTGTTGCTAGAAAATAAGAGTGTTAAAACCAAGTATCAGGCATAAAAAATAGTACTTTTATCAGTAGTGACAAAAACAAATGTTTTTAAGGCCTCTTTAATTTGCCAAAAGGCAAATATAGCACATTTACAGTTAGAGACATAGATATAATTTTAAAATTCAGAACATTGGCCTTCTACGGAAAGCTGTGTTGTAAGCAATTTCTATGTGCCAAACCCAGAAACATGCACCCCCAAAGCTCAAGAATTTTAGGCTCTTCAAAAACAATTGAACTTAACAATCCTTAAACAGAATATGACACTGGCAAACCAGACTTGTTTACTTACAGGCATACACAAAATACTTTGATAATTTGAAATACTATTTACAATCAGTCAACAAAAGCTTGATCATGCACCACTATTTTAGAAGATATTTTTTCAATGGATACTCTTCATACATGCACTACATCAGATACATTAACTACTTTTTTGAGAATTGTATTTAACATAATTTTACTTAAATTACTATATATAACCATAGATAACCATAGATACCATAGATAACCATCGATAACCATAGACACACTTTTCACTGTAGACCAGATAATACACAACAGAAGCGAATGAAACATTCCAATGTACCTACACTTCACAGTAAAAAACCTTGTGATAAGAGTCAAAATAGGAAAATGCTTGAAGAGGAAAACATAGAGGAACATCTAACAAATGCAATAAGAAGTTTTTATAAGGAATCAAACATCAAAATCCAGAATACTGATGCTAAAAGCACAGAAGAAATCCCAACAAACTGGACTACGACTCGCCTGCACACTGTTGCCACTATTGTTTAACATATATATGAATCATATAATCAAACGATGGAAGGAGGTAATCCTGACAAAATCAGAGGATGACTTACAAAAAGGAACACAAATTAAACACAATCTTAAAGAATACAAAATGAAAATATCAGCCACAAAAACTAAAGCAATGGGAATAATAGGCAATACATACAGGCGAATAGAAATAGTAATAGATAATCAAATTATAGACAAGTAGCCACTTTCACATACCTGGGAAACAAAATTTCATTACAAGAGGCAGGCACAGATACAAAATTGGCCAAATACAACAAAATTAATGGATGCATCAAAAGACAATTTCAAAACATGAATTCAGACACAAAAATTAGACTGTATAACATTGTACCAACCCTATTAAATGGTAGTGAAACTTCGGTATTAAGACAAAGAGACAAGCAAAGGATTGAAGCAGCCCAAATGAAATACCTAAGAACAGTATTAAAAATCTCAAGGAAAGTTAGGGTAAGAAATGAACTCATGAGAAAAAGACTTAAAATAAATAACATAGCCCAGAAAAAAGAGAAGTACCAAGTAAAATGGCATAAACACACGAAAAGAACAAAAACAGATACCCAAAAATAGCAATGAGATACAAGCCACGGGAAAGAAGAGAACCATGGAGAGCGAAGAAGATGTGGACAGACCAGGAAAACCTCAATAGCGATTGAGGAAATACTGGAAAGAAGATACAGGACAATTGTCTAAATCTCAAAATTTCATGATGAGTGTAAATCCAAACTTGAAATGTATTACATTTTGCTGAATTTCTCATTCACAATTTAAAAAATTCTTATATTTATTTTAGGTTAGTTTTTACATCTGCTACCAACTCCATCCATGGTCACAGTATGCCACATTAAAAAAATGCCTTCAAATAAGCATCTGTTAAATGTAATCTTTGGGAAGGTTTAATTGTTTTAAGATAACAAAAAAGTGTAGTTTAGAAGCATGGCACTACATATACATGACACTAGACAAAGCATAACACTCGACTCAAAGCAAAGATCAGCATTGGTGGCAAAGCTCAGTCTTTGCATTCAAGATGATGAGAGACAATCAGTATCTGTCTACTGTGACTGGAGTTGGGAGCCTTCTGAAACTGGGGTTGTATGTTTTGCCTACTGTCACTGCCAATGTTCAAGGACACAATAAGTGACGATAATGTTGCATTGCCCCTAAGCATGCTCGGTGCCTCACAATTCAGTTTTTCTGACTGCTGCCTTAGCATTTTCCACAAAACAATATCCAAGAAAGTGGGGGCAAACATTCACCTATCAGAGATGCGATGAATTAATTCAGGAAGGCTATTTCCACATGCAGAAATCAAATGCAAAGTTATCTCCTATCATTTGCCACCAAAAGCATGTTATCTCCTATCATTTGTAATTACTGTACTACTAATGCATAGAAATAATGATTTCAAAATAATCTAAAAGGTAAGAGGCAAATTTGTTCCAATATGATATGACACTTTCTTTACCTCAGAAGATGGTCCCTTTTCAATATTCTTTAGAGCATAGAAAGAAAAAAACAAAATTTTAATTATTACATTAAATATCATATTCATAACATTGAATAACATAACAGTTACATCTTACCTTCTGTTTGAAAATAGATTCTCTCACAGGGCCATGAATATCCTCATTATACGGCTCAAATGCTATATAGTGGGGATCATCAGTAGGAGGGGGGTCATATACTCTTTCTTGGCTCTCCTTCACACACAATTGTGCTTTTTTTCGAAACTCTTGAAGATTGGTTGTGTATCTGAAACAGTTCCATAGCACACAATTAATCGGTACATTACATAAAACAGATCATCAAATTCTAAGAGAATTTACAAGGGCATACATAATGTCAGGAATACCAGGGGAGTATCATTGAACCTCGTCAACTAGCGTTCGTTAATGACCTGCCAGCAAACAATCTCAAATGTTTGGCTATTTGCACATGGTTGCACAATATCATAGTACGAATTCAAAAGAAGATGAAGAAATGCTACAATGGGATCTTTATGTGTTATATTACTGGGCGGAAAATAATAGAATCACCATAAATAGCTCTAAAAGCAAATCCATCACTTTTGTCACGGGTCATAATTACAGAGAAACAATTTACCACTTAAATAATGACATTATTCTGAGAGTTTCCATGTGCAAGTACCTAGGAATCCATTTCAATAGTAAATTAAGCTGGAAGAGTCACATACATTGCAGTGCACAAAATAATACTGTGGAAAAATTTGGAAAGGATTAGAGCATCTAATTTTACTTTCAGAGACAAGAAAATGGCAGGGTGGGAATCACTAAAAAACAGGCGATTAGTAGCAAGACTCTGAGCTTTGAATAAAGCTTATAGTGGTCATCCAGCTTGGAAAGACATTAATTGGTGGCTAAGTATTTCTACATACATCAGTAGAGGGGATCACAGGCACAAAATAAATTTAAGACCGCAGAGAATGGATGTTGGGAAATTTTCTTTCACAAATTGAACGATAACTGAATGGAATAGATTGCCTGCAAAATCCTTTGATCCCATTAATCGAAGTATTCAACAGTTTAGAAAATTGATTCAGGGTATTATTAAGTAAATGAGAGACTTAATTAAGAATAGTAGGCTATGCACAAGTGTTAAATTGTGCAGTGTAAAGCAGAGAAATAACAAAAGATCTGATTTAAGGGTCATAGTGAAGTGAAGTGCAGTGCAGTGCAGTGCAGTGTGGTCTTAATTGTACAAACATTCAATAAAGAGTTACATAATATAAAGTTTCTTTTTCTTAATTTAACTTAATGTTTTAAGAATCCGTCGTTTTTTATACTATTATTATTATTATTGTTATTATTATTATTATTATTATTATTATTATTATTATTATTATTACACCATTACTTTCATTGTACCTTTATTATTATATAATTTGCACGATAGTTATATTATCTTATTTATGTAATTAGCTGCCACCAGGTTATATTCAATTGCAGTTTAAATAAATTATTTTAACAAAATTATTCACAAAAGCATAATCCATTAATCCTACAAGCCACGGATTTCAAAACTCCTGTTTTTACAATATGTCACATTGCAAAATTAAGAACAGTCAATCAATTCATACTTACAATTCATATGCTAATTCATTCACTGGTGATTTGGTCTCAAATTTAAAAAATGCTCTTCTCAAGTAATGTAGAACTTGCCATATATGATTCACATTTTTCTGCCACTCTTGAAATCCATTCCTGACATCTAGTTCCCCAGAGTCATCATGGATCATTGGATGGAAGATATTTGACTCAAACACAACTTTCTACAATTAGAACACATTTAAGAATATGACTTCCATAAAAATTAAAATGAAACAGTACATGTTACATACTTACTGGACAACCACCATCAGGAAATTCATCAGGAATTAAAACTTTAAATCTGAAGACACCTCCTTGATAAATTCCTTGCCTAACAAAAATCACACCATACCACACTGCAAAAAATTTAATTTAGTTCAGTTTAAATTTCTAGTAGCAATTTTTAAACCATACAAAATAATATAAATTAAAAATGAATAAAGTCCCATAGTTCCATTCATTAGGTTCTATGAAACAAAAAGGTAGCAGGTTGAATGAAAATATGGAAAACGAATCGAGGTAAATTGTATGAAGGCACACTTGTACAATATCTCATATTGTATTTGAAAACAGTTTGTTCAAGCACAAGCCTTACTTTCTTGAGAAAGACTGTAGAATAAATAATGTGATGGCTATATTGAAAATTACACAAAATTTACTTATTTCCATGAGCTTTATCAACTTTCAGTAATTTTAACAAACAAGCATATGTTAGTTTACTTACACAAAGAACTATGGGCAGATGGAATCACATAAACTCCAGGAATATCTTGGTTCTGCAACATTTTACTATGCAACAGAAATAAATGCGGTATGAAAATAACACACAAAGACTGGAATTATTAAAAGGAAAATACACATATATAAATTTAAAATAACAATTTACAACTTACTATTCAGAAATAAGGCCATACTCAAGTTGGTATTGCTTATATGCATTCTGATTCACACGGCTAGAAACTGCAGGTCTGTCAATCATTTTGGCAGACATACTTAACTGGGAATCTCCACTAGGAAGTGATGGAAGCACTCGTCGTAATGAACCTTGTCGGCGAAAGGGTTCATTCATATCTTCAGTATCAGTCTATGAACATAATGATAAACGTTAAAAAGGGAAGCAATGTCAAATCTCTGGATACAAATAGAATAAATTACACACAATATTCAGCAAGCAAATGTTAACATTAAATTTTATGTATTTGTGGAAATTAGAATCAAGAATATTTTAATAGTACAATTTATATCTGCTTTGACCCAATGATTTTCTTAAATACTTATTTTGGGTACAATAAATCGAATCAAACTATACTATCAACCATTTTTAATTATAATACAAGAGTAAAACAAGGTAGTTGTCTACAGTTTACTCATTGTAACGACGAGTTTGCTAATTTCATTTGGTAATAATATTTTTTTAATGTGATTTGTCAATTAGCTATCACTAGGCCTTATCTCTACTAACCTTCGTGGTTTCAATCGAAGCCATTGCGTATTAAAAGAAATTTGCTTCCCTAAATGTCCGATCTCAACAACGCATTCGTGCAATCTTAACTGCGAAATAAACTGTAACATTTTAAAATCAGCTCCACTGATTCACTATCTCATTCTCTCACTGCACTGAATAGCCACAAACACTATCATTTACATCTTGCATGACGCGTTTCCTTAAAAAAATATCCATCGCCTTGTCCCTGCATCCAATCTGACGTTCCAAAACACAAGAGAATGCACCGATACTTTTTGGTTAATCTGACGTAAGGGTAAACCACTGAGGCTTTCTTGTTAATCGTGTTGTGTTGTACTAAGCCGCAATGCTTCGCTGACCTGTGCTGCTGCTGAAATCATGAAATGCATTTTCTTTCATGGATGTTCACATTTCACTTCACAGTGGTCCATGGTTCATGCTGTTTGGGAGCAAGCGGAACAGAAGCGGAGTAAGCATCTACTCTCTGATGTGACATCTGATCGACTCAGATATGCATTATCTATGACATACAGTGAAAATTGCTCAAATACATTTTAAAATTTATTTTATGTTCGAGTTATGAAATATAAAAAAAATAATTGAAGAGTCTACTTATTTTCTGTAATTGAAATCTGATCTTAGATTTCTCTAACTTTTTAAATTGATAGTCATTTTGAACTTCGTAGTGCCTAACCTCAAAGTGCAAAAGCAAGACAGACAAGAGAAATTTGTGGATTCATGCGTCAAAGTTTTTAATGAAAAATGCCTACCCAGGAAGTAATTACATCCAAAGTAGTGGTTCATCCACTAGTTTTGCTTAGCGTAGTTGATCATTTCAACCGTATGGGCAAAATTGGTAATCAAAAAAGAGTTGTTGGTGTTTTATTAGGATGTTGGCGAGCGAAAGGTGTTTTGGATGTCTCAAATAGTTTTGCAGGTAAGTACGTATCACTTATATGCGATTATTGATTATTTTTTATTTTAAAAGATAATTTCTTTCGGCGCAAGAATGAACATTGGAGAGATATAAGTGTAATACCTTGTAATGTGAACATGATTTGCACTTTTGCAGTCCCTTTTGATGAGGATGACAAAGATAAGTCTGTATGGTTCCTTGACCATGATTATTTGGAAAACATGTATGGCATGTTTAAGAAGGTCAATGGTAAGTTTTATTTCTTAGTACAACTTCCTTATTTTATTATGGCATGTAACATTTTTTGTTATGCTTATAGCTCGAGAAAAGATAGTTGGATGGTACCATACAGGACCCAAACTTCACCAGAATGATGTAGCTATAAATGAATTGATTAGACGGTACTGTCCTAATTCAGTTCTTGTCATTATTGATGCAAAACCAAAAGACCTTGGACTTCCTACTGAAGCGTATCGTGCTGTCGAGGAAGTTCATGATGTAAGTTGCTACAGTTGTTTTTCTCTTTGTTCAGATAAGGACCAATTATTTTTAAATTTTAGATCAACAAAGAAAATGTAACACTTTTGTTTTTATTTTGGGGCATCTAGGATGGTTCACCAACATCCAAGACGTTTGAACATGTACCTAGTGAGATTGGTGCTGAAGAAGCAGAAGAAGTTGGTGTGGAGCACCTTCTTCGAGACATTAAGGACACAACTGTTGGAACTCTTTCACAGAGAATAACCAATCAGTTGCTTGGCCTAAAAGGGTTACATTCTCAGATTCGGGAAATCCGAAATTACCTTGTTCAGGTACGAGTTGATTTTATATTTATGTATACAAGATGTTATTGATTTAAAACCTATAAAACAATGTGTATGCAATGAAAAAAATCAAAATTTTACTATTTTTTCTGAAATGTCTTGTTTGTTTTTTCCAGGTTGTGCAAGGAAAACTTCCTATTAATCACCAGATTGTGTACCAGCTACAGGATATTTTTAATCTTTTACCAGATATCAGTCATGGGAATTTTGTAAGTTCCCTTTATGTCAAAACAAACGATCAAATGTTGGTAGTTTATTTAGCAGCTCTTATACGATCCATTGTAGCTTTGCACAATCTTATTAATAACAAACTTACTAACCGAGATGCTGAGAAGAAAGAGGGGAAGAAAGAAGAAGTGAAGGACAAAGACAAGAAAGATGAAAAGGCCAAAGAAGAAGTTAAAACTGAAGCAAAGAAGTGAATGGACTGAAACTGTCTTGTATTTTGTAGACTTGATCATCATCCAACTAAACATTCTAACCAAGATCTGGGAGCTTGCTTAAGTTAGGCATTCAGGACAGTATCTAGTTTGCGATCTGGTGTCATTCTCATTTATTGTGAAGTACAAAAATTACAATTTTTGATATCTGGATAAGGCATTTTGCAAAGAGATCCAGGGGCACAATTAAAAACTGTTAAATCAATTAAAATATCATGTTCCTGAACTTGTCCATGTAATTATTTACTAAAGTTTCAGGCTAAAAGTGCTGTTTGTACTGGAAGTATGCTTTGGATCTCTGAAATAAAGATATTTTGGGTGAAGTCAGCTGATGTTTTGAAATATATCTGTGGAGAGTTGACTATGTAATGATTTTGAACACATGCAGTGAGCTATGCGCTCTTTGTCCATTGTAACTTCATCATAAAAGTCAATTTTCACCTTTGGAATGTTGGTTTAGCTTATTAATCTTAACTTTTTAAAAATACATAATACATTTTCATCTAGTATGATTATTTTTGTGGTATATCTGCAGCATTACTTTTATTCACTGTATTTATATTCATGACAATACATCCATGTCCAGTGTGTCCAGTAATGTGGCATTTGTAGGGAAACAATTTCATCAAGAACATGATTTTTCCATTCTAAAATAAGGTTGTTTCATTTTAATTGCTAGATTGGTTAAGGAATAAACCTAACCTTTTCATTTTGAAATTATGTTGCATTTTGCTAGTGGCAATTTTTTTTTAGCTATTGTTACATTCATATGATTTGTTTGAAACCAGTACTGAAAAATCAATTCTTCAGACTGCATTTAAACATATTTTACTCATTTCTTGAAAGAATAAAACATCAAATAAAATAGAATTTGCATTTCTTTTTGAATTT
>BOPP01000001.1:6089671-6167607 GCA_017312745.1 Gryllus bimaculatus
GGGGGAAATTCACAATTTGCAACCCTATAATTAATTTGAATTTTATAATGTAATTTATTAAGAGGAGAGGGGATACAACAAATTACTTTTCTAATTCATTAGTGGTTTGAAATGTTGAATTAATTTGATTGATATTGAATAATGTGTTGTGTATAACCTTGTGTCACACAATGGACAAAATGATTTTCATTTACTCATCTCTCGTCACTACACAATGAAACTTTCTTTTCATAAAGTGTACTGAAAATCATGTTTGCTGTTATCTTTGTTTGTGGAAATTTCCTTCTTAGTTTTAGTTGTTAACTTGGGCAAGTTTCCTAAAATCACCTCTGAAAAAATTTACAGCACACCCAATGCTAGTTTTGTGCATAGATATTAAGCTTGGAAGGTGAACCATCATCAACTACCTGAAATTATAGAGTAAGCAAGACTAAGAATCGTTCAATACCAATACGATTCCCCAAATTTTGTTTTAGAGGTATACTAGCAGAACCTGGCAGACTCGCTCCTCTCTCTGTCTCCCCTTCCCTCTCCCTCCCCCCAGCAAAAATAAAAAATGTTCAAAAATATCTCATCCTGTAGATTACTGTATGAGAAACTTTTCTTTGAGGCTGTTGACCTCAAAATTTTAGTTTTTAATGCTCTAGAATGCTTAGTTTAGAAGTTATTTAACAATATAGATTCAAATAATCCTGCTGAGTGTGTTGTGGGTTGCATTTGTCATGACTTTTGTTTTGTTCTACACCACCATCTAATGAATTTTTTCGATTTTTTAATAGTTCTGCTATTCAGGGTGTAGATGAAAACAACAAATCAGAGATAATTAAAATTGGGCCAGCCATTCGCGAGTTATAAATGCTGTATCTAACCCAACTTTGTTTTTTATATATAGATTTTAATGATCAAGTTTAACGTGTGAGGTATATTTTAATAACCAATAGTAAATCTGGTTGGTTACAATATAGAATCCACTCTCAAAATCAATTTCTTACCCTTTAGAATGTTAATATTTGAAACATTTTTTGTTACACAACATTTTGTAATTACTATAAAATAAAATCTGGTTGATTTGAATACAGAATAGCAAATTAGTGTTGCACACTCAAAATCAATTTCCATTTTTTTCATTTGATCTAAATGTGTGATGTCACAAGAAAAGTAATGAGGACAAGCTTGAGAATTAGATTACATTTCATTTGGACATACACAAACCAGACATTTCCAGTGTTCAATGTCAAACAGAAGTAGAGAAGTCATCAAAGGTTGATATTTATTTTGTGATAGTACAAGGGAAAAAGACCAATGATGTTTGATAATGATATGTTCCCAAGTTTTTATAGAACTCATAAGAAGAATTTATGAAGAGAATACTATTCAATGAAAAATAACAAACTTTTCATTTCAATTGCTGGAAATGTATTTTGTAACTCAGGCGGAAAGCTTATTTAATATGAAAGAAAATTCTAAATATCCCAGTTCAAACTAGTATTTGCACGTATTTTACTTGCATTTATTTTATTACCAAACTGTATAACCAGTTTTGGGAGCCCCCTTATTAAGTATTCAGAGAAATATTCCCTTACATTTCCTGTTTCATTCTTGCTTCACATTCTCAACAGGAGGTACCTTTGAGGTGGTTTTTAGAAAAATTTGTCAATTGCAGAATTTCTTGGGGAAGTATTTTATGTAAACCTGAAATTATTAAAGACAGAATTTAGACTAACTTAATATAGCTAATTGTAGATTAAACAATTAATTTTGTTTGGTTTTATAATAATATACTGGTGGGGATATTAAACAAAAAATACCTGAGAAAACCATAATATTGAATACCGTTGTTTTTAGTAAAAAGTAACGGCTTCCCTGGAAATTTATGTGATATATTTCCAAAACTTTTAGCTAATTTCAGGCACCTTTACTATATAAATCATATCTACTATTATTATTTCTGCAAGAAATCCTAACTCTCATTCAAAAATGCAACCTCCCTGAATTCATAATCATATTTTTAGTTGATTAATAAATTTACTTACATTTTTTTCAAGTTTGAAGGAATGACTAATTTTATAGGAATTACAAATGAAAAACATTTACATCAACCAAAATTATCTGAAATAATGCAATTATAACAAAAGTACCTAATACTGCAATTAGATTTATAATGGCATAATAGCCCTCAACGTCAACGTTTGGAATGCTATCTGCATTGAACTTAATATCTAAACACACTCTATTTTTCAATCCACAATTTCTTTTGTTTTTCTCCAAGTAAATGCAGATCTGTCTTCTAAGGAACTGATAAACTTCACCTCACCAGTCAAATTCCTCATTTGCATCTATGTGAAACAGTAAGGACATTTTGTTTCTTGTTAAATTTTCTTTATGTAGATTTAGAATGAAATTTTTAGATTCAATCATGTTAATGGGTCTCCAAGAAATATAAAATTTAAATCTAATTAGCCAATTGAAGTTCATTTTATTAAAAAAATAATAATACTACTACTTTAATCTAAAATAAGAAACAAAATACTGCATGTGAATGTCAGTCAAAAGCAGAGTAAAACAAATTTACTTTTGTAAGAGGTCACTGGCATTCAAGAACTTTTTTTTTAATGCCCGAACTTCACTATTCTGACAGCTACTTATTGCTTTTGAAAAGATGATGTCCTACATTTTCACTCATTATTTAAATGACAGTGTATTTGAACATTTAATCCAGTACACATGAAATACAAGAGAACAGAAATGGGTCATTAAACAATACATTCACAAGATTTCTTTCAGAAATTCTTGAGCACTTAAATTTGAGTTTATATTTCATGGGAACACGCTCTTCTGCTTTAATTGTTTGTTCCCAGAATGGGATTAAGAGTTCTATGCTCATAAAATTTATTATTCTCTGAAAATACGGATAATCTTATTTATAATTAATGCAGAACATAGGAGTTCATTTTTTAAGTGCAAGAGTTCTTGTTTTCTTTTGTTGTGAAATCAAAACTCAAAGAGAAGGGAAAATTTTTTATAGATATAATAGAAGATAAGGCTTTATCTACACAAGTTTTCTTGATTCTCTCTATTTATCCGCACAAGTTGCCTGTTTTTCGCTAGATGCGAGGGGAAAATATTATTATTTTGTCGTTTATATTCAGTCACGCTCATTGCTACAGTTTATTCTGAATTCAAATAATAATTGCATAGGTGTGGGGGTACGTATTCTGGAACTCATGAAAACGTGCGCAGATAGAACCTGTACCTTCCTCTCCAAATGTCAATGTGTCCTTTTAAGTTTTATTACTTTCTTATTACAACTGGGTATGTTTGCGATGTAGGCGCCTTTAACACAGAAGAAAGCGACTTTTTCATACTCTTGTTCATTTAGTCACGTTAAAAATAAAATTCCATGTAATGAATCACGAACTTCAACATTTTCCGCGCAAAAGTGTTCACAAATGCCTCCGCAGTAGAAGTCTTTCTTCAGTCTGTCACGAGGTACATTTCGTCAAGCGCGGTTGCACTCATTTGGCGTGTGCGCATTAGGTCGCGTAGCGGGCGCAGGTAACTAAGTGCATCGCCAGCAGGAGCGCTGCGATCGGCGCGATGGTGGCCCCGCGGGGTTGCGCGCTCCGCGCGGGATCTTGGGGCGTGTGCGTGGGCGGCGCCTCGCGCACGGGGCCCACGAAAGGCTCCAGGTTGGTGCGATTGTAGTTCTGGAAGTACCAGTCCATGGAGGAGGAGTTAGCGTGCAGGTCCGAGGAGCGTGGGGCGGCCGAATCGTCGGCGGGGCCGCTGCGGAGCTCAGCTTGAGGTCCTGCCGCCTGCTGCTGTTGCTGCGTGGGAAGCACCACCTTGGTGATGGTGGGCTTGCCCGAAGGCGCGCGGAACTGCGGCTGCTGCCCACCGGGCACCAGCAGCGCGGACAGCGACGACGGCTCGGGGCGGCCGGACCCTGTGCCCGCGCCCGTGCTGCTCTGCGGGGCGATCAGCCCTAGCACGCCGCCCGCGGGCACGGGCGTGGTAGTGGTGACGGTAGTGGTGGCGGGGGCGGGCGGGTCGGTGGGCGGCGGCGCCGTGCGAGATGCCTCTGCGCGAAACAGCAGACAGGCGCACATTAGTCTCCCACATCGCCCACAGTTTAGCAACGTCCAAATGACTTCTGACGATTCTCTGAACTTAGGCGTACTTCTGTCACCATTAAGAACTTGAGTAGAAAGGTTTGATTCGGAAAATACTAATTTTAAAAGACGAAAGAAGTCTGTCTTCCCCATTGTTTCCATTTTGCAGGTGCCAGAAGCAGAAAGCTACGAAATATTAAAATTATCCCAGTAGTAAGAAAACAAACTAAATGCATCACAAATATGTTTTCTGTTAAATGTTAAATTGAAGTTCCAAGTTCTGCGCAAGAATTACATTAAATGAATGAAAACAAAATCTACTACGGCGAAGTAATTTTACAATTAAAATCGAAGATTATTGAATACTTGTACCGTTGGTCCGAATAACGGTCGATGTTAGAATATTTGCAAATCATGTTTTTTTCGTGGAATATGGCAGCACTATGTAGTCTTGGCAGCTTGAATGTTTATGTACAGATTACAATCAAACCAGGGGCGGCTCCTGAGAGAAATTTTGGGAGGGGTAATTCAAGATGTTTTGGTCGAATGTGTCGTATTACAGATATTGTAAAATGTCACATGCTACACTCACCTCATGTCGCGATACGATTTTATTCGTTTTAATGATTATCCGAAAATGTTTTTGCTTAAAATTTCGTGTCAAGTTAAACTTAATGGTTAATGAACAATTTTAGGCGGGGAACTTTCCCTCATTTCCCTCCCTGTGGATCCGCGCCAGGATCAAACAAAGAATATTCATGGAATACACGGTCTACGTTACCTGTTTACTTAGTAAAATCTACGAAGAAGTAACACGTAGGGTTTCTGCTTGTACTTTAAAATTCATAAACCAATACTCGGACCAATGCTTCACTTTTACCTTCCACCCGGGGTGCAAACACAGCCAGATAAAAGTACTATATACCTAGGAGCATAAACCCAACAAGCGACGTAGCGCGACAAGATCTCCAACATCCTGGTTTGTTGTTTTTTTCCCCCCATAGGAATTCACGCGAGCACGATGCACGGATGCTTAGAAAAATAAAATTCACAAGTGACATTTCCCGCCTCATCTCATCTACTCACTTTGTGTACGTCTTAAGCGTGTACATTCCAGATATAGATTGCCACAAAGAAGCCTCGTACGTCTTTTCGACAAAGCCGCTTCGGGTCCCGACGCGCCATGCCGATTTCTGACCCTGCCTTCGTAGTGCGTCCCTCTGTTGTACCTAATGTACACATCCCCGCTAATGTTGAATAAGACTGTTTGATTCAAAACGACTTTGGTAACACTCTTACATATTTTGCTGGTATACGAAAAGTTTTGTCTTGAGAAAGATATTTGTCCTAAATACTAGATTGAACAATTATTAATTTAAGGAGAAATATCAAAATAAAAAGTTTGTATATTTCCAAAATGAAAGATACAACTTTTACCACGATTTTCTACAAAACTTGTCACTTAACATTTTTTACAACCCCCTTTCACTAAGCAATCAGTATCGCTTTGCTATTCGCTTACGATGAGATGTTTATGTCTTCCAACAGCGCCGTCCTGTTTGAAAGGTCACGTGGGCTCGACCGCGTGCGGCCGCCCCCTGCGGCGTTGCTTGGCGCGCGCAGAAGGTGCGTGATGGTGCTCTGGTGCTTCGGTGGGGTCTTTGTGAGCATAGCGTGCAGCAGGCGATGGGTGCTCTTCGGACTCCACGCGCGTCGGGCGCTCGCGAGGTGCTTCTACCGTTCGCCGCTGGTGCTCGGGGTGGTTCGGGTCGGTGCGTTGCGGACGGGTGGTGCGCGTGGGCTGATCGCGCTGTGCGTCTTTTTGGATAACGCGTGCAGGAGGTGGCTCATGCTGTGTTTGCTTGATCTGGGATCGGTCTTGTGCGAGCGCGGGCTGGTGGGGGCTGGTTCGGTACTCGGGGTGGTTGGGGCGCGTGGCCTGCGGGCGGCGCCGACGGGTGCTGTTGGCGTGGGCGGGGTGGTTCTTGACGGGGCCGCGCGCGGGCGGCGGGGGCTGGTCGTGCAGGGCAGCGCTCTCCGGCCGCGGAGGGCGCGCCTTGGCGGGCAGGGTGGACTCGGCGGGATGCTGGTCCGCGTGGAATGGATTGTTGCCGGGGCGTGCGGCGCGGGAGTGGGCGCGTCGGGCCAGCAGGCTCGCCGTGGGGGCGGGCGGCGTCTAGCGGCCGTCGCGTGCCTGGCGAGCGGGTGGGGCGTAGGCGTGCGGTTGCTCCGCGCGAGCAAGGTGCTCGTGCTCTGAGGCGGCAGCGTGCTTGGTGCGGTGCCGGTGCGACGAGGTGCCAGTTTGGTGCGGCGGTGCGGGGCGCCGGCGCCGGTGGCCCTTGCCGCTTGCGTGGGCGTGCGTTTTTACCTGGGGATGTGAGGCCGGGCCTCGCCAGTGGAAGCCCCAGCGGGGGCGTGGTGTGTAGGGCGGGCGCGGTGCTGGCTCGCCTCCAGTTTCCGTGACCCCGCCGCCGCGGCCGCCGGCGCTGCCGCCTCCGCCGCCGCCATGCCGCCCGGCGGGCGTGGGCGCGCGCTGGCGGGCGGGGGCAAGCTCGTTGTGGTCTGATGGGCGGCGGCGGCGGCGGGAGGGGCGGCGGGAGCGGGGGCGGGCGCGGGGAGGAGCCGTATGCAGCGCCCAGCGGGTCCAGGAAGTTTGGCGTGCTGCGCGCTGCGGGGTGTCGGACGGGCGGCTGGAGACTGTGCGCGGGAAGGCGGTGCCGGCGGCGCGGACGCAGTTCGGGCAGCGGGGCCAAGCTGGCGCGGTGGGGGCGGAGCGGGGCGGGTCCGGGCCCGCGCTCCACCGCCGTCGTCAACTCGTCAAAGCTGGTGACGTTGGCCGACTCAGCGAGCTGCACGGTGCGGTTGTGGCCCGGCCGCTCCCATGCCGCGTACGACACGTTCACGTGCTGCTGCGCGTTGAGCTGCGAGCCCCGTTGCGACTGCGAAGAGAGCGCCGGGTTGGCGATGGGAATGAAACCGCCCGACTCGGGCAGCATCGGGACGAAGCCGCCCGTCAGCTCGGGAGCCGGTGGCGGCGGACGGTGCCCCGTGGGAGCGAGGGCGGGGGTGGAGCCGGGAGCGGGGCTCGGCGCGGCGGGCGGCGGTGGCAGCATCTCCACCTTGCCGCGGTTCCCCACGAACGACACCTGCGATGAGGTGTCGTTAGAGCGCAGCTCGTGCGCTCTTTGCTCGCTACTCGTACGTGCTTAAGGGTGCAAGTGAAATTGTCTCGTAATGCAATCAGTGCAATAAAGTGAGGGAACAACGCGAATAATGTTGGATTACGATGGAAACATATTTTACAAATATTTTATACATTTTTTTAAAAGCAGAGACTTAAAAAAGGAGGCACTTTTTTCATCACTTAAGTTGAAAGTACGTCTAAACGCTTAAATGTCCACAAGTTGAAATATACGAATGAAAATTAAGAAAAATCATGATTTATTAATTTACATTTACTCAAGATAAAAATGAGATCATTAATAAATGAACAGAAAGAAAATTAAAAAATATTTCATATCTTATTCATGTTTTATTTAAAATTTAGTTTAAATGATACCAAGTATTTCTAAGTAAAACTGACTTTCTAGAAAAAGTTATGAAGATGGATTCATAAGTGCATATTCAAAGGGATGAGTGTGTTAAGAATGAATGAACTCTTTTTCACTTTCCCGTGTATTCCCGATTGCAAGGTTTCAATGCTGCCACCACCTAAACATACAATAGGAAAATGGAAATTATGTACATCGTGCATTAGAAATTATTCAGTGTTGTGAATTTTAACAACCTTTAGTTTTAGTATAAGGGTGCGATGCTTCAATAAGTAGAAATGTATAACTGATTCATGCAACCAAAACATGCTAGCTTCATAATTTTTTTGAACCAATGATTCTTAAGAATGCCACATTTGCAACAATCTTCAATTTTAATAGGCAGTTTATAAAAAATAAAACTTTTCATTATAGGTCAAGTCAAAGAGACAATTATTTTTTCACATCTACTTGTTCGTAAAATTATGGTACTTGCTACAATTATTGAGGCAAAATACGGAAAAGAAAATAGAAATAAGAATTAAAGGAAGTAAGAAAACATTCAAACGGTTACACTTAAATGAAAATGAAATTGTGTTCAAACTACTGATAATTGAATTTCAAAATTCAATATGTGCTGTAGAAATATTCGTAAGAATATAAAAAAAAAATTACAGATTGTATGCAGAACAGGGCCATTGCTTAAAGTGTGTATTTCGATATTTTAACGTGGCGCATGTCGTAAAGCAGCCGTTACAATGTTATCCAATCGGGAGCGTGAACGCCATCACCGAGACGTCACTGTGGTGTCGTTTAAGCTCCCCATTGGATGACACCGTCAACAGCTGATTTACGTCATGCGCTGCGTTACAAAAAAACAAAGTATAATTCATGTGATATTTACTTGAAGTCCATAAATCTGCATCCACAAAACTAAAAGCAACTGTCCGAACTTAATCAATAAAATAAGGCTTATATCATTCCCATGCTTAAAGTACGAACATCGTCTGGTTCACCAATCATCAGTATTTATTGAAAGGAATTTAGATTATGAAGACAAAAAGAAACGAAATGCACTGCTTCCCTCGCGTGATCAAGTATGAAAGAAGAAAAGTATGAAATTCCGTCCTTACAACACGCACTGGAGTACTAGTGCTGGTTTATAATACATATTGCCATGATTCCTTTCTATTAAATTATTAAATTTTTCAATACGTCTCTCAAATTTTCTACGTAATTCTCATCTGTCATTTTTGTGCAAATATATGTGTAATTATTCTTTTGTACGCTATATATTACAGGAAAACATCAACGGGGTAGATGAAGCAAATCATTCTTTTAAAAGTGTACGATGAAAGGAAAAGGTTGTGTATCCCGAGTGCTAGTTGTGCGGGGGCGGGGCCGGGGGCGGGGTGTGACTGACCTCGCCGTGCCGGCTGGTGGCCGCATCCGACTTGCGAGCGGACCCCCAGAGGCCGCCCAGGCTGAGGCTGGGCAGCGGGAAGCCAAAGAAGGTGATGCCGCTGGCTGGGGGCGGTGCCTGCTGGCCCGGCTGCGGAGGCACCAGCACTGTCTTGTTCGCCTGCGGCAGCACATCGCAAATTACGCCTTCTCCCCATTTCCCACCATCTGTCTCCCCCCCTCTTGTGGGCTTAAAAAAATATGCGTTTTGTGTTTGAAGGGTGAACTCCACAAAGAAAAGGCAAAAAAAGCATTAAATATTTTGTCGTTCAGGGCGAGCTCAAAATGCGTATTTAGGAAACGTGACATTTCTCACTGATGGACAATTTTTATGCACAGGTGTAGGCAGGTCACGTTCTGGGGCAGTCAAAGAGGTTTCATGGATCTGCCGAACTTCTTTTCACATTGGGTTGTCTAACACTAAAGGGCATACATCACCAGTCATAAGAAATTTCCAACTACGTTCATTGGCAAAACCATTCTGTTTAAACACCTCTGTACGTCCTAGAAACTTGAACATTTATTTCGAGGCACCCCGTTCTCACATACATTCCCGAACAGCGTGCTTTCCGTTACTCACCTGGTTGTTGCCGCTCCCTCGCGTGCTGCCGGCGTAGAGAGTGGGCGTGTCCCCGGGCACCAGGTGCGGCGACAGAGTGCTGCTTGCGTGGTGCTGGTGGTGGTGATGGTGCGGGGGCGGCGCCGCCGTCACCACCGCCACTAGCGCCGGCACGTCGCCTCCGCCCGCTGCCGCCGCCGCCTCTGCTGGCGCCGTCGCGTTCTCGTCGTACTGGTACTCAACGTACTCGTCGTAGAAGTACTCGGACTCCTCGGGGCTGGGCGGACTGGGCGCGGCGGAGGGCGCTGGGGTGCTGTCTCGCACTTCCATCCACGTCGATAGCACTTGCGAGGTGCCCAACACTGTCAACCAACGGATGAGATTGATTGATTGATATTTCCGGACACATGAATTGCTACTGAGAGCGTAGTCTTCCGCAGCTGGAGTCAATAACTACTTTCTAGCCCGAGAGGCGCTGCGTTCTTGATATAGTTGTCAGTTTAGGCCACCATTCTGTGACCTTCCTCATGGCGAAATGACGTAGATTGCAGAATGGCGACCGAAACGTTGGGACCTGGGCTTAGGTCGCGGAGTCTAATTTTTTATTTTATTTTACGGCAAACACAATTTAAAACTGTGTGTGACGTGCTACGGGAAGAAGTGCATTCCATGCACGTATCTAAATTCTGAGATCCCTACCCTAAACCATATACAAGTTGGATTCTGAACACAGAAATAAATGAGCGTTTTGGCAAGAATTGTTACCACAATAAAATATATTTTCAAAGGTGAAATAGATTTGGGTTCTTAACTTTCATTATGTCCTTCGTGAAGGAATATACTTTTGCCACGACAACATGGAGAGCGATAATTTGAATAACTATATTTCCCATTGCAGCCTAGACAACGCAGTCTCCCGGAGCGCCGAGTCGCCGCGCAGGCGTGCTCACCGGCGGAGTGGGCGTGTCCGTCGGGCGCGTCGGGGCAGCCGGGCGCCGGGGGCGGGTCGCGGCGGCCGCCGGGGCACGCGTCGTCGCCCTCGGCCAGCGCGCGCTCGCGCAGCAGCTGCCCGTCGGCGCAGCGCGGCCCGGGCTCCCCGGGCGGCAGCCAGTCGCGCAGCCAGCGCACGCCGCACGCGCACGCCAGCGGGTTGCCCTCCACGCGCAGCTGCGCCGTCGCCGCCCCGGACCCCGCGCGCAGCCGGCGGAACGCGCGCTCGCGCAGCGCCGACATGCGGTTGTTGCGCAGGCTCAGCACGCGCAGGCGCGCCATGTGGCTGAACGGCGCGCCCTGCACGCTGCAGATGCGGTTGTCGTCCATCTGCGCAGCAGCAAAAACAATCCTTCTGTTAAGGGACTAATGGCGTGGTAAAAAACATCACTTGACCATATTAGATCATTAAATTGACACGAATGCAATGTCTGATTCAATAACTCAGTCTGTTACAGCATCAGTCTGGATAACAGAAGAGCGATGAAATATTGCACTTCGTGGCAATACATTTTCAATAACTTCATAAGCACGGTAGTCTTAACTGAATTATCCCCAAGCAAATAGCAACGCTCAGGTGTATTCAGGAACATCAACAATAATGCGTGAGCACAATCATGAGGTTCACGCGTGAGTCGGGCATGGACAGAGGTAGATAGAGTTCGAAAACTGCTACATTCTAGCTCAGCATAATAGCTTCCTTCTCTCATTGGTTAGTCTCTACCGCTGGTTACTACTACTACGGAGAAGTGTAGGTAAAGTGGTGTCGGAAGAGGGAGAAGTGGTGGAGGAGAGATAATTCGGAACGTGCCAATCGAAGTGTTGGAAGTTAAAGTGGGAGTGTGGTAGAAGAGCTGAATACGATAGAAGGGTTAGTGAAATTTAAGACCATGGAAATCTGAAACTCGTATTGTTGTTGGAGGGGAGACTAATAACTCGTTTATTTCAGGCTTCTAGAAGTTTGCCAATTCCAGGATAGCGAAAAAACTGACTGGCTGACTAAAAGGTTTGAAACGGGATTTAAATTTTTGTTGAAAGTAGTATTTGTTATACATTTTTTTTAAAGAAAATTTCTTATTACAAATGAAAATATCTGATTTGATTTCTTTCAATACTTTTATTTAAGAATTATGATGAACCTACGACTTCTTTGTAATTCCATGACCGAGTATATCATTACTCTACACTACTTCTGTCAATTCTATTTTTACCCTTTTATAAATAGTGTATGATGAAACTAGTTTATAATGATATGATTTGTTGCATTAGTACATGTTTTGAAAACGAGCGACGTTAAGAGCAAGTTATTGAAATTTGTACAACAGCAAAAAATAACATTGTAAATAGGTTACATACGTTACTTTTTGTACAATAGCATTATATGAAAATCAAAGTTAATTTTTGGAAACTACTTTATTGTGACGTCACGGGTATGTGACATCTGTGAATCTGTGGTCGGCTGTTCGGTTTACTTCTTCGTCCCCACAATTCTCTCGCTGCAATTGGACGAGTGTGTGATGACGTAATTATTCGGGCCATAAACGGCAAATAAGTAATAATGTTTTCCATGATATGTCACTTTATGCACGATTTATTGTAACGAAAAAGGTCGTGTATAATGCTGGATTGCATGAAAACATTTTTCCATCAACTGATTTTTGTCGCTTGAGATGATTCTGATTCTAGCGCAATGAGATTGCAAGGATGTTGAGAGGGGGGTACGTTACCCTGAGCAAAAGCAATTTCGAGGGTGTCGGGTTTTGTGGGGAGTGGGGGCGCTGGGGCTGTGCGTGGCGTTACCCTGAGCTCGACGAGCCAGTCGACGCCGGCGAGGCTGTCCTGCGCGACGCGCGCCAGGCGGTTGTGCGAGAGGTCGAGCACCTCGAGCGACCGCAGCCCGCGCAGCCCCGCGCGCTCCACGGCCTCCAGCGCGTTGTGCGACAGGTTGAGCAGCAGCAGCCGCGGCGCCTCCTGCGGCACGCGCACAAGCTTACTCCTCAGCCCTCGGCAAGCGGAAGGCGCCTTATAATGCACAACGCGGAATTATAACAACAAATAAAACAACAACAATAACAATAATAATAGTAATAATAATAGTAATAATAAAATAATAAAATAATAATAATAATAATAATAATAATAATAATAATAATAATAATAATTATAATAATTATAATAATAATATTTTAAATGAAGTACTCGAGTAGTGGCCACTTGAAAATTGCATCAATTTGTTATTTCCCATGTACTTATTCACTTGACATTTTACCCCAAATCTGCTTTTAAACACTTGAGGTTCAAAAATGTACCGACTCATATTTTATTATCGCAATGCCAATACCTCAAGACTTTCCAGGTTATTCCTTAAATCAAGCATGTCACTTACACTGTGAATCACCTCAAGGCCTCGGACAAGGTAATTAGGTTACCTAGAGTTCGCGAGACCTGCGTCTAGAGCAACTTGCGCGTTGTTGAAATGTAAGGGTTGTACAAAACGTTCCGAGGTATGCTATTGCAAACCTTGCCCCCTGACAATATTTTGGAGAGTCACTTGACAAACATTATCATAAATTTAGCTATATTAATTTCTATTTCTTCTACTGAAGCAAATAAATTATCAATTTAAATGAAATCATGCATCAGTCAGATTTAAAATTAGCAAGTGACATTAAATTTAAACATTTTTAATCGAAAGTATATTTTATTTCGTAAGTACTTAAAAGTGTAATAATTACATTAACTCCCTATCTTCAGGTTAGGATGTTTAACAAAGGATCTTGTGAGAATAGTTAACTTAAAGAGTCTTCTTAATTTACTTCACATTGTTACTATAACTTAATAAATTCATAAATAATAACATAAAACGAAAACAAGGAAAAAATTCACCACTCAAACATATTCCTGTGTATTGGCAAAAATTATTATCAGGAAAAATTTTAAAAAGAAAATAAACAGGAATAAGTAATATAAGCTTAACACTAATCTGGATTGTTAAATAATACAAATCTGTCAAACACATATTCGTATTAAGTGACTATTCGTCGCCTCACGTCGCTTCAGCTTGCACGTAAACACCCTCTCTCTGGGTTTGGGAGGAAATGTGAACTGAGTCGGAAAGTTGGGTGATCTGGGCTGTCCGGGTGACGCCGCGTCGAAGGCTGAGTTGCCGACGTTTCGACCATCCTGTCGTGGTCTTCCTCAGGGCTCATATCATCCCTGAGGAAGACCACGACAGGATGGTCGAAACGTCGGCGACTCAGCCTTCGACGCGGCGTCACCCGGACAGCCCAGATCACCCACATGACTCTGGTCGCGGAAGCCTACGACTTCGAGTTGGAAAGTTGCCCGTGTTCGCAAGAAAGCCACGTTTCTCGGCAAAAAAGAAGAGCAGAGAAAAGATATAAACTACCTTCGTTCTACCGTTCACTACTGACCTTAGTGGTTCCTACTAATGTAGAAGTTCGTTACGAAGGCCAGAGGCCCTATTGATGCCTATACACATCAGGATTTTCCGTTGCAATGAGAGCGAGCGTTCGCGCGCGCTCACCTGAATGAAGCCGGGCGCCATCTCCGCGATCTCGTTGTGCTGCAGCTCGGCGCTGAGCATGTGCGGCAGGTGCTGCGCGGCGCCGGCCGGCAGCGCGCGCAGGCGGTTGTGCGAGAGGCGCAGCGCGCGCAGGCGCGGCAGGGCGCGCACGGCGCCGGGCGCCAGCTCGCGCAGCTCGTTGCCGCTCAGGTCGAGCAGCTGCAGGTGCGGCAGGTCGGCGAAGGCGTCGGCGCGCAGCTCGCGCAGCCGGTTGCGGCCCAGGCGCAGCTCCTGCAGCGCCGGCAGCGCGCGGCGCAGCGCCGCCGCCGTGGCCGGCGCCTCGGCCAGCAGGTTGTGCGACAGGTCGAGCGCGCGCAGCGCCGGCAGCGAGAAGTCGCCGGCCTCCGGCAGCGGGAAGGCGCGCAGCGCGTTGCGCGACGCGTCCAGCTCCTCCAGGTCCCTGCGCACGCACGCAGCGCTCAGTACGGGCGAAGGGAAATATTCACCCACTTTTGACCGACGGATTGGTTGGTGTTTCCGGGCACGCCAACGTCTGAGGTCGTTAGTTCCGCACTGTAGAGTCTGTTTAATCGCGACGGGTAGTGTATCACGAAGTGTGGTATATGCTTTATCGCGGGAGGTAACGGTGACCTTCCTCCGCTGGATGCCGAGATCTGGCGCTAACCTACTCAACAACTTGCGGCGCTGTTCCCCCACCATTTCCCCATCAATCCGGCCTCCGCCCCAGCTGGAACAAACTCTATGTGAGGTAGTGTAGTGTATGTAAGTAAGGGGTAAAGTTTGGACAAGGAAGATGAGGAAAAGATTGCACGCGGTCCGATGTCCTTTTGTTAGGGTACTGCTCTGGTATTCATCTGGTGTTGATCGGAGTAACCACAGAAAAGTACAGATCAGTGAAGCCGGCCTCTAGAATTCTCCTCGAGACAGCGCCTGAATTCATCCTAGCTATGTAGCCGGTGACAAAACTCCAGCCACCATCGGGACTTGAAACCTAGGATATCTCGGTCAGAGACCCTGCAGTAACATCAACTGATGCCCTGAGTCATCTCAGGCGGTCTCTTTGACCATTCGATGGTCTTTCGGTAAAGGAGGTCACTGATGTATCGAGAAAAAATGGAAGTGTGTTAATTAGTGAGTTCTTCGACGGCATTGGGCGTTTTAATGCAAAAATATTTCCATTGGGTATTCACCAACTTTTCCCCTGCCCTATTCGTTCTTTGGCCTCCTGATCCCCATGCATTAGCCTCCCACTCCTTCGACGGCTGAGGTTCATAGAACCATAGGGGATACTAGATACACCACAGCCGCTGTGACCCACGGGCCCATAGCGAGACTTGTAATTGATAAGTGGGAGGGGGGAGGAAGATGGCGAGCAAGTGGCGGGCACGTCGTGGTCTCATTTACCGCGCTTTGCTCCCCCCCTCTGTCCGCAGGCAGACCAACAACTTTTTGTGACCACCCTGCCTAATTCTAACAGGCGGAGGGAGGGGCAGGAAACAACGGCTATTTCTGTGGGTGATACACAGCTGTTCGGAAAAGCCTCGGGCGTGCCAAGAAATACAAGGACTATACGGGACTCGACCAGATCTTTTAGGCGCCCACATGCAGAATGCAAGAAAAATACCCTTTAAAACTTTATTTTTAAGAAATGTTGTTTACATGCCTAATTGTTTGATTAAACTTTTGTCTATTGCGAATTCAAATAAAAGCGTGATGTTAATAAAAAACGCTGCCTCTTTCAGATTGAGTATTTATGAGCTGTTCCTTTACGTCTATTTGATGACCAAATTTACAAACAGACATTGTCTCATCTGCTTTTCGACAGGATTTTCATGAATTCTCACTATGTTCTTCTTAATGAAGACATCAGATTAACGTAAATCACTCGTGACAACTATCTCTATTGTCTGAATAATATTTCTGTATACTTGGCAACTAGCAGCCGATAGGGAAGGGAGTTCTGCTATCCACTCAGAGGCTTCAAATTGTAATGATATCGTTGCAGAGTTGCCGATGCTTGTTTGGAAAACAATGAATCATTTAGCGCCATGAAGCTGACAATTGGGAGCACCGAGCGCTATTAGGTACCTGTTCAGTTTTGCACCGTGTGTGCGATTCTGTCGTCTACTCTTGTTTGCTCTCATTGATAATTGTTTCTTGCTACAGCTGCGTCTGTTGTGATCTGATGGAAGAATGACCATACGATCATGTGTCTGCAGCTCGAGTAAGTGGCAAAATCACGCTATCCCTCCCCCAGCTGTCCAGTGGAGAGAAATATTCGTACAATAATCTCTGAACTGACATTTAGTCGTAGTTAGCGCTTGACTCATCTGGCTGGCGAAAAAAAAGCAAACACGTCGTAGATTGATGGCAGCCTTCGACTATGCTCAACTTTTTTGGAAACCGTCAAACAATCACCTGCTGGCCCGAGCAAAGTGTAGTACCTGTTGCTGTGGAAGGTGTCCGGCGGCAGCTCGGCCAGCTGGTTGCGGCTGACGTCGATCACGCGCAGGCCTTCGGCGCGGCGCAGCAGGTCGGCCGACAGCTGCGCGAGGCGGTTCCCGCGCAGGCGCAGCTCGCGCAGCGCCGTCTGGTCGCGCAGCGCGCGCGGGTGCGCGTCCTCCAGGCGGTTGTCCGCCAGGTCGAGCAGCTGCAGACGCGACAGGCCCGCCAGCGCGCCGTCCTCCAGCTGCTGCAGGGCGTTGCCGCGCAGGCTGAGCGAGCGCAGCGCGGGCATGCCGGCCAGCGCGCCCGACGGCACGCGCGACAGCCCGTTCTCCGACAGGTCGAGCAGCCGCAGCGACGGCAGCGACACCGGTGGCGACAGCGGCAACGACGTGATCTGCGGGCGCACGCGATCACGCCGCATTAGGTTGATTGATTGAATGATTAGTGATTTCGGGAGCGTCAACTATTACGGTAATTAATCCCGCAAGTATAGTACATGTTTTATTGCGAGATGTGGCGGTCATCTTTTCTGGCTGGATGGCGAGATACGGCGTCGATAAACACATAAACACATCCGCTTTCCCCAACCTGGTATTTTCCTCGGTATGTGTGGTAAGAGTAGTGCATGCAAGTGTGTGTGTGTGTGTGTGTGTGTGTGTGTGTGTGTGAAATGGGGGCAAGGATAGGACAAGGAACAAGTAGGTAAGATCGCATGCGGTCCGTGGCCCTTTTTCTCTGACATGTCCCTACTGCTCCAACATTCACCTAGTGTCGATTCGAGAAACCATGGAAAACTACCGATCAGAGAAGGCGGCCGCTAGAATTCTCCTCCAGGCAGCGGCTGAATTCAACCCAGCTCTTTAGCTAGTGACGAAAATCCTGCCACCGCCGGAACTCGAAACCTAGGACCTGTTAGTCAGAGGCACTGCAGAGACATCAGTTGATGCCCTGAGCCACCAAAGCCGGCACCGTATTACGTAATATCGCTTTTCAGAGGAATATAATAAATATGAGTAATCGATTGAATGATGTTTTCGAGCGCGAAAACTGCTAGGTTCACTAATCCCGTAAGTGCATTTTATATCCCGTGAGATTGAGGGGTTACTCCTCCACAGGCTCTTGACATATGGCACTGATCTACTCATTGCGGGGTGTTCATTCCCATAGTGGGAAAATCTCTAAGCTAGCGTCTGGTCTCCCTGTGACGTAGAGTGGTGCTTGAAACAAAAGAGAAGTGGGAACTGGATCGGCGGGGAGAATAGTTTGCCTTTTGAACATGATAGGCCTCGCATTTTTCTCAACAGAATGAAAGTAAAAAAAAATTGAGTTGCATTAACAACTTCAACTTCAATCAAACGTACAATTAATGAGATTACATGCGTCGACTCGCGATGCGGTGAGAAATATCTATGGGTTTCATGGTCGACCGACAAGACCTTCGGCTTTCGGAGACAACCGTGCGCCTTCTCGCGCACGCGCAATAGCTTTTCCCTTTGAGATATTGACAATTAACTATTGACAGGAAGAAAGGTTGGCAGTTCTTCCTCAAATACGGGGTGTTTTTGATCGTTTAGAAGCGAGTTTTATTTAAAACTTGACTAAAGTAAATTTCTATTGTTATCATCTAAAAAAATAACATACATTTTATTTCAACAGGAAAGTAAATATCCTATCTGGTAATAACATAAGTGAGGTATATTCTCCCTTCCCTCCCCTGAAAAATTGTCACTCCCTTCTAATTCAAGAATCGCGTAACGTGTAGAACAGAACTGTCAAACAGAACACGTACGTGCTTTGAGTATGCTTGCCTTCACAAGGACACATCGATAATAAGTTGTATAGAAAAAGTTGTCGAGGAAAAGAAAATGCTGCTATTTTACAGGACTGGACTGTATTTCAGTGTAACTTGTAAAGTAAGACCATAAATAACTTGAAGTAAGTTTCAGCTCGAGTCTTCAAAAACTACTTCAAAAATTTAGATTTTTTGTTTTTAAAATATGAAATTTAAATTTAAAACAATTGTATAGAAAATATTTGTATTTAAAAATACGAATGAATACGTTAAAAATTAAAATGTAAAACACGTTTTCGTGGCAATGAGAATAGAAACCAATTAAAATATTTCAATTTTTGATTAGATTCATAGTTTAAACGATTTACTTTACTTCGTTATTTTACCCATTTTTTCGTCTAGACCATTTTTGTATGAGTAACAAAGCTTAAATTAGAAATTGATGATTTAACCAATGCATTTTGTTTTGTTTTGAGTTAAGCGTAAATTGATATCAAAATGTTTTGTTATTTAATAATGCCTCTTTGTGATATAACTGCGTTTGCTGGTCCAAATTCGACATGAAGTGTGCTAACCCCTGCTTCCCTGCATCGACCCTTGGAACACACTGTTTGCTCCGAACTGATATGAAGGTCATTCGCGTGGCCCTCCGGCTGATAACTTTCTTCTAGAAGTTTCGGTGATCATTAAGAAAACGGAATGACTCTGCAATACGACAAATTATATTAAAGATCTCAATAGATCATTGCACTAACTTGTATGCTGTCATACTGACGTGAGGTGACGTCATTCTGGTGCGCTTCAACATTCC
This sequence comes from Gryllus bimaculatus, assembly GCA_017312745.1. Lineage (NCBI taxonomy): Eukaryota > Metazoa > Arthropoda > Insecta > Orthoptera > Gryllidae > Gryllus > Gryllus bimaculatus. The sequence continues at coordinate 6,108,922 of BOPP01000001.1, forward strand.
ACAACTTGTTTATCCCACCTTATGCTTTTGTGACTAGGGAATTCAACTGCAACATACAGGAACATACTGCTTACTTTTCTCTGAGTATGAATTATGAAAGAGTGGCTGGCGTCATGTGAGAAACTCGAGAAAACCTACAGCGAATCGACTTTGTCCACCTCAAAATCCACACGGATTGAAGTAGTCTTCATGTTCCGAAACCCAAAGATGGATAGCTAGTGCGCCGAGAGTTACATTGCGGTTTTGTTGTAGAATCAAAGATGAAGGAGGAGGTGGAGAAGAAGGAGAAGGAGAAGGACGAGGAGGAGGAGAAGGACGAGGAGGAGGAGAAGGACGAGGAGGAGGAGAAGGACGAGGATAAGGAGGAGGAGGAGGAGGAGGAGGAGAAGAAGAAGGAGAAGAAGAAGGACGAGGACGAGGAGGAGGAGAAGAAGAAGAAGGAGAAGGACGAGGACGAGGAGGAGGAGGAGAAGGAAGGGGGAAAGAAAAAGAAGAGGAGAAGGAAGGAAGAAAAATAATGGGGAGGGGAAGAAGAGTAGGAGGAGAAGAGTAAAAAGGAGAAGGAAGCGAAAATAATGGGGATAAGAAGGGGGAGTCACCTGGTTGCGGGGCAGGCGCAGCTGCTCGACGGCGCGCGGGAGGCCGGGCACGAGCGCGCGCAGACGATTCCAGCCCATGTCCACCTCGTACAGCGACGCCAGGTGGCGGAAGGTGACCGGGTGCACGGTGGTGAGCGCGTTGCCCGACAGGTTGAGCGTCTCGAGCGCGGGCGTGGCGAGGAAGGCGTCGGGGTCGAGTTCGCTCACGGCGTTGCCCGACGCGTCCAGGCGGCGCAGCGACGGCAGCTGCGCCAGCAGGCGCCCGTCCACGCGCCGCAGCAGGTTGTTCGACACGTCCAGCCCCTGCACACACAAACACGCAATGAATGGGGAGAAACATTTATGTAACTAGTACCGAAAGTGAGCCTTTGGCGCGACTTCAGGGACGAGAGGAGCCGAGTAAGGCATTTGGAAAAGAACATGCCAATTATACTTCCCTGCGAATGGCGTACATTACTTTGTTGTGAGATTTCATGGCAACTTACAAGTACATGTTTCGAATTATTTCCAATATGTCAAGACGGCAGTTATGTTGATTCATGTTGTTCCAGTGTTTTGCTTACTTTGCAGGCTCAGGTGTTTTATATCCTCATGACATTTTCCCGGTGCGGTACGGCAAATTCTATGAAATTCTACTCGTACGTGTACCACAAAGTGAATAAAGCGTGAAGGTGAACTATACTTTACATGCATCAATGATGAATTTTTTATTCGATCGTAGAAAAATTCTTAGTGAAATTTATTATTCACATATTTTTGACTTTCAACGCATATGTATACTTTCTAACAAATACATACCACTGATGTTTTGGAAATATTGTTTAATGTTGATAATAGAAGTGACGGTAGTAACAGCTTTATTAATCCGACAAAACCTAATATCATGGCGGCCCAGGGTAAATAAATGAGAAATGGGGAGAAAAACTTGTCAAAGAGTAAAGAAACAGGAAGCTAAATATTAATACGGCAGCAATAGCTCTTCAATGAATCTGGAGTATAAAATGAACAGACAACTGAACGGCAGAGCAAAACAGCAGAAGTGAAGTGCATTGAACAATATCAGAAATGAATTGAGAGATTACCGGACTGGAATTAATCCATCCAGAACAAAAAGGTCCCGAAAGAACACAACAAATATGAATAGGACAAGAATAAACTCTATATGAATTGACTGACTATATATTTGAAATTAATAGCGCGTGTGAAGGTTTAAGAGTAATAGGGTTTATTAAAAATTGTAATAAATACGTCGAAAACAGGATTGTAACTTTCCGTGCACATATATAGCCAAAATTAATTGCACGGACGCCAGAGGGAAGTGATGATTTATTTATATATTTGCATTTAAGAGGTTCATAAGTGATTATGTAATGAGTAGATAACAACGATAGTTATTACAAGGTGAATGATGATGGAGAAATGATGGAATGAGAGTGTTACGCAGCGGATTACCGTTGTCAGTTTTCTTCTCCTAGTAGCGGGGTAGTGGGACAGAAAGCCCTAAAATAAGAAGCAAAATCCTTTTTGAGGTGGTGGAGACTATTTTGAAAGATTCTCAGATCCACAGGATTCTAGATTTATGCAAATGTATGCATGGTATGCTAGATATATTGGCATACTAACTTCCAAGTCGTTACGAAGTTGTTAAGAACTTTAACTGTACGATAAAGTTTTGAAAATATTTTAATAATGATAGTACTTTTAAAAAAAAAGTGTTGTTGAGAAAAACCTTAATTTTCACAAAGAAGAAGTCATCAATGGTGGAAATCGATGGTAAGTGACGCTCTAGAGACTGGGGAAACCGGCGAACCCGGTTTGAAGAGAATGAAGAGCTCGCTGCGACGGCTGGCGCACCTTGAGCGCGGGCAGGTCCCACCAGGGCATGTCCTGGAAGGTGTCGGGCCCGTCGGCCAGCGAGTTGTTGCGCAGGCGCAGCTCGCGCAGCGCCGGGAAGGCGGCGAAGGCGTTGCGCCCCATGCGGCGCAGGCGGTTGTGGTCGAGGTGCAGCTGCTCGAGCGCCGCGTGGCCGCCGCGCAGCGCGCCGGGCGGCAGCTCCGCCAGCAGGTTGTGCGAGGCGTCGAGGAAGCGCAGGCGCGGCAGCGCCGCCAGCACCGCGCGCAGCTCCTCAGGCAGCACCAGCGCGTTGTTGCGCAGCCGCAGCTCCTGCCACCCACGCAACACGCCACGCTCATGCACATGCCTATAACTAAAACGGTTAGAAAAAAAAGTTGGGAACATTAGCGACTACTCGTCTTCTGATGGGAGACTTTTCCTTCTTCGTGGGTTCTCCCCCCCCCTTCTGCTGTACTTTATGGTCTCTTTTACTCGGCTTTGATGTGATGGAGAGACCAGGTGGGGTGAATACGAAAAAAATTTAATAGCTTAGAACACGGTAGGTTCTAGATATTCTAATAGCTTAAAGGTCCTTGGTATAGCCGCATAGTTATCAAGTTAGGCTGGGGGCGCTGTTGGTTATTTATTCGTTTACAACGATTCAAACTCCCCTGAATTCTATGCAACCCGCCGAACGGTCAAGGATTAAGCGCATCTTCACTGTATACAAGTATTATTCCCCTGCGGTTGTGAATTTTCTGCCAAAATTATTCCTCGAATCTCGGACAGTAAATCAATTTCTCACAAGCAAATGCTTTCTGTTAGCAAACGCATGCCCAAACATTTGAGGGAGAACGTTTTAACAAAAGAATACTAGACAATCAACCATGTCTAAAACATGACAAAGCCATACTTGCGAGAAAGACTTTCGTATTATTAGAATTTTTGCACTGCGCGAGGTAAAGCGTGATGGACAATCACGTGACCAATAGTGTGATGTGTAACACACAGCAATAAAGAAGCATTGCCGGGCCCACTAGTAAATGAATAAAATAAACGTTTCGGGCGGTACCTGGAGGCCGCTGTCGGAGCGCTGCAGGAAGGCCTCGGGGTGCACGCGGCGCACGGCATTGGCGCTCAGGTCGAGCGTGCGCAGCGCCGGCACGCGGTGGAACGCGCCCCGCTCCACCTCCATCACGCGGTTGCCTGCAACACGCGCACGCGCACGCACACGCGCTCTCAGACGGCCGTCGCCACCAGGCGCAGCCACCGCACGCCGTTTTTAATTGTTGGCAGTGGGCAGTGTGGGATTTAGGGTTACTTGTTTCTTACTTTGTATTGACGGTCGAAGTTAAATTGAAGCACGGTTTATTAATAGATGTTACAAATTTATTTACAATAATCTCTATATCATATGTAGAATGCATGTATTGTATGTACAGTGATTACAATGATCTCTAGTGTATCACAAGTGAAAGTGTTTTTTAAATAAATGTGAACATCTACAATTAAATGCCCTTAAATTTAATTTTGGCTGTCAATAAAAATAAGGAACAAGTAAAACTCGAACTTAATAATTAATGATAGTTGTTTTTAGAAATTAAACACTATTGGTATTATTTGTCTTACTTTATTTACTTTACTTCCTTTTCATTTTCTTTACCTACTTCATTTACTAACTTTTTATTTTTAGTTTCTTCCTACAGAGTAGAGAGAAAGTTATGTAATGCTGCGCAAAAAGTGAATTTTCGGCAAAAACTCTTATTACAGGACCCTGGTAACAAAAAAGTGGATAAATCCAGTTGCTAGATTTAGAAAAAAATCCTCTCTTATACGGTGTAGCCAGAATCCGTGTTTTGTGGGACCTTGACACCGAAAAAGTGAATGACGGCAAACGTCCGTCTGTCTGTCTGTCCGTCTGTCTGTCTGTCTGTCCGTGAACAATGCTAGCAGATAAACCATTCAGCCGATTTTCTCCACAATTGATATCCCTCAATCGTTCTAGTTGATGTCGCCGACCTTGAAATTTGTAACAGAAAATTTAATTTTAGGGAGTACTTTACATGAATTTTGAATTTACATGAACCTTGATTTTTCGAAAATTGCAAAAGTTGTGACTCTTTTCGGCGTCTTCCTACAACTAAAATATTAAAGATATAGATTTCCCCTTAATGAAATCTTTTCCTTAAGATATATTTTGAAAAAAACATCACGTACAATTTTTCGCAAATTTAAGTACTTTTCGCGTAATTTTGCGTGAAAATACGGGGGAAAAAGACGTGTATTTTATCACCACTAGTTCACTTATGTATTTCTATTTCATTAATTCATGAACACTTATTCACTCATTTTATTCCTTATTTACTTCTTCATCTACATTAATTCTCTAATTTCGCTGAAATATTTGTTCAATGCTTGAAATATGTGTCTTCATTGGAGACGGTTACGACTATTCTTAATTGCTTACAAACGATCAAACAGCTACCTAAGAAAAAATCAGCTGGAATTGACCAAATACCCAACCATAAGTTTTACAAAAAACTAAATAAGAAAAGCAATTAGCTATCTAACTGCAATATTCAATTCAATATTAACGACAGGGTACTACCCAAAAAATGGCAAACACTCTATAGTCAATACCGAATTCCAAAACCAAGGCAAAAAACCCACACTTACAGAAAAACTATAGACCTATAAGCCCTAATGCCCATGTAGCCAAAGTAATGGAAAAACTAATTGTAAAAAGACTTCTGAATATATATTAATCGAAATACAATACCATACCACCTTTCATTTGGATTCAAAAGAAAAGGCACTCAACAAACACACAACTTTTAAGAATAACAAGAATTAATATATAAAAACTTTCGAACAAAAAAGCACACACTGGCAGTATTTTTAGATGAACCAAGCATTCGACAGAGTTTGGCACGAAGGTTTAATATTTAAATTACAAATCCGGATTAACCCCTTACTTTGGTAAAAATAGATAGAAAAGCTTCCTAAAAAGAAAGAGTTTTTTCAGTAAGAAAATTAACCTACTCTACACATAAAGAATCAAGCTGGCAGTACCAACAGGCAGCCGATTTCTGCAACTTGTTCAATATATTCACAGCAGATTTCCAAACTACTCAAAAACGACAACAATAGATTATTTTGCTGTGACAGTGCATACTAACTTCTAAAAGTGTCTAAAAGAAACAGCCAAAAAGAATCTACAGAGGAAGCTGAACAAAGGTAACACAATGGGCCAGACAATTGGAAATAAAACCTAAACCCAATAAATGTCTAGCAAAAATATTCACACTATGCCCATAAACACTTACCTCCCTGACCCTAAAACTACTTAACAAAAACTGGATTGCGTTACCAAAAAGAAACCTACTTAAATATTTGGACGAATATTAATGGACAGACCAGAGACTGACAATGCGACAAAACCATATACAAATGACAAAATCACCCAAGCAAAGAGAAGACTTCATAAATTGTACCCATATATTAACAGAAAAACTGTTTCTCCAAAACAGAATGCTTACACTAGTCTGTACAGACAATCAATTCTCCCAGTTATAATGTATGATGCCCAATATTGGTACAACACGATGGCGACTAATATCAGGAAAAATACAAACATTTCAAAATAAGATTCTACGTAATAGCTGTTAAATGCCCCTGGTTCATAAGAAAAACCAATTAACGCTCAGAATTAAAACAAGAATACTATTCATCACATACTCTTCAAAGCACTACATTCCTTTTTCACATCTTGCAATATTATACCCAACAACTGACCACTACACACTTGGTTCCGATCTAGCAACAACATCCCGAATCCAAAACCAGATTTCCCATAATGATAAATTATCCTAATACAATTTCATGCTGACGCCCCCTTAAACCTTTCGAATTATGCAATAAAAAAATGTAAAGAAATAATCAACAAACCTTACTTGTTAAAACATTCAAAATAATGAGGAACCTGTTGGGCTTCCCTTATTTCTATTTATTCTAACAGAATGTTTGTATTTTTTTAAAATGTGCATACTTGTTTCAATGTTGACTGAAAGCGTATTCTGCTGTCTTATTTATTTGTAACCTGTATTTTTAAGTTGTTATTGTATGAAAAACAATCCCTGTAAAGCAGTTATGCTGGTCTGTGGAAATAAATAAATAAATAAACAAACAAACATAATTGCTTACATTGCTGTTAGTGAAATGAAAGAGAGGTGGTTCCAGAAGAAACTAAACAAATATAAAGCGCTACACGTTGTAATATTTGTAATATTTTTGTTTTAAGTTGAATTATTTTTCTTTAAGGATATTTGCACCTCTCTTGGACAAATTAATACATTCACATAGTTGCATTGGGATTTTAATGATCACTTTTACAATTTACGTTTTCGATTAGGGTCTTCAGTGAAGCCCCATGGCTTGCATTCTTATAACAATGTATAGAAATATTTTACGTTTTAAAATTTTTTTGATATATTAAATTTAAATAAAAAATAAATATATATGAAACAGATACAAACAATAAAATAATGATTACTCAATAAATAAAGAATAGTTTGTGGCGTAGTATCTACAAGAAAGAAAATACGTCGTTGCAGAGTCTCTTTCTGGAATTTTCTGAATGAACTGCATCTCAATTTCAAATAAAACTTGAAACAAGATATAAAATTAGTGAAACTGCCAACTGGAGATGAATTACACGCACAGAATTGCACGGGCCATTATAAAGGAATTAATTTTACAGTCAAGGTCGTTCCAGTGTAAAATGACTCAGTGGGTTACGTAGAAGGATGTGCAATGTACTCATCAGTCGGTTGATGAAGAACATTACCATTTTTTTGCACTTACGGTAATTAAGTATTATCTTTGTTTTTCATCACATCCACCCTTACCTAGTATCGCACCTCTGATTGTGTCCGTTGAAACTGTATGCAATAACAAGATGTAGGTTAGGATTAGTTTTTTTTCTATTTCACAATCTTTGAAGTATTTGTGTTTTTGCATCAATAACATCCAAGTCATTGCAGAGTTTTCTGTTTAAATAAGACATTTTATTAATAAACTACAGAACAGAATTCTAAACGTTCCCAGTATTGATAAACTAAAGCATGCCAAATTGATCTAGAAACGAGCGGTCCCGTAATAAAACACGATCTACCGCACGGTCAGATCAGAAACAGTTACATCACGTCAACGCAACGGCTGCGCTAACTGACCATCGAAGCAGCGCAGGATGAGCAAATTTGTTGGCGAAACAATCGTTTAGCCGAACGAACGCGACCAACAAGCCATACATCGAAACGAAGTAGGCCGTATCTTTTACAATTGTTTTACCATCCGGGACAGTTATCTAAATATCCAATACGAACAATTTTATTATTAATGAGAAGGAATCAGCGTTATATAGCATTTGAATATTAACTCTCAATATACCTCATAATGTTTGTCTAATGAATGAAGGAGGCAAGTAAAGCGATCCTGGTAAAACATAACATAGGCAAATGGACGGAGAAATATAGGAATATGAGACAGTTAAAGTTGTGTAAAAAGCAGGTTTTTAATTAATGACTGCTTCTAGTGTTAACTATCCAAGAAGTAGGAAAACGCCATAGTGATGGTACGAGAATACAGTATTGAAACGGTTCTCATAGCGGTGTGCCGTTTTTTCTAATTAACTTATATAATATTTCCGTGAATTCAATGAATTGGTATAAATTTTGCTGGTCGTCTTATTGCATATTTGTAAGAAAATACTATCAAAGAGACTAAATATCATATTCATTCCTGGATGAAAAACATGTTTGAACGAAACGCAATTATTCAAAAGCTACAGAACAGTACGGAAGTACGGAAAATGATCAAACGGTATATGGCCTTGCCATACCTCAATAACGCAAAATATTTGTACATAAATGTGCAGAAAATGGTTGTAATATGTTGATAAATCGTGTAGCATTAGATCTTAAGTATATAACATTTTCCTTCAATTTATTCAGGGGTCCTCTGTTGACACCCCCCCCCAACCGCCAGGTGACAGAATGGCCGGCAGTCAATGGAGATGCAGCGCGGGCGGGCGCATGCGTACCGACGAGGTGCAGCTCGCGTAGCTGCGGCAGGTCGACGAACGAGGCCTCGGCGAGGCGGTCGACGAGGTTGTGGTCGAGGCGCAGCGTGGCGAGCGCGGGCAGGTCGCGCACGGCGCGCCCCACCACGCCGGCGTCCGCCAGGCGGTTGCCGCTCAGGTCGAGCGACTGCAGCGCCGGCAGGCGGGCGAGCGCGCGCGGGTGCAGCCACGCCAGCCCGCACCACGACACGTTCAGCTCGCGCAGGGCCGCAGTCGGCCAGCAGGCCGGCCTCCAGCCGCGACAGACGCGCGACAGCGACACCTAAGGCAGCAGGCTCTCAACTCGCGTGGCGATTGGCGCTTCGAATGAGCGGAAGAGGGAACGCCGGACGGAACAGTGTGGGCGGTGGGTTGGAGCGTGGCGAGAAAGGTGTCGGAGGAGAACTAGACGAGACATAGCGGAACGAATCAATAGGGAGCAGGACGGTATGTCGGGCGGTGGGACCTGGGACAGGTTTAGCGGTGCGTGATTGCGGACGTGGGGGAGGAGAGGGCAGGGCAGACGCAGCGGATGCCTCCTGCGCCCGCCGCCCGCACCGGACGAAGAGAAGGGACGGGACGGGAGGGACGGAGCGGGGCAGGGCGAGGAGGAACGGAGCGGGACACGGTGGAACGGAGCGGGAGGGGCAGGAAAAGAGAGGGAGGAACGGTCCAGGGTAGGAGTTGTGTAAAGAGAGACAGGGCTGTGCACGGAGGGAAGGACGTGGAGGGAAGGGCATGTTGGTGCTGAAGGGAGCAAGATAACGCTAGGCACGGTGGTACTAGGTGTATTAGGTCAGGGTAGAAAAAGTAGAGGCGATTGCGTCCTTGTGCTATTTCTTGTTCGCATAAAGGGTAATGCGAACTCTTATATCGTTATGCTGAAATAAACTGCACTACCAACTCCGTCTGGTCAAAGTTTTCAGAAAGCTAGATGAATGGAAATATGGAGTAAACAATAACTTATATTTACCTCTAATGTCTCCAGATCTGGCATTGCTCGGAAGTGCGTAGGTGAAAGTTCAGACAACGATGGAGATTGCAAACGTAGATATCGTAACCGAGGTAGACCTACAAAAACAGAGTTAACAAATAAAATTATTAACCGCTGAATACAAGGCCTAAAATAATGTTAAAAGAGTGTGCACAAAATCGCATACAAATATATCAATTCTCACAAACTTCTTTTTTGTAAGTTGGTGTAACTCTTATAAATATAATTTAACATAATTTCCACAATTGCAATTTCTATGTTTTAACATGTTAAAGTATGTAAGTATAATGAGCGAAATTTCCTACAAAATACCGTTATTGTGGCGCAAGGTATGTGACTTTAGAAGAGTTAGGTTGGCACCATGTTTCAGTGAAAGTTTCCTACTTCAAAATTTCAGATTATCCTCTTGATAAAACGGCATCATAGTCACGCTTTCTTCTAAAGAGGCGTTGACAGAAAAAAAACAATGCGGAAAGTGACACGACTGTGCTCAGGTCACCGAGATTAACGTCTTTGCCATATCAAGAAAAAACTGAAAATAAGCAGGAGTATCATAAAATAAACACACTTCAATAAGTTATAGAATAAATATATTATGTTCAGTGGTTTAGGGATTATCGTTGTTGTGAAATACACGGAACAAACCAAAGCATTTTTTTGATGAAAAAGGTTAGAAATATTGTTTCAATAGTAATTACCCCACCAGATTTATACGTAGACTTAATACATTTTCTGAGAATCAATTTATTGAAAATATTGATCGTAAGATATAATATGAAGTGTAAAATCAAATTAACCTAAAATAATGACAGGCTTCAGTCTTTTTAGCTGTTTGCGCCATCTGATATATTTTCATTAAATCCGTGATGGAACAAGGGATGCATTTTCTCTTTTCAAATTTTTTCGAGCAAACTCTGAAGCTAATCTATAAGTAAGCAAAGTTATAAGAATTAGCTAAGCTAATTATACTAGACCTATTGATCCAGATATTCGTCATTTTTGCAATTAGAACAGACTGCAAATGTTTTTAATAAAAACAAAATATGGTTATATGGTCTCTTAAAATTTCATAGCAATAAGACTTACGTGGTGTCGAGAAATATCAACGATTGGCGTAATAGAATATTATTCTAATTTTAAAAAAGCGTATTTATTTGATAATAAATTCAATTATTTAGAAAATTATTTAATGAAGAAATATAATTTTAAAATTGTCACTAAAATTGAGAAGTATAATTTTTAAACATAACATTAAAATTATACAAATTCTAATTACAATTTTGAGGTGTCACCCCTGCTATGGTGTCTATAGCTCCACCTAGGGACTGTGGTGAGTGCAAGATTGCCATGTTCTAGAGTGTCACTAGAGTTGCTCGAAGCAACAACTAATCCAAACTTCAGTTTTCATAAAACAGATACGAGTGCTGCAGTCTTTGTTAAAAAATATTCTTTGCATGCTGAATGTGGTATAATTAATTTTATATTAACTAGTTTTGTGCACTTTGCATATAATCATGAGTTGACATGTACAAATTTTTCAAGTATTTCATTGTTCTAAAAAGAGTTCAGTAAATTACGTGTTAACAGTGTTGATAGTTACTTCTACTTATAAGATAAAGAGGCACTAGAACCGCTCTAAATCGAGAAGAGTCAACCTAAAACTACGTTTATGTTACGGATAATATCCGAATCTAGATAATTTTCCGAAATGGGTCGATAAAGTCTGAAGTAGTATCGAATACTTCGGATATTAACAGGATGAATTACTGTATCTGACATGTTGGTGTGTTGGTGTAGAACGTTACGGTAAAAGCAAGTACGAGGTGAATAAGTACCAGATTGCAAGGGGAAAGTTGCTAAGTCAAGGTGCATGGTTTCAGGTTCTACCGTGACAATCGTAAATTTACACCACCTAACCTAATGTAACCTCGCTATAAATGTTGTCTCATAATAAATGTTACAAACTTCTACGTCACGGACATATTTTGTCAATGGACATATGGTGGAAAATTTCACATACCGGAATCACACAGGTGGCTTTTGCCCCTGATTGGTACGCAAACTGTCTGGCACTCGTGTTGGGCGGGTTAAGCTCTGACGGAAATACTTCATTTTCTCGCCAATGCGTGAAGAGTGCCTACTATTAAGGGACAAATGCCGCATGCTTAATTTCGTAACATGAAATCTTCCACCATGTGTTCACTGGCAAAAATGATATTCGGCCCCCTACTTGCCTTACACGTTTGTAACAATCATCATGAGAAAATCTGTATACATCCGACGCTTTATTGCGTTTCAACTTGCGAATTAGACATATTTCGGACTTTAGCCATAAAGCATACTTTGCGTTATACGCCAAGAATAACGCAAATTATACGTTATGGCAAAGGTAACCCTACATGCTCTAGACGTTTGTAACAATCATTTTGGGGAGACGTGTATACATATGACCCTTCTCTATGCTATAATTCACAAATGAACCATATTTCGGACTTAAGCCATAAAACATACTTTGCGTTATGGGGAAAGAATAACGTAAACTATATGTTATAGCTAAGGTAACCCTATATGCTCTAGAAGTTTGAAACAATTATTTTGAGCTGTGTAATAGTAGGGCTTCTTGTAATATATGTAAACCTATATACATGTAACGCTTCTCTATGCTACTGTTCGTGAATTTGCTATATTTCGGACTTTTGCCGTAACATATACTTTGCGACATACGAAAGTTAAGCTTTCTGAGCATCATCTCGTAGATGGGCAACGCACCGGAGAAGCTGGGCGTGTGCCGCATGGCGCCGGCGACGAGCGTGACGGCCTCGAGGGCGGCCGAGGTGCGCAGCGAGTCCACGGGCAGCGCGCGCAGGCGCGGCTCCTCCACGAACAGCTCGAGCAGCGAGTCCTCCAGGCCTGCCAACCACGCGGGCGCCACGCGCTCCAGGGCGTTGGCGCGCAGCATGAGGCGCGAGACGCGCAGCGGCGCGAAGGCGCGGCCGGGCAGCGCGGGCATGAGGTTGGCCTCGAGGATGAGCTCGTCCACGGCGCGCGACAGCAGCGCGGGCAGCTTGCGCTGCAGCGCCTCCAGCACCGCGCCCAGCTCGCTATTGCTGCACCTGCGCACACCCGCACCCGCGCCGTTAGCTCGCGCAAGCCCTCCTCATCCAGCACTTCATTCATACACAGATCGGGTCATTTCATGCAGATTGATTGATTGGTGTTTCTAGGCTCGTGAACTGCGATGGTCATTGATTGCGTAGGATGCCGCGACCGGAGTTTGTTGCGGCCAACACATTGTGGCTTTCCTCAAAGCGTACTGCTGACGCAGCCATTGTACGTTAGCATGTTGGCTGAAGCAGCTAGCACGACACAGCCGCAGCCCGGCCTGGACAGCCTAGATTAGGATTTGGTAATTAGTCCTGTAAGTGTAGTGTATATTGTAAGCCAAGAGGTGGCGGTGATTCTCGCTGGATGGTGCGATCCGACTGCGACCTACACATCGGCTTGCGGAGGAATTACCCTCACAAATGTCTCCCCACAGTCCCTCCAGCCCAGACTAGCTCTTAAGTTCTTGACTCGTCTCTCTCGCACATGGACCACTCTTCATTCACACACATACGGAGTCATTTCATGCGATTGATTGATTTAACGAGTCAAACGCTGTGATCTCTATCCCTTTACTGTAGTTCATGTTCAGGGATTGTTTGTTTAATGTTTCCAGGCGGTTTTTTAGCACTCTTCTTCCTTCTTTTTGGAGTGTAACCATTGGGTGTGTGTTTTTAAGCATCATTTTTGCTGCTGCAGACATCTAGATATGTTATAAAAAGAAGTTGTGAGGTATATTTTTTTGCATTCTAGCTTAATAAAAAATACTGATATTATGAACATTCTTCACTTAGCGGAATAATACGGAGTAAAACGGCTCCAACACAAATCTGCTTTTGTTTATGAAATGGACGTTAATCATTGCGAGTTAAATCACAGAACATGCCCCCTAATTTGGTTTGCACCAATGAGTATTAAAAAATCCTCATTTGACTGACAATATACACGTATGATATGGCATGTATGTAAGTTTCTGCATGGGATAAATTCTTTCGAAGATTGTAACGGTTACCATTATAAATTTGTTGGTAGAAATGCAATTGAAGAATTTAAAATATTTTTCCAAATATACATCGTCTTCAAAATGGTATAATAAACTCTCAAATTGCAGTAATAAATGTTTTGTAGCCTAGGTCACGTTCAGACAGTATATAACACTAAAGACGGATGTGAGAGATCTATAAAGTCTGAACGGAAGCAATCTACACCGTGCTCTCAAAACAAGTGGAACCGGAAACAATAAAATCCGTTTCGTGTAGCGGGTCCTCGTCCGGTTGGATAGACCGCGACCTACGAAAGAAAGTGCTACTTGAAGGCCGCGCCTTTTGCCCGGAATGCGGAATTTTTTGGGGAGAGACTATTATCAAAGATAGCTAAATATTTAACTTATCATAAATTTCAAGTAAGTTTTCACTTTTACATGTAATAAGGGTTACAGAATAGTATCTGTAGACAGCAATTGTCATAACATCTTTAAACGTGCATCGTCTCAGCTTCTATTCATAAGCCAAATTATTATTATTATTATTATTATTATTATTATTATTATTATTATTATTATTATTATTATCATTATTATTATTATTATTATCATTATTATTATTATTATTACTCACAGTTTTAGCTGGTCGGTATGTCAACCACACACAGGAATGATGACCAGGTGTGCTGTTGCTTTATTGAAGATACAGGTGGCATCTAACAATACGGCATGCATTCAAGATGACTACCTTCTGCATATTCTCTATATTCCTGGCAATTGAATACACTCCAGTGCCCAAAGTGTAATTATCGGGATCACTCCTGTAGATATTATTTATTATTATAGGCACATTTGTCACTTTACTGAAGTTCCATTGAGCTGTGAATTCATGGGCGATATTGTTATACTTCTGGATCTTCTCTTGATATTTTACCGATATGTTGTGGGATTGGGTATTGCTATATCGATAAGGAAAACCTGGTTTGTATCAATCAATGTAAGTTATGTCGGGTCTATTGCCGCCGACGTGTCTGTCAGTAATAGTAGAGCGATCCCAGTAGAGTGTGTGTTCACTACTTTCAAGCACATTCTGAGGCACATATTTATAATACAGCACGGAAGTGGCGAGTAAGCCCGTTTTCAATGCAAATAATTGGTGGACATGCTTCGCCACTTCATCATGTTGTTTTTGTATTCCAATTGTGCGTGGCCACTACATCCACTTGTCACGTGTTGGATAGTTTCCCTTGCGGCCTCACATCTTCTACACGAGTCGGAATGGATGGTAGAATCTTTAAGAATGTGTTTTCTGTAGTTCAAAGTTGGGACCATTTGGTCCTGGATAGCTATCATAAATACTTTGTCTCCGGAAAGAGATCCCCGTGCTGGAGCCATGTGTGCGACGCAGAGATTTCGACTACTGGTTTTCTCAGCTCATGAAGGTACCTTCCGTGCTGTGCCTTCGCTTTCCATGAGGTTATCTTCTCTTCCGTTTCAGTGATTGGCTGAACAGACGTATCAAACGCTTTCAAGTTCAGAGTACTCTAGTTATTATCAACTGTGCTCACTGCTTCCTGAACTCTCCCACAATGTTCCAGGAAGTATCTTCTGAGTGATGCAATTTGAGAGCTGTGTAGATTTATAAGATCTACAACACCTCGCCCTCCTTGAGTCCTTGGAAGGGTAAAACACTCAATACTTGTGGGATGCGGTTTTCGGTGTTGAGTCATAGCGGTTCGAATTGTCCTCTGGAGGTTGTCGAAGTCGGTATTGCTCCATTTAATAACGCCAAAGAAGTATGTCAGCACTGAAATAACAAATGAATTGATGACTTGCCTAATGTTTCTAGCCGAGAGTTGAGTTTTTAAGAATCCATGTAATCGTTTATACACTTCAGTTGTTAGTATGTGTGCAATATGTTTGATTCGGAGTGACTGTTGGAAACCAAAGTATTTGTAAGTTTCATGAGTTCCCATGAAGGTAATCTTTGGTTCACTATCATTTTACAAATTTATAACTTGCTTACGACCTGAATGATATTCACGCTCCTGCACTTATTAAAACCGAATTTCATCTTGATGCCGTCAGTGAACTTCTCCGTCACTTATTAGTTACCGCATATGACTCAGTGCATAGAGTCATTTTGTAGGTCATTCATGTAAAGAAGAGGGGTGACACGAAGAAGAATTGAGGCTTTTTTTTGTTTTTTAAGGCTTTTTTAAGAGCGATGCCATAATTAGATGAATTTAGTAGAGTAGACAGGGGATTCAAGGCTAAGCAGAATAATAAAGGGCTTCACGAAACACCTTGGAGTATCTGTTGTTATTATTATTAACATTAATTTATTATTTATAAACATTGTAATTTGGCTTAAAATGACCATTGATAAATATTAGGACACAGTTTTATTTGGGATTTAATATATTTTATGTGATCAGAAAGTCCCGCATTATTAGTTTTGAACCTATATCGCTTCTATGATCGTAGGTGCTAAGTAATAAAAGCAATAAAGCAATAAAAGTAATAAAAGGAAGACAATGCTACATTGACTTCCTTTTATGAACCAACGAATGAACATGTGTTTAATCTATACGGCTAATTATAAAAATCGTAACTTGTACTTAACACTTAAACAAGGCTTAAAAACCCTATAGGGCTTGGAGTGTAGAATCTTAAGGAAATCGCGGAACACATTAGTGGTAAGTAATTTCTGGTATTCATTTTTGCAGTGTCAATTGTCATCTTCACAGCAATAATAAATAGTTTACGCTAAGAACAATGAAGTCTCATGAGGATGATCGGTAACCAAAGATTGGTATTTTATTTCTTTCGCGTGAAAACCGTTTCTAAATACATTATCTTAACCTGTAAGAACCTAACACAATGATTGAACTAACTGCACTTTAGTTACGCGTCTAACTCTGTCGATTGGTGAGAAACCAAAATATTGGCTGACCGGAAGACACCGCACCTCCCGGGATATAATATTCACTACAAGTTTAAAACTCAGAGCACTTGACCCTCCAGCACTGCCGCTGACTCACCAGCGACTCTGACTTCGAGATCTTGGGCTCCAGCTCCGAACGGTGGAACATTTTGACACTGAGTATTGAGCTAGACCTAATCAAGCGGTTATCTGAAGGACTATTCTAGTGGTTAGGTGTTCTGATTGGTAGTTTTCTGTGGTTTCGCGAATCAATACCGGGCGAAAGTCTGAGCAGTACCTTCACATAGGGGCCGCACGCGATCTTTCCTTTCTCTTCTTTGCCCTATCATCCCTTTTACACACACATCCACTACACTACCACATATGTCGAGAGATTAGTCGAGATTTTAAAACTTGTAACTGCAGGAGCTGTGCCCTAATGTGGAGGAATTCCATGAGAAGGAAATCTCTAGCAACCCTCTGAGTAGGATGGCGCCGTATCTCGTCGCATCTAATGCGGGAGGATCACTCTCACCACCTCCCGAAATAAAACATTCACTTCATTAACGAGACCTGTAGTGGTTGCCCGTGTCCCTTTTCGCCAACGGGACGCAGCAGCGAAATGGCGGCGCCCCCGGAAAAAGCGGCCTCCGCTCACGAGAGGTCGCTGAGGTCGTGATCTGCACGATCGTCACGCTTCAGTCGATCGCCCTTACGGCCGGGCCAGTCGGCGAGCCTTTACCCCGG
This sequence comes from Gryllus bimaculatus, assembly GCA_017312745.1. NCBI lineage: Eukaryota > Metazoa > Arthropoda > Insecta > Orthoptera > Gryllidae > Gryllus > Gryllus bimaculatus. The sequence continues at coordinate 6,126,223 of BOPP01000001.1, forward strand.
ACTGTGTATAACATGGCGCCCAGCGAGCAGAGAGAGTAGTTCAAGTCACGCCGGCAATAGTGCGAGCACCGCTGAGTGTTAGTGAATGTAATAGTGAGTGACCATGCTGCCTGAGAGTGGAAGGACTCTTCTGGCTCACGACTACGGCAAAGTTATTGGAAATAATTTCGATTTTGCTTGTTCTGGGAAGTCTCCAGGATATCTCCTGGCAATTTTTGTGTCTACGCTTGTTTATGGTATTTTCTGTGAAAATCTGAGTAGAACTGTTTTACGAAATTGGTATGCTTCGGCCATTACAAGACTAATGACCAAAGCAGTTTACGAGCCCGGAAACAATCCACCAATCAATCATTGAGGAATGATAGATAGCGTGCAGTAAATGGCTCGGATGAAAGGGTTACGCTCACAACCGATCAGAGCAGCCGGACACTAGACTTCTCCTTCAGTCTGTGGCTGAATTCACAACGAGCTAGTATCGAAAATCCGCCACCGTGTATGATTTCCTGCCGGAGAGGCTGAGCAGAGTTAGCCGACGGGTGCGGGAGTAGGAGCGGTAGTCGTGCGGCAGGGTGAGCGGGGGGGGGGCGTGCCGCTCACCAGATCTGCAGGTCGTCGCCGCGCATGGAGCAGCGGCACGGGTGGATGGCGCTGTCGGGCGGGCAGGTGTCGGTGGCGTCGGCGTCGGCGTCGCCGCCCACCGCCGCGTCCAGCGCGTTCTCCTGCGCGCGCGCGGGCGCGGGGGCGGCGCCCAGCAGCGCGCACAGCGCTACCGCGAGCAGCAGCTGCAGCAGCGGCGGGGGCGTGGGCGGAGGCCGCGGCCCCCGACTCCTCCGCGCAGGGGCCATCACCTCATCCCGCGAACCTGTTCACACAAAGGAGATGTGCGGTCACGAAATGCGCATGTACACAGAGGCGACGTACGGGCGCAACACGCGAAAGCACAAACACACACAGGCGACTCAAAGTCACGAAATGCGATAGCTCACAGAGGCGACGTGCGGTCTCAACACACACACACACACTCGCCATGTGCAATCACGAAAGGGGAGACCACACAGGCAACGTGCGGTCACGAATTGTGTACCCCCCCACACACACACGCTACGTGTGATCACGAAAGGCGAAACCACACAGAGGTGATGTGCGGTCACGAATGACGAAATCACACATACATGCGACTTAAGGACACCATATACAAAAGCACACAGAGGTGTTAGGCAGGCGAAACTCGAAAACACCACAGGTCACGTGTGAGCACGAAATGCGGCGGCGGAGAGTCAAAGACGCATGCCACGCCCAAATAGAGGCGATGGCAGCGGGGGCGTAGCTACGCTCGTCCAGCCAGTGTACCGCGCCGGGCCTCTGCCTCCTCGTCCGGGCAACACTCAATAGTGGTGGGGTTGCTGTTCAAAAATATTCTAAGTTACCTCACAGTAAAAAAATGTAACAAATTATTCCGCACCGATATCTTATCTTTCTTTTATTTATTTACGTCAAAACAGTTAAAAACCGTGTGTGACGTGCTATGGGGAGAAGTTATTTTGAAGTTACATTTATGTACCGGAGCCCCTGAGCACTTAACTAAGCCACTGGACGGCGGTCGAGAAATGTGCCGCGCACATTTTATGATAAATTTTATGATATGTAAATTGATTATTTCTTGCCATTAAATAAAAAATAATGGTTCATAATTTGTACGTATACTTGAGTATTCAATAAAACGCTGTTTTTGCTTTACTCTGAGAGTGATGAGAGGAAAAGCATAAAGACTCAAGAATCCTGGGGCACTCCACGAAGTTGAGTAATATAGAAAAAACAAAACATAACTTTAAAAGGAACCGACAAGTTGATTGATAAGGTTGACCAGTATTAACAAATAAAACAAAGGCAAACAAGTCAATGATGATACTTAATTTATCAAACCATAAAATGTCAATAGAAGTCTATTTCTTTTGGAAAAATTGACATTATTTTACGACATGACAGCTGCTTAGTTCATCTATACAGAATTGTCGTCACAAGGGCGCGATAAATGAAAGCCTAATTGATTTGTGAACGGATCATACAATGTATTCTAAAACACTCTGCAATTTCAGGCCAATTCATGATCTTTATTCAACACAGAAGAAAACGGAGGCACTGTTAAAATCAATTCAACACGATATACAAGTAATATGAAAAGAAAGAAGAAAGTTACTACCTCACATGGTGTTGTAATAGCACCTGGACAAAAGGATGCTTCTTTGTCCTTAACGAGAGTGAATTTTGTTTCGCGACATACACATAGTACAAATGTTTCTTAAATACGAGCTATTTACATGCTCTCCTTTTGTTGCTTGATCCAAAAAATATTCTGCTCTGTCGACTGTCGAATTGTTCTGTTACTTCTTGAGTATCCCTCACACTTCTTTTAGACCGTCTGTAACTGAGTTTAACGACGGCACTGCCTGGTTGAGAATCCCAATCGCCCACTTGCTCTAGACGGACTTCCGGTGATTCCTTCGACCAATACTACACAAATACCAGGGTACATCATCCTCGAGTCCAGGATCGCACGCGGTCATTTCTTCTCAAATCTGCCCCCCCCCCCATCTTTAAGTCCTGGTGTCGGACTGGTTTTCCGTTCACATACAGTATCTCCCACGTGATCTAGAAAGACTCCGACGGCACCGTATTTACTGGGATGTAAGGGATCAGTGTAGGCTGAAAAGCCACCTCAGAGAGAGAAAAAAGATGAGAACAGAGAAAAACAGGCGATGTTAACTTAAGGGGCTATTAGAGCCACAACCTCTCAAGACTCATAGAGAATGAACTCTGCAACCTCTTGCCCTACTCGTTAATTTTACAGGCTCATTATTCTCTTGCTATCATCTTAGCCACTGTGCCACCTAAACCTTGTTTCTAGACATTAACCCCGCAGGCAGATTGCCTCATGGGTTTTCGCAACGCTCTGCAGAGGTCGCCGTAGGGCCGCGCGATACGATCTCGCCGGGGAGATCGGCGCAGCGTCGGCAGCAGCAGCAGCAGCAGGGCGCAGTAGGGTGAGGGGGGGGGGGGGAGGGGGGGGGCCGGGAGGAGCCTTGGCCAGGTGGCAGGGTCACCGCTCCGCTCGCCAGCGCCTTTGCGTCGGCCGTTGGCGCCGATCTCCGCACGTTGCCCAACATGCCATCCAGCCAGACCTCTCTCGAAACAGCTGTAGTTATCCTCGGTTTTAAAAATAGCGCGGCTGGGTGTACATCATTGCACGAAACTTTGCTTACATACAATGATGTTTCATTACTTTATTCATACTTTAATTTACTTTGTATCAATTTTTGATGGAATCACTGCATTTATTATTTCTGCACAATTCGGCTATCAATTTATCTAAATGTCATCACAATACTTTTTGAAACTAAGATTGATACAATTTTATTACAATTAATATCCTATAAAATAGTATTTTGTGTGAACATATAAGAAACATGTAAGAATTGAATTCTCTTTCTATTTACGATGACATGAAGACTAAAATTATTAGATAAGAAATGGATAGTCAAAGAAACGTTATGTACATAACTTGTATCTAAAGTGAGTTTTTAGCATACAAATTAATTGTTGACGGACAATGCGATGAAAGGAATCGAGTACAGCATCTCGAAATAAGTTTGTAAAAGATTCTTTCGTACAGATTGCATGCTTTAGTTTTAGTCCAATTCATGGAAACTTACAATCACATCGTCTTGTCATCACTCTCAATAAGCGATGCGGTGGTTATGTCGATTCATGTCGCACCAGTGTTTTAATTGCTTTATAGTTCTCAATTGTATTATATTATTATGACTTCTTTGCGGTACGCATAAGGGAAATAATAAGAGTACTTTGTAGCAGGCATGCCGCAATGTAACGCTTTTCAATCAAAAGGCGGTGAAGGTAAGAAATAGTTTCTAGGCACGAGTGTTGAAAAAATAATTTCTAATATTCTTAATGTTTTTATATTTTGGTGTATAGATTTCTGATTTTTTTACGATTGACTATTTACTTTACTTTTGACAAACAATTACGAATTTTGTGAATAATGTACAAGATGCTTCCAGAAGGAACTAAGTTGCTCTATCTGCTAAATGCTAATAGCATTTCTTCTGACTTGATATTAGAGTTCCATACACTTAATGAAACATGTCTATGTAAAAATGTGATTATTGAATTATGACTAGTTAAAAGGAGAAAGCGCTGTATGGATCTCTTGACTCCATCATTATAAGAGCAGAAACTCAAGTCTTGAAAATAATTTCGGAGAACATTCAAGGAAAGAAAGTAACCAACCAAGAAGATTCGAGACGCATTCGCCACATACTTAACTCGATAGCAAACAAAAGGCCTCTGAATCCCACGCGTTTCCTAACTGCGAGCATCGAAGCGCCGTGGCCGGTGCGTCGGCGACAGTGACGCAGCCGAGCGGATCGCCTCGCAAACTGCGGCAAAAACTGGAGCGTCCTCGGCGGCGGAGTAGGCGGTGGCGAGACAAACGACTGGCGCTTTTTGCCGGCGGCGACTCCGTTACCGCCGGCGCTCACCGCTCACCGCGTATTCTGCGACCTACGCCCTCGCGTGCACGCCGTGGGATTAGCGGCACAAAATTCCCAAGGTTACTAATGCGCTGTTTAGTAGCCTGATTTTTCATACCATTCGCCGAATTCCCCGTGTTTATTTCATCCATACCGGCAAAGGTGGCTCAGAGCGTCAACTGATGTCACTACAGTGGCTTTGACCGGGAGGTCCTAGGGTTTGATTTCAGACAGCTGCTGAATTCAAGCATCTAAATCAGGAGGAAACTTCTGGCAGCCAGCTGCTAAGATCGGTTGTTTTCCGTGGTTTCTCCGATCAACACCAGACGAATACCGGAGCAGTACCATAACAAACGGGCCGCGGACTGTCACACGCAATATTCCTTCATTCTTGCCCTTTTTTAACACCTTACGTACACTTGTACTCACTTCCAATACACATACATCAGGACGAGTTGGGAGGTGAGAGCTTGTCTCTGCTGGAGCGGTGACCCATAGTGGGAGATACCTGGTAGAGAACACCCGCCAGCGGGCGCAGGTCGGCGCCGGATTTCGCGGGGAAGATCACCGCTAGCTCCCACATCAAAAACACGCACTATGCTAACGGGAATAATGACCTCAGCAGCTGGCGCATGCGGAATCACTAATAAATCAATCTTTAAATGCATATAAGCCGTACCGGATGAGATGTACGGGTGCAACAACAGTTGCTGCTCACTAACCTCCATTTTTCGTTGTCCCCCCTCTCTCCTTACAAAGATACACACACACACACACACACACACACACAAACATATTTCACTCTTACGAGCATTACTTTATCACAGATGAGAAAGCAGTCGGGAGCTCAGAGCCTATCCCGGATGGAATGGTTGGTTGAGATACCTGTAGAGGATACGGCAGGAAACACTAAACACTAACACACACACACACACACACACACACATACACACATACACAAACACTCGAATTTTCCTCTTCCATTTCATTTATCGAATTACACGTTTCCATTTCACTGGTTGAATTCCGTTTATATTTCACGTGTCGAATTTTCTGTTTCGTCGTCAGCAGCCCGTGAGTGTTGTACATATTATAGACAGAAGGCAGAGTTTTCCCCCGCCGCTAAAACGTGATGAATGTGATGAATTCGCATTTATTTCTTTTAAATCCTTGTTTTTCATTTCTTTAGCTCAATTTCAAAATTTTAATATCAATTTAATTAATCACTTTACTGTTATTGTGTATAATCTATTATACTATTAACACTACAATGTGAATGTAGTCAACTCTAGCCAAGGAGAAGGTATCGACAATCTTTGATAATAGTCAAAGATAATGTCTTAATGAGAAAGAGCAACAATAAAAAAATAATTTTATATGGGATGAAGAAAATAAAGGAGCATTAAGAAGAGGCAAAAGAAAAAACGGAAATGATGAGAGAAACAACACGAGAAAGAGCAGAAGGAAAAGACAGAAGTAAGGGAGCGAACGGGAAAGAAAGCAGAGGATGAGCAAACAGAAAATTAAGAAATGTGCCTCCAACTGATTAAAATAAAAAAGGGGAACGAAAAGGCCGTACATTGAAAAATAATTAAACTCCAGTGTGTAGAGTTTGCCAGCGTCTGAGTCATCCAACGCGGCGGCGTGGCTGGCCCGGTACGTTAGGGCCAGGCGGCAGCCGGCCGGCCGGCGTGGTGAAGCACGCAGTGCGCGGCGCAGCGTGGCGTCTAGAGGGAGGGGGCGGGCGAGGGCGGGGCGCGGGCGCCGGGCCGTGGCGGTTGCGGCCGGAAGCGGCCTAACACACTTGGCGGCCGCGCGCCAAGGCTCCTTGGGACGGCGGCGGCGCGAGCAAGCGAGGGAGGGCGGGGCGGCGGGCGGGGGCGGTGGAGAAAGCGCGCTGCTTCCGGCGGCGGTGTTTCCGCTGGTGCGCGCGCGGGGCTGCAGCTTCCACGAAGTGTGAACCAGGCGCGATCTTCTCCTTCCAGCTCTCGATCCGAGCGAATATGTTACTGGCTGAGATGGCGCACGGAACCACTGTTGCCAATGCCGCATCGTTGACCCGGAGGTCCTAAGTTGCGAGTCCCACAGAGGTGAATTTTACACACTAGCAACAAAGCCAGGTCGAATTCAACCACTTTCTGGAGGAGACCGGCAGGCTACTATGATCGGTAGTTTTCCATGATTTCTGCGATCAATATCAGGCCAATGTTGGTGCAGTATCCTAACAGACTGACCACGCACAAGTCTTCCCTTCCTAATCCTTGTTCCATCATCTCCACTTACTCTCACTCGCACTTACAGGCAGTAGACAACCATGCAAGTCGGGAGCTGCTTGCCACAGCCTGGATTATGTCCGCTGAGGGAGATTTCTGGAGGGAGAAAAGTCGATCTGTGCTATTCATCACGTTCTAGCGGCAGAGGAAAACTCTACCTTCCGGTTATAATATGTACAACACTCACGGGCTTCTGACGACGAAAGAATAATATAATCACACCTCTATTGAAACAATTGACTTCTCGATGATCAAATTTACCCGCTTCCCACACATCGGCTGTTAATTCCAGTATGTTACAACGATAATATTTTGTTTATCAAAAAACGAATCTCGAGATTTTGTATTTTTACTTGAATGCGCAAATAAGTAAAAGTCGTGATTTTCTCTTTGGCTTGTCGGTCTGAGAACTATTGAAACGATGAATGGATTTTGATAATTGAATGAGTATATTAGTACAAACATCAGAGTGGTGAAGGCTATATAACGTGCCCTAAAATCAAATAAGTTGAAGTATTCAAGATTTTAATGCATCCAGAGATTTTGTGGGTATATCATTTCTTTTCTACTACATTTATTCAAATTAGGGCGCAATTGTAACGACGCTGAATTGTGTGAATGTTTTTTATTCCATACTCGAAAAAGCGTTTAAACAAGAACCCACAAACAAATTTATAAAAGCATGCGTGTCATTACACTAATATAACTTCAGTTTTGCTCGAGCTTTGTGTTCATTAAATGAAGGGTAAGTTTTGTTCAAATTTTGTAATCCTAAAGGAAGAAGTAGACAGGCGAAAACGAACTACGAGCAGAAGATCTTGAGAAAGACCCGCTGAGTCAGGTGGACGAGCTGCGTCACGAAGCCGGCGGAGGGGGGGGGAGGGGTAGGCACGGAGGTGGAAACGATGGCAAAGATATTATTCTCCGTTGCAAATGTATGCGATACACCTTACTCCTTCGACGTAACATTCCTTTCCCTTTCATCTCCCACTTCCGTTACCTCTTCCGTCCTTCCTTCTGTTCTGAGCAGTGGGATTGGACGTTTGGAAAAACATGAGTTATGACAAATGACTAGAGTATTAAGATGTCTCTAGGTAATTGTTCTTTTCCCTGTATTTATCCTGAACTGTATTTTACGAAATATATTATAACATGCAATACGTAACGTTATCATAATTTTATGTCTTTTAAGTTCCAATGGAGAAAAAGGTTAGAATCGGAATTTACACAGTACATATTTGAATTTCTTTTACAAAAAATACCCAATATTTCCGTGGGAAATCCTTTGTCTAGATCAGGTTGCTTTCCTTAGAGACGCCATTGAAGATGGCCCTTACTGTCGATAAACACAGATTCTCGTGTGTTTTAAAATGCCCTCTAGATTGTCTCTTGGTCTTCATTTGCTAGAAGCAACTTGTCATCGGTGACGAAATATTTTAAGTCTATGGTTGGGATCTCATAGATGTCAACATAAACGGATTTCGTTTCTCAAAAGAAAATACTCTTGTGCTTTGGGATTTTTTATTTCTAGAAAGCGAGGTTATTAAGTGTAATGTTAAGCCATTGTATACGGTAGGTCAGACTTAGCCGAAATTTCAAAGAAAATTCCACGGGAGATATAGGAAATGATTTTATTCTCTTGGAGTTGATTTATTTAGAAATAACAAAACGAGTAAAGCAATACAGTAAAGTAGGTAAAACTTTTGCAAGAGAACAACCCAGACGGACATCGGACTGGTTAGTACAAGGTACATTTTTTCATCGGGTATTTGTTAATTTGTTATTGGGTATTTGTTCATTTTTCATTGGGAGAATGGGATGTGTCTAGCAGTTACAAAATCTAATAGATCAAAGAAAATGAAATGTCTGTAATTAAACGAGAATTTCCCACTCAATCATCTTATTATTACGTCTTTGTCCCATACCAATATTCTCCATAAACAAAAGTTCATAATGGTGCGCCCATGGCTCAGTCAAAATCTTTATAACAGATTGTATTTTCTTTTTGTGCAAAAATGCCAAAAAACTAATTCTCAAACTCTCTGAGATCGCAAACTAAATCTCAGCGATTCATTAGCCGGTGCCGTCTGCGTATGCGGCAAGAGGCCCAGCGGAGAAATGGCTGGCGGATGATAGTCACCGCCCCCGCGCTATCAGTCATCGCGCTTCCGCCGCTAGCGCCAAACGTCGCTCGTTTGTCGCGATGGAGGATTAGCACGCCTCGGCATGTAGATGAGAACGTCGTGGAAGGAAGTTGTTGAGAATTGCATCTGAGCAAAACGATGCGGGAGAGACCGAATGAGCTTTTTATTCATAAATTAAATCCCTGTCATTTTACCCAAGAAGTTATTGAACAACTTTCAGCAAGTGTGTCAGTTAATTATAAAAGGTCTTATCGAATAACGGAAAATCTTTTATTAACAATCCTCACGAAAAAAAAGTGCAAACATAAATATCATGCAAGACGTGCGTGCATTAACTATGCGTGCGTTTAATTTTGCCAAATTCGCATCACTGGAAATTCATTTTCACTCTTTTCTATTCACTTTCAGAACTTACATAACTAATGATATTTCAAGACAATCTACAAGGACTGAAAATGAGATGTAGACTTCTCTCTGCACTACACTCTAAATGTACGATTTGCAATGTCTCGTGTACTTTTGACATAACTCACATTCTAAGATGCCTAAGGGCAGAATTGTTGAAGGTTTCCCACTGGTTTCTCAAGCATTTTCGTCAAAACTTCATTTTTAAACAGAGGATAGATGAGAATCGAAACCGAGAAAACATGTTTTTACTGATGGTAATGTTTGCTTCCAAAAGCTGGCTAGTGTACTATGTTACAACAAGGAGACGTTTACATGGACGCACCTGGCATTTTTGTTCTGAAAATGATTGATTTTATTCACATAAAATAAAAAAAATGGGTAAAATTTGTAAAGAAAGGTATTATTTAAAAAGGGAGCACCCCATTTTTTGACGTAAACAGTAAAATAAGTGACAAAAAAGAGAAGAATATAAAACGTCGAAGATGACCAATACTTTGGGACTGTATACGTTTGAGGAAAACACTACTGAAGGGGAACACCTGCCATTCAAAGATTAATACACTCTAAACTACTTAACTCCTATACTCTCTTTACAAGACATGGACATGGAAATCACGTATCCTCGATTTTACTGGCTACTTGTTGACTTGATGAGGCCACCTGATCGTCTAGTGCCGATGTACACCACCATTTGATCTGAATGAATTCGTACATGTTCGACTTTCGAGCAGTATCGCTGAATAACTATCTCTTAGTGACCTGTCACATATCCTAGAGTAGATCTTGTTAGTACTAGCGGATAGCAAAGCAGCGCCGCTTGCACCGCTTTCGGGGAGCCCTCCGCGGCGAGTTACTTTCGTCGTCGCGGCTCATTGCGCAGGCGCAGACGCAATCCGCCGCACGGCGAAGTGTGTCGCGATCTACCGGTCGCAGGGGCAGGGAGAGAGAGGAGAGAAGAGAGAGGCGACACCGCCAACACAGATGTTTCTAAACATAGATGCACAAAATTAAAGCAGAGATGTTAAAAAAAATATAGAACCAAAATCATGGATATTATTAAACATCGATGATTTTAAAACTGTATACGGTTCAAATGATGTCCTGTGATACCGATACCGGTGCAAATTAGTCTGCGATCCACCGTTTCATCTCCCTCATTGACTATCCCCGAGTAGGAGAGTGGCATTGGCGTGCGACGGGCAAATGTCTGGTCCCGCGCCTTCACTGTTCCTTTCGTTGGGTGCGCGGGGGACGGGGGTGGGGGAGGAGCGAAGTGGCGCGGGGCGAGGCCCGTGGCCGCTCGAGCGAAGCGCGAAATCGAATATTCTGCGCGGAAACGGAAGAGGTTGTCGGGCCAGCGATCGCTTGCGCCACAGCAACAAAGGCGTCGAGATGGCGGCGATGGAGGTAAAACGAGCCGAGCCGGGCGCGGAGCCGCCCACCAGAAATAGGAATGCGCCGCTGGCCGGCATCGCTTTTCAGGATTCGCGAAAAATGACAGGTGTTGTACAACAGGCGAGAGAAAGCGAGACGACGAAAGGGGGAAAGGGGAGGGGCAGCGCGGAATGAAGGAGATAAGGCAGATAACGGCGGAGATTAACGTTCCGACCGCGGAATGAAAATGAAACAGTTCGACCATGGCAATTGTTTTCCACAACTATGCCATAATATTGATAATGACGAAAGAAACAGATTTCTCATCGATTACATTTTCCGCTATTTTCATTATCTACATAATGTGTTTTAAAAGCTATATACAAAAATAGTTAACTCAGAGTAATTCCATTAATACATGAATGTTACGTAATATACAATACTGGAAAAAATCCGTGAAAGTTACGTAGAATGATGTTTTAAAAGAGGAAAATATGTAGTGAGATTTACAATAACATACATAAATTAAAATGAAAAAGGATTAATTAAATATCAACCCTCAAAAATGTTTTTGAATACATGTATAATGTTATTACAAATATTTCACTAAAGTTTCGGCCTGATGGTATTTAGAACATTCTTCAGATATCAAAAGAAATGGAGCCGTTAGTACGTAAGACACGAGTATTAATTAGGTAACACTTCGAAAGCTAAAGAGTAGGTGACGATTTTCACTTCTGATACAACCACAGTCTCGTAAGTGCAAACAGGTATTCGAACAAGACAGTATTCGAAATATATATATATATATATATATATATATATATATATTATATATATATATATTATCGAGGGTGAGGGGAGGGTACAAGAAGGATTTCTCGCGTGAATAACATGCAAACATTGTCAAACAAAAAGCGACTTAGAATGATATCTCTCGACATACCTCTTCTACTTTATGAAAGTGTGGTGCAAACCGATATGAATATTGTCACCTACTCTTCCTTGTGTCAAGTTGTATAACGGATGGACGATGATGAATGGATGAATGATAGTGGGGTAGTGGGTAGTGTAGAAATGTAGTGAAGATGGTAATGGTGGTGGTAGAAATGGTAGTGGTGATGGTGGTGGTAGGGTGATGGTGGTGGTAGTGGGTGATGGTGGGTTTGGTAGTGGTGATGGTGGTAGGTAGTGGTAGTGGTGGTGTGTAGTGGTAGTGGTAGTGGTAGTGGTAGTGGTAGTGGTAGTGGTAGTGGTAGTGGTAGTGGTAGTGGGTAGTGTGTGTAGTGGTGTGTAGTGGTAGTGGTAGTGGTAGTGTAGTGGTAGTGGTAGTGGTAGTGGTAGTGGTTAGTGGTAGTGGTAGTGGTAGTGGTGTGAGTGGTAGTGGTAGTGGTAGTGGTAGTGGTAGTGGTAGTGGTAAGTGGTAGTGTGTGGTAGTGGTAGTGGTAGTGGTAGTGGTTAGTGGTAGTTGTAGTGGTAGTGGTAGTGGTAGTGGTAGTGGTAGTGTTGAGTGGTAGTGGTAGTGGCAGTGGCAGTGGCAGTGGCAGTGCAGTGGCAGCGTGGCAGTGGCAGTGGAGTGTAGTGGTAGTGGTAGTGGTAGTGGTAGTGGTAGTGGTAGTGGTAGTGGTAGTGTAGTAGTGTGGGTAGTGGTTAGTGGTAGTGGTATGGCAGTGGTAGTGGTAGTGGTAGTGGTAGTGGTAGTGGTAGTCGTAGTGGTAGTGGCAGTGGTAGGGTAGTGGTTGGTAGTAGTGGTAAGTGGTGGTTGGTGGTGGTGGTGGTGGTGGTGACCAAAGAAAACCTTCAATGAACTTGCCTTGTCTACTAAAGGTTCCATACTGTTCGACCGGGATTCTAACCCCATTTTCAGAGGTGGAAGGAGAGCAACTTGATCATACCCAAGGGTTGGCCCTAAATAATGTAAGAAAAGAATGAGAGTAGAAAAGAAAGGAAGTGAGTATTAACGAATTAGAGGTTGAGTGTGCCGGTATTCGCGTTTTCTACACTTTCTTCCTCGCGGTGGCAGAGAAGGGCGAAAGGAGGATGTGTGCCAGTAGCCCCGCCCCGCTTCTCAACGCCCTCACCCCCCGCAGTCTTTGCCCGCACTCTCTCCTTCCAAAAAAGTCACGAAGAATGTAGGGTCCAATTTACTTAAAACATTGTAAGTCGGAATATCCTTGATACGGCAACCTCACAATGACGTGAGGAACTCGTGATTTACTTTTCTTGATGGTCCCTTATAATTGATTTTTGACATTTATCTGAGATTGTGAGTAGCACGTGCATGAAGAGATGTTACCATTGACGATACGACAATAGTGGAACAAGAGCCCTAACGGAGTCTGCAGTAAACCCACGTTGTCTATGGAAGGGCACAGTGGAACAACTAATTTTGTACAGAAAGATACTCCTGTAATAATTGAAAATTATCCATTGTAATACCCAATTATTAAAACAGTGTTTTATCTTGGAATTATTCTAAATGTACGAGACAACAGCCATATAGATTCATGGTGAAAAGTCACATTGATGTTTCTTGTTACTCCCTTTGATTAATAGATCAAAATATTTATATGATATAACTCAGCAGTGCATTCGGGTGGTCTGTTTGACCCGAATGCCGTTTAATAAGTATCAATTCTGCATTTTGTTGTTCAATGAAGTGAGCATCTATACTTTTCATGACGCCTATTGACTAAAATTTCAGAGTTATTGCGGCAGGGATAGGTCCGCGGCCCTTGTTTGCCGCCTCTCAGCAAACGCTATGATTGGGGTCCGCCTGCTCATTCACATCATATATCCGTTTTGTCAGTTTTCGCTGAACTTACCATCAAGAGACAGCACACGCGAGTCACATTTGATCATACGTCTGGGCGTGAATGCGACAAGCTGCATTGCGTTTCAAATTCATCGAATTTCTCGGAACAGACGTTTCCATGGGAGGTTCAAGAGAAAATGCATGCAGTTTTTGACCACTTTTACCAGCGGTCATATACTACCACTCGGGAGTGAGGCTCGGCACACAGACAAGTATAAATTAAATGTAGAACGACGTTTTTCCTGACTGAAACATATTAGTTTATAGAAAATATAATACTTTTTCAGAAAATAATTTAGAAATATACATAATTGTTAATTAAAATGAAAACTGTTAAAACATTTCTGTAACTTAATGTAACATTTCTGTAACTGTGTAACTTAATTATTTTTGATTTCTCATGGTGTATTTCAATTTTCAATTTTTGTGCGAATAATATTTAAAATGGAAAATATGGTTTGTTTAAACAATATGTACAAACTGGAGATTTTAGGCTTCATAATACCATTTTGCAAAGTCTTCGACATTTTATTGCATGTTTTTGCACGTTTTGATGTTTTTACTGCACGTTTTAAGACGTTTTACTGCATACAAATCCGTTCTTTAGAGATAAGATACGATAGATTATTATTATTATTATTATTATTATTATTATTGTTGTTATTATTATTATTTCATTTAAGTGGCAAGGTAAGCGACGAGATTTACCATATCTGCAAACATGAATAAAGTTCTCTCCTTTCAAACTCCAACTCACATTTTCTAACATCAATATAATAAGGTCAAATAGAAATTACACCACTGACCATTAATATTTGTATTATATTATAATAATTTACTTCGTATCACATTATTCAGATACGTTTTCAATAAGCATTCGCTAACGTAAGTCCTTTTTCTCACATTGAGTGATCTAAACTGAACGACACGAATTTTTTACCCAAAAGGATTCAACGAAAATTTCACGTTGTTCGGTAGATCTCGCTTAAACAGAAATGAATATTTTTAGTCACTCGTATTATGTCCACTGGAACGCTATTTGTATCTCACAATACCGATTGTTTGTGGTACGCGATACAAATTAAAGCCAAGTCGAATGCTTGTTTTGGTTTATGTTTCAAGAAGAGTCAGGTCTTGGACAGAGGGGTTTAATCTAGCCGTAAATCCTCCCCTCCAATCCATTTTCAATGTTTTTATTCAATTAATTCAAAACAATCACAAACAATATATATTCCATCACAATCCAGATGAGTATTCACATTAAAAATACACATTTTAAACGTATTTCGTCCTAACTATAAAAATGTGTTTGTTACTTCAAAAATATTTAGGAAGAGGTCCGAAATGATATTGCTCTCCCTTTAAAATACTTTCAGTTACCTTCCCTTGTGTGATGTACTGACCTCCCGAGCGAACTATTCAAATTCGAATCATTTAGGAGCTGTTCGTTCTCTTTGGCCCGCATAATATGTACGCAGCTTTAGTGATCTGTATTCCTGATCCCACTGTGCGAATTGTCTTGGGCGTAACGCGCGGACTTCACATTCGGAACGCCGAAGCTCAATCCCCGTGTACACATACACTAACATGCACTACACTATCACACATACCAGGAGACCAGTCAGGAGCTAGTTAGTAGCTTGCCCCGGCTGGAGCGCTGCCCCGCTGGTGGGAGATACCTGGTTGAGGAAAATCCCGCTAGTCGACGGTAGGTCGGCGCCGGATTTCGCCTCACAGTGAGGGAAAGATCACTGCCACTTCCCCAGCAAAAACATGCATTACACTTACGGGACTAATGACCCTGGTAGTTGACGTGCCCAGAATCACTTACCAATCAATCAATCGGGATCTAACAGCGTCGAGGCCAATATTGCCCTTTACGGGGCATTATAATGGCTAAATACAAATAAACAAATTCCTGACCCACCCTCGACCCGTGCGAAAGAGGAGTTACGCGGATATGCTAAGCAGGCGGATGCGGCAACGCGGCGCGGCGCGGCTCGCGGTCAGCGCCCAGATGAGGCGTGCGATAAGGGCGGGCGTTCAAGACAACAGAAGAATGTAGCAGACGCGTCGCTTGGGCAACGCGCCGTGTTTACACCCGGATCGGTGACCCAGGTGGCGAAACCGGCGGAAGTGGAGGGTATTCTTCGAAAACTAAATGTAGATGCGAAACATTCAAAGGCAACTGAGGATGACCGAGAAGAATGAAAAAAAATTACCACATATGTCAGTTAACAGTATGGAAGAAACGCCTACAAATGAGTTACATGTTTTTCTATTTTGTCGATATCTTTTGGCGTTTTGTGATTAAAATTACTTCCACAATTTAATAAATGGCAACTGACAAAAGACCAGACTTATTTTAAGGAGATTTCCTTTTTCCCAGAGGAAAGTTTAGAAAATAATGTACTGTGATGGTTTTTAGATACCCTTAATTGCACAAGGAAACTCAAAATGAGGTAATTATTTTATTTTGGATGTAACACATTTAAAGTGATAGGAAATAAAGTTTGAGTATGATTTTAAATACTCGTAGAATATTTTGAAACGATGTAATGATATATGAAGTTTACAATATTTGCTTGTACTTCGCTCGCACCATAATTTCACCACCGGAATATTGTCTATAAAAGGTGGGTATATTAAATTATTTAACACAAAAATATTGTCAAGCAGTATGAGGTGTTTAAGTCATTTTGACATTATTTGTTATTACCTTCCAAATAATTTCGGACTATTTGTTCTGTAAGGTTGTTGTAAGTAATAATGTTAAAGACCCGTATACTAGTATATCTAATTTGAACAAAGAACAAAGAGCAATGCAAGCCGTCGTAAGGCTCTTACATTTTCATTTCATGCACGGTCTGATGCCCACGGCTACATGCATGGCGAACTCGGACTTTCCCTAACAAACCAATCTTGACAAAACATAACTTATATTTAAAAGAAACTGAAAAATATAAATGTTTTCACACATGACAAATTAACTACCAGATATATACTTTGAACACGTTTTTTCAACTAAAAATTCTTTTGTCAACACCATCAAAATTTACACAATTAGTTATAAGATACAACTGAGAAGTTGAATAGTTTGTTAGAGTGCACCTTCCCTAAAAAATCATAATTCATAAATTACGAATAATACACATTTTATATCAGGGAAAGAGATGATACGTACTACTAAAGCGCCACGACTACTAATAATTAGCGTATCGTTAAACGTGTTTCAGTAATTTATTTAGGAGGTTTATTTTGCGAATTCTTTCCGTGAGATGTAATTTCTCATTTGTTCCTAGAAAAATAAGCAAACTGTAAGCAACTTCACAATTGAAATTACTTCGTGAATGGAAATAAAAAAGAACTTAAAAAGGCATTCACCTCTCTCATCGAACTAGTATTTTTTCATTCTTTCATTTTTTCACTCAGCTCTACGAAACTGATGTCCTCACGGACGTTGATTCTCATGATTGATCATTAAGTAGTTCAAAAGTTATATCTCATTTGCTAGCTGTAAAATAAAAGTTTGGCAACTTCTTATGAACTACACTATTACTTCTAAGTTAGCATCAATAACGGCCACCACCACAACAGTCCATCGTTATAAACAGGTCATTCACAAAAGAAAATTATTAAATAATGCAAACCAAAAACAAAATAGTATAATCTATTAGCACATATAAATGTCGCGGAAATAATTTTATTTGACGCATAATCCATTCCGCGTCCGAAATATATTCAATATCGTGTTGCAGTTTTATTTAATACTTCATTGTATTCCCGAAGGCTGCACCTGTTGGAGTGGCATTTTCTTTCGCTCCAAGGAGAGGTACCAGGAGAGGCTGAGAAGATCGCGAAGACACACTTTTAAAGCGGACAGAAATAAAGACAAAACTTAATACCGGTTGCAAATGCTAAGCAATGCTGACCGGGAGGTTATAAGGTTCAAGTGTCCACAGTGGCAACTTTTCGACACCAACTACATAACAAGGCCGCGTTGAAACATCCTGGCGTAGATTTGTGCAGTTCTTTGGTATATATATTTCTATGGTTTCCCCGACGAGTACTAGGCGAATGCCAGAGCAGTGCTCTAAAAAGGGGTACGGGCTGCACACTATCTTTTCTGCTTCATCCTTATTCCCTCCTTCCCCTTACATACACTTATTCCTATAAACACAACATATTTTCAAGGAAAACTTGAGAACTTAACGCTTGTGCCGACTGGGACGGTGCCGCCTTGGGGAGACATGTGAAGGGGAGAAATTGCAAGCCGACTTGTAGGCAGGCGCCAGAGCTAACGTCCCAGCAGAGAAGGGACGCCGCCACATCTCTGGATAGAACGTACAGTTGAGGTGTCGCGTCCGCATATAACACATACTCACAACTTAATATACATTTATTATAAATTTCGTCCCTATGAAACAATTTCGAGAATATTCTTTGAATCGAAGCGGGAGGTTAACGATATTCATTTCAGCTTTGAATTTGGTTTCGCAGGACCAATGACCTTGTGATGTCGATTTGTGATTATTATAAAAGGAAATCTATACATACAATTTATACTTTAGTTGGGGGGGGGTGGTATTGTAGACTTAACACTTGTTTATATGTTGCAAATTTGCGACATACAACAAAGAATTTACTTCACATTCCAAGAAGGTTGATTTCGTTCACACTTATTCGTGTTTAGGGCCCTTCAAATACTGGAATTATTAAAACCCATCAGTGATGATCATATATGGTAACGATGATGATTATATTAATGAAGACGGGGATTTCATGAAATGAGGGCCAGGAGAAATGGGATAACACCGCAAAAAAACCTGTCAAGAACTCGTTTTATCCACCATAACGAACACATGAATTGACCAGGGATCGAGGCAAAGGCTAGCCTGCTAGCCATTGACGTGAGCCCAACATTTTGCGTTTCAAACCGAGGAATGCAATTTTTCGCACATTATTGAACGATATATACATAATCGTTAAACTATGGAAATCACGGGATATCATATCATCCCAACCACAACACAAAAACTCAAAGAACCAAATTAATCTCGATTCCTGAATGACCGCGTCGTGATGTTTCCTACGTAACTCCGCCATCGGCGGCGGCGAGTCAACCTACTTTTCTCTGGCTGTGAAGCGTGCCGTAGTCGGGAAACCGCGACACCGTAGGACACAGCAGTGACACGGAAATGCGGGAATGCGGCAGCGCCGAGTCGAGAACGGGCCTGCAGGAAGTCGCGGGTTCCACCCGCCACCCACACATCCTCCGCGGCGCCGCGCCGTTGTCTGCAAACCGCTGAGCATGACGCTGCGACACTGTACAACATGAAAACGACTATTGGCCTGTGCTGCTCACAACACTCCCCCTGGTGTCAATAGAGTTCCGCTTCAGAATGTCTTTACAAGTATTCGCTTTCGAAATGCGTGAGAGAGGAGTTTTGCGTAAATGGAGCTCAGTTGCGTAAGGGGCCACAACGGTTCGCTTGAGCTGAATAGCAACTGATATTTTCTAAAGAAGGATTGTATATTAAATTATGTATTCGAAAACTCAATCGGGTAGAACTATGTCTCCGTTTTAAGTAACCGTTTTTGTTTTCATTCACCGTGCCCCGTTTATCCATTCAACAACAGTGCACATTATGAAATTTGGGAAAATGACTAGTCTAACCACAGTCTTCAATAAAACTATTTTGAAAGGATTTAAAACAGAGGAGAGAAGCGGTGGAATTGATCAAAGAATGACTACTCATTGTGTTGCAGTATGAACCAAAAATATTGTTTGGGATCCATGATATCTAGTTGTACTTTGAGGTCCTTTGAGGTTGTAGTAATTGAACGAAAGCTAAGGATCTGGAGGATGGAGCCATAAGGCAAAACATTTGGAATAGCAGTTATCGATACAGAGACTGTAAAATCAATTTGTGAACTATTGTTATTAAATGCATACCTTTCGAACATGCAAAACATAAGGGAACAGTAGTGCAATCAAGCATTTTGCAAGAAGGTTAAAAGCTGTTTACACCTTTTGACGTTTTATACTCAAGTTTGTTAAAATCAAATATGCCCAGTTTAATTGAAAAGTTGAAACGTGCAGCAGAAACGAGCAAGATTAGTCCTTTTCAGTCTTTAAATCTCGATCATCTGTATTCAATAATTCGAACCTGTATAAATCCTCATTTATATAACTCAAATATTTTCTTTTCCTCATCAGATACGACATATAGAAGTTTCATTGTTTTGTCTATGAGGAAACGTACTATTATGAGAGTAAAAGGGCATTTTACCGTCATAGTTTTTATTATTATGATCGTTACTTTCCATCCACCAGGAGTTTCTTATTTCACAACGACGATCTCCTTTTGCTTCCTTACATTGCACGCAAAACATGCGTGAAAGTACCATACGCCAGGAGCCCGTTGCGGCAGCAAGGAATACAAGAACAAACTGTCCTACTCTTTCTCTCTCGTGCTTCAGGTGGCGGGGTACCACTAATGTCCAACGATGTCCTACAACGCAGGGCAGACGGCGTCGGCGTGTGAAGCGCCGTGCGTCGCCAAAGCGGGTTACTCAACGCCGTCAAGAGGGCGCATGCGAGGGTGGACGCCAAGGCGCACGCGAGGCCAGGAGGCCGAGACGCCGCAGACGACGACGACGTTTGCGGTCCTCTGCAATCCTTACCAATTTTCTTTATCCTTCTCATCCTCAGCTTTCCTTCTCCATTTTATTCATCCTTTCTATTCTCCGCTATTCTTTGCCCTTCCTATCATCCACTACCCTTCCTGTTATTTTCTGCTATCATCAGACACTCTTCCAGATTTTCTTTACAGTTTTTATTTTCTCCGATACTTTCCGGTTTTCTTTATTCATTGACCCTATCCTCCGCTATCCTTCCCTTTTTTATTAATTATTTCTATTCTCCGCTATCTTTCCAGAGTTTTGCTATTCTGTTCCTAACGGTTTGCAACCAAATCCCGTTTTCTTGGTATCGTGAATTCTAGAAACAACCCTTTTCGTTCTTTTACTGTTTATAGTATGTTTAAGTATAAGTAGAGAAGTTGATAAACGTTCATTCAGCAGAATGTGTGCGATTTCCGGTCTTTGAACATTCAAAACAATTATATATAAGGAGATACAGTTATAGGATTACAATATACTGATAATATAATTGTGTAGAACACTTAACAAATTCTCATGTAACTATACATATACAATTAATTTGTAGCCGCATTAGCATCCACATACATGTTTGTTTACGTAACATACGCACGATCGTATATAACATACAATAAAGAAAATAAACATTTTATTTCCTCATACTTACTTAACGACCTCATCTACTTCCCATTTCCACACCCACAATTCCCACCCAACATAATAAGTGAGAAATTATAAATGAAACCCTCAATATAGACACCACTTCCTAAATGCAGCAATAACGGTGGACAGAAACAAATCGATTTTTAATTTACCTCCAGTTGAAAAGTGGGACCACCTTGGAAATATAAAAAAAATAATAAGAACACTAATATAAAAATTAAAAACAAATAATAAACTCAGATATTCATCATAGAAATAAATTAATGGTTACAGTTTGTAAACTTCGGGGCGGAAGTAAAGTAGACTTTTTCAATGTTTTTTGAACATAGTTATTCCGTAATCTTCATGAGCAG
Organism: Gryllus bimaculatus; assembly: GCA_017312745.1. Classification (NCBI taxonomy): domain Eukaryota; kingdom Metazoa; phylum Arthropoda; class Insecta; order Orthoptera; family Gryllidae; genus Gryllus; species Gryllus bimaculatus. Next base: position 6,147,463 of record BOPP01000001.1, read on the forward strand.
AAATTACCACATTGGATCTTAAATTCGCAACTTCGTTCAGGACACTAAAGCATTCAACGTAGGATGTACACAGAACGCTGCATCATTCTGACAGCTGTGAAAACAAAGGAGGCCGAGTGAGGAACTTCGTTCCCGGTCGAAGTCCTTCTAGTGATCAGTAGTCGATTGAGACGGAGAGTTTAGTACAGAAATTTTCTACCATTTCTCTTCTGTAAATTATATTGGATCATAAGGTGAAGGGGATTATGTAATAAAACGTACCCTAAGAACATATACATCCATATAAGAATGAATATGAATAGGAAGACATTATATAGCTACGCGTATTGACAATGCTATATAATGATTAACAAAATGGAATTCAAGTTTTGGGACAATGCGACCTCAAATTTTATTTTATTGTTTTGAAAATTCAAGCGTACTAGTTTACGTCTAGGAAAAATATTAGTTGCAAGATGAAAAAAATTGTTATCCGTGCTATCTACTTCATTCGCAGAAGCAATTTTACCTATTCTCGAACTCGTGAAGTATGAAGTGAAGAGTAATCAGCGCATGTTTGAAAGCGACTTGCAAAGCCCTGTATTGGAAGTGGAGTTCTGAATTGGACTGGAGTTTTTCAGGCGAAAAACTGTAGTTTGCGCTGAAGCATTACAATACTTTCTCTATACTAAGTAAGCAGCATTCAAAAAAGTAAAATTAGATTCTCAAGCATAATATTTGGATTGTTGATCTCTTTTACTTTTGGTATGCTAGTTTTTAAAAAAAACGAATAAATGAAATACCATTTTTAGATATTTCACAAATACAATAAAAATAGAATATTTAAAATGGGATTTTAAACTAATTTCTGAAAGTATTTTTTGTTTTAACAAATATTTAAGTCCAAAGTATATTTTTGCAATGGTTTATTAAGTAAATTTGCCTCGCTTTCAACGCACTTCGGGCTTGAAAATCGCGCGACGTAATTCCCAGAAAGACACCTGCTGAGCGAAAATGCTTCCCAGCACATGGGCATCGAACAACTAGGTGAGCTTCTCTCCGCTTGGCTGATTCTTTCTTACTCCCTCCGTTACGCAAATCGGCACTTCCTGTCTCAGACCTCGCAATGGGAAAGCTGTACAGAAGGAAATGATGTGACATTGAAGTATTTATTTAACTTGACTTAATAAAAAGAATTACAAATGAAAGTTGCGTATTCGTATCGGCCTCTGCTATCTTCGTACAAAATCTTGTACGAAAATTGTTTGTCAACAGAACAGACTTCAAACGAAATTCAAAATAGAGGGATGACCTATGGAATGACCTGCAAGAGTGCTAGAATGATAAAACGAATTAACTATGATTAGTTAACTCATTTATAAACAAACTTTCAGTTTGCGATATGATACGGATGATTAACAAACCCCAGAAATCGATTAAAGTAACCATAATTGTTCTTCAATCCAAGCAATTGTGACTTTACGGTCTCAAGTTCATTCGTAGTGACGAAGATAAGACGCGTTTTCAATCAACGCTCTTCTAAAAGCTCAAAAGCATTACAAATTTAGTACATTCATAAGAGCAACAGAGGGGGTGTGTACTTGATGACGGTTTAAGCTTGAGAACGGGGGTGGGGTTGGAAGCAGGGCAGGGGCGGGAGCGTGCGTCGGGGCGAGATGTGGCGGAGGCTGAGGCGGAGGTGACTGCGGAGAATGCGGCGGGGTGGGGCGGACACTAGGTCACCGCCCGCGCGCCGGCGCCGCCAGCAGCGGCCCCCGAGGCGGTTGCGGGGAGGGGGACAAAAGCGGATGCAGCAACCACGCCCCAGCACCGCGACGGCGTTGATCGACGAGCGGTTAGTCAGAGCTGGGGGAAAAGCGTTGCGCGATGCTTCGCCCGCGCCAGTCAAGGGCGGGCGGGCGGGGCGGTGGTGGCGGCGGGCGGGGTACAACGCACAAGCTGCGTTGAACCCCGTTAGAGATCGTCTTGACACTGGGGGACAGACGACCCCCGAAAAGGCAAGTCTCAAGACAAGGGAAAACGGAACTTATTTTATGAGAACATTGAGAAAATTTATGAACACACTCACAACAACGTTAGGTAGATTCTATTATATCTTTAAAATTGCTTTTGCATCAAATCATGTTTCCATTTTAAATATGGCCATAACCCTTAGACAATGTAATAATAATAATTATAATAGCCGATTGGATGGCCGAAATCGCTAAGGCAGTGGAGCTGTAGGGGTCTCGAACCAGAAAATGATGGGTCCGAGTCTCACCTCGGGCATGAGTGTGTTTGTGTTTGCGTGAGTCGTCCTCTCACCCCTCACTATAATCATCATTCCATCTTCCGTATCTAACAACCCAGGGGGATAAAAATCTGATCCAGATAAATGCTGATTCCTAATAAAAATTACATGCACCTGCCACCTATATTATGTTTCTGAGCCCCGGTAAATGCAGGGTGTATGCACGCGTGGTGCAAGTCGTTCTATTAGCAAGCAAAAATCATAATAAAATAAGAGAATTAAAAAAGCAATTTATAACAATAAAATCAAGTGTGTCTTTAATTTATTATTCACACTTCCATCTAAGTCAAAGACCATTTGGCAGCAAGAGGGTTCCAAGGAGGACACGAATGCCGAAAGGGACAATGTTAAGGAGCAGGCGTCGCACGAGTCTTCAAATATCGCAAAAGTACTGGGTGTGCCACATTCATGTAGAACTCTCGCATTGGTCAACTGTGAATTGAATGTCCGCACTGTTCTGGTTACACATTGACAAGACATATCCACTTAAAGAAACGCACACAGATATATAATTTAAAAACGTAGGTTTTTCCATCTGTATGACTGCCAGTACAAAACACGTCGCAGGAATATAAAAAACTTTATATCAAGACATTTCAAACAGTCCTCCAAACAGAGGAAATATAAACGTGGGTTTCTGGGCGGCAATTCCATGCTTAAGCGAGTGTTTCTCGATGCTATCTACTCTTCCGGAAATGAGGTATAATTCATTTTCAAGACAAATGCATACAAACAGTGAAATACCCTTGAATGCATTTTCCATCAATTCCGAGGAAATTAGTTACATTGTGTAACCTACATTACTAATTGCATTACTAATTACATACCGGTACCCGTCTTAAATTTTCTTTAATTCCATTTCGAAACCAAAAAGGCGTATTTTAATTTTTCTGGGCTTTTTAATCATTTTCGGGCTTTTCTCTTTTTTATTTCTTCAAGTTATTGAAACACAGGAGAGGAATCGACAATAGAGGAGACGATGCGCTCGTGATGAGGCTGTCTTTAGAGCATATGTTAAAGGGAAGGAGAAACCACGGTGTGATACTAGGGTTAAGTGGTCACTAAGATTAAGTAGTGACCATGGTTAAGTGATCACTAGGGTTAAGTATTCACCGGGGTTAATTAGTCCCTCTACGTTATTTCCACAACTATGAGACATCAACATGCCTGTCGCTGATTCGGAGCGTGAAGGAAGTATGTCTTGGTAGCCAAGAGGTTATGTTTGAAACAAAATCCTAAACGTTTTCATTGTAAAATAATTGTAATTCGAAAAAATACAATTTTACAAGGATTAAAAATATATTTGTTCGTAGTAAGCAAAAAATTCGTAGAAGAGGATGGTTTAATGATCTTAATGAAGAAATAAATAAAAAATAAAGAAAGAAAAACACAAAATTGACGAAGTAGGCGATGCAATGGCCCCTTCTTCAGAAAAGAAGGCGACTCTAAGAATCAATAGATTACCGAATATATTACAAAAACACAGGTTATCGATTTGATTTTACACGACAAAGATGTTCGACTACTATTATAGATTAAAATCAACACCTTTTACCTTTTTTATAAACTTCAATGTTCTTGCCAGCCCTAACGGCTTTACAGCTTTTGCTTACATATTGTTCGAAAGTATCCTTTGGGATGCATTTTCACATTGTACAACTAAGTATTTAAGTTTGTGGTAAATGGTTATATTTGCTGTTTAGAACCATATTATTGTTAAGCATCTGAGATTTTTATGAGGTGACGCGTAAGGGGACCCAGAGAAGAATCCGTGAAGCTGGAGGAAGGTCTCGCGCTGCAAAGAAAATTGGGGTCGAAGGGAAAGAAAGAAGAATACATTTTGCTTTAGGTGAATTACAAGCTGTTAGCTTATTTATGTGTAAGTCTGTATGTAGATCGGACTTGCGGACACTCCATGGTTCACCTACTGGCAATCTAAGATATCGGGTTTGCAGAATCTGAAGTTTTGATAATGATGTTCCTCTGATAATGATACTGGTGAACCTCTCCATACTGGGTAGGTATATGTTATCGTAAGTCTAACCACAGTCTTCAATAAAAGTATTTTGAAAGGATTTAAAATTAACGCTTTGTATGATCAAGTTTTGTGTGATATACCTGCTGTTTCTAATTTCTAAATTGCTATAGGCTATATAGAAATTAATATATGCAATTTTACAAAAAATATTAAATATACATTTTCTTTCTTTTACATACTTGGCTTTTGACATAATTAATTAATTAATTAATTAATTAATTAATTGACTTGCTCGCAAGTGGACTGCGTCTACTCTTGATTATTTCCCACTGAGTTATTGTATTGAATAATAGGTTCCTGTATCCTCATTATCCTTTGTGACGTAACAGCTTGCCCATGATACATAGCCAGTTCTTCCGAGACAATGCGTGTACTCGCTTCGGAAAACCTAGCACGTACATCGAACGGGTAAAATTTGTAGAAAAATAATAAGCAAACATAATTAGAATCTGTCTTGGAACTGTCAGGATCGAAGAGTAATGTAGTATTTATCCAAAATAGGAATGCGTCAATTTTAATATTCGCATATTATATAAAAAGTAAACAAGTGCTTAATGTACTAAAGAATTTTAATATTCAGAATATTTTTTAAAGTCCACACTTGCATTTTGTATGAATTTCTCAAAAAAAAAAACTATCAAAACATGCAAACCTGCACGAAAAAGCATGCATTTCTAAAATAAGTTGCCATGAAAGATATATTTATTAAGCGTCGGCGAGCGAACCCCTGAACGTAACACAATCGATCCATTTCAATCTCAAACACAAACTATTATATCCTTATGTTACGAATAACAGTGTGGATAAAACGTTTTATTGATTTTTAGATTCGATTGCAAAAGGAAATATATCAATGCATAGAGTAGGAAACTTGATTGATTAATTGTTTGATTGATGATTCGGGCGTGTCAACTTCTGAAGTCATTAGTCCATTTGTAGTACATGTCTTAATCGTGGGAGGTGGCGGTGATCTTCCTCCAATGGCTGGCGAGATCTAGCGGCGACCTACGTCGTCGGCTTGCGAGGACTTCCCCAACCAGGTATCTTCTACTAGCGAGGGGACCGCGCCAGCTGGGACAAGCTCCAAGCTCCCGACCCGACTCCCGGCATGTGCGGTAGTATAGTGCATACATGGGCGTTTATGCTATGGAAGCAAAGGAAGTATTGTTTCCCCTCATTTCCAAGGACATCTTACATTTAAATACCACTTGACTAGTAATTTAGAATCATTTACTTGGACGCGCCCAATTGAAAATGTTTTTACTTTGAATACAATATTATCTTTCGAAAATGAGGACGTAATTCTTATTGTCACTAATAGATAATGTTGAGTTCGAATGTAAAGCTCGTTGGAAGCACTGGGCTGACTGCATCCAGCGTCTCAGAGGATCAGCAGATATACTGGCGTGTGTGGTGGACCTTTTGGAGGCATTTTTTACAATGGAAAAATTTAATGTAAGTGAATTATTTGGTTCTAATAAACTTAGTGTGCATGTCTCTACCGTAAAATTATCTCTTGATGAAAAACATAATCCATATCATGCCTTTAACTTTCCCGGATTGTAATTGGCAACAGTATACTGAAAACATACATACCACGTAAATCGAGTGCGGAACTATCGTTGCCACATAATGGCCATAACGCCGTTTAATGGAGAAATAATATTACTATATTAATAAGCAAGTACAAATTTCCCGATCAGATACAGATGAATTTAAATTACCTACTTAGATTGTGTATATAATGTTTATTGTCTCAGAACTAACTAAATTCATACAAAATTGTTCTTGCAACTGTCATGTATCCCGACCATGTTTAGATTTCCAGATTCAAAAATTAAGAAAAATAATTTTAGTATTTTGGTGACAACGCCTGAGAAAAAGCTAACACGATACAATTGGAGAAATGTAAAGCAAAAGCATTTTACTTTTCTCCGTGCAATTATCATTTCTTGTGTCATGTGCCGAAAGCAATTATAACGGTTGAACAAAGTGAAACGTTCGAAAGCTCGCAGGTCATGCCATTTTCCAGCCTTCAATCTTTCCTTGTCTCTGCTCAGCAAACCATAATGCAATTCCGTACATCGCAATTGAACCGCATTGTATGCACAGACGCCATTCCTGTCATATTCAACCAGGTCTCACTGAAATGTTTTGCATTTAATTTGTTAATGTATGAGACGTGATTTAAATATTAATTTATTTAATTAAAAAATAAATATTAGTACATTGAAGATAGCGTGCATAGTAATTCACATTGTACAATAATGAGGTACACTGTAATTCACGAACGTTTTTATTTTCGCGCCATATATAAAATTTGTATGTTCATTACAAGAAATTAGTATAACTTTGCCACATTCTTTTCCCACTAAAAAATCGCCAATGTGTCACTGTGTTAAATATATTGAGATATGAATGTTCGTCGCGAATTTCTCAAGAAACAATATTAGTTTTGTTACAAAATTATTCTTTTTACAAAAATTACTAAAATTGTTTTTATTTGAATTCGTTAAATTCTCGAAAAACAAAAATTCTGAGAAAGTATGTACAAACAATATGCAACAGCATATGTTGTTGAATTATCATTGGTTTATTATCTCGAAAAAGACTCGAACTCTGTTTTTAAGTTAGAAAATTATTCTACGAGTATAATTTATAATTGAATTATAGAAATCGCATTGTGTATAGCATATACCTCTGTACATTAGTAATGGTTTATTTTCGAATTTGTAAATATTTAATTGTTAATTTGAAATTAAATTTATTGGTGTGTAACCGAAAAAATGTAACCAGAGCCGACAAGGATGCGACTATGTCTTGTGACGTCCTATCGTGTGCACTGTTGATTGCCATTTATTTTTCAATAGAAATGTTTTGAGTTGTACCAGCCTCCTTAAAAGTGCCATACTAATGAGGATGGGAAACGATAATCCCCAGCGTAGGTTTTATGCTTTATCTTTATTTTGGTAGGAATTACTGATACTTTTATTATACGAAACAATGATCGTTCTGATTTTCAAAGCTCCTTGGATGTTTACAAAGCAATGCGAAACCGTCGTTAGGCGTATTCGCTTCATGGAAACACCAACGTTCTCTTGCATTAAGCCTAACAACACGCTGCTAACGTACTTAAGCATCAGTCGATGTACTTGAAAATTTTGAGCAATAGAGTGAATATTAAACAAGAACTTTAAAAGAACCGACGAGGCCAACTGTTCCCATAGAAAGGACCTCCAGTAAAGAAAATTTTTTCAACACTTAAAATGTAAATTTGTAATTTTATTTTCTAAGAAATATAACTAATGTATTGCTAAATAAAAATAACGTTCGTTCTTATATATAGTTCTTATATATTCGTTCTTATATATATTCCTGTAGTTATGTATTTTGTTTCTGTAGTCCGCAGTTGACGCACTCAATTGATGTCCTATGGATTCAGGAATGGCGTTGGTATACGAAGGATAAGAGGGACCTGAAGATACCGTTTTTTATCACCTTAAATGACTCTTCCTGGACCGCAATACGAGCATTGCGTCACGCGTGTTTGGGCATGCGACAAGCAACCTGTTGCGACGTCGAGGGTGGGTGTGGGGGGCGTGCAGCGGAGCGTTGCCAACGGGCGGATACAACTCGCACGCGTCTCCAACCCCTCCCTTCCCCCACCCGTCTCACGCGCCGCGCCGCGCCGCGCTGCTCGCCTACGCACGAAGGAGCGCGCCGCGCCGCACCGCGCCATTCAATTGTCTCGCGGGAGAAATCGCCTCGCAGGGGCCTTGTTTGGGCAGGAGACGGCGCGTTTTGGCACGAGGGCTGGAGCCAGGAGGCAGCCGCCGCCGTGCCACTCCGAGACGGGATGGTCGTTTCGGTGACGGCGTGTGGGCTTGCACACGCACCCAAAGAAAAGGACGTGGAGGGTTGGAGAGGGCAAAGGCTGCAATGGTCTGTCTGAGTCAAAATGCTCAGGAAAGCATTCGAGGGACAGGTCGCGATGGAAGAGAACAAAGGCGGTAGGGAGACTTCGTTGATGAAAAGATCTCTATGTGACTCACACCCATTCCTAATTAATACAACACGCGTAAGTGGTCTGTAAACGTGAGTATAGCCCAGTGGCGACTCGTGATCATGCCATTGGGGTGTGCAACGTCTCTCTTCTCCCTCCTTTCCTCCCCCTCTCTCTCTCATACACATACACATCCTGTACAAAGGCAAGCATTACATGCATATGTATGTTATAATTAAACACGGCGCATATTATAAAGTCTGAGAACATGCTGAATGGTATTTTACATCAGCAGTGAGGGTTGCGGGTTGCCCGCATCTTTTCACATCACCTGCTTCGTCTTCGCTCGGCCAGGACCCCTCCGAAATATTTTCTGCCGTTTCTTTTCAGCAAATTTTTCGTCACGTTTGAAAGAAAAACGAACACTAACATCGGTTTTTCAAAACGCTTTAAAACAGTAGCCAACTACATACGTTAATAAAATGGATTTGGATTTTCACTAATTCGAAATGGATCTGTAATTGCAACTCTCTTCAAAATATTGAACAATTATTATGACGGCAACACTGCACAGCAATGCGTTCGCGTTTCGCGCCCTAGCGAAGAACTATTTTATTGGAAGGGATGAGGGCTCTTTCCAGTAAAAAGATATCTCACACTTCCTTCGTTAAATGCCAAACGTACTTCTCCTACAAACTTGTGCTAGCTGACTGGTATATCTGTGAAACATGTCAAGGCACTCGCTAGGATCGTCACTGCGCAGACGCAATGGCGATCGCACATTCAGTCGAATGCTCTTTCCGACCATAAAGTCACCGTTTTTTCTCTTTCCACTCCAGCCCCATCGCAGCCTACGATGCGCTCTACTCCCCGTTCGCAATTTCCGAGTGTGTACCGCCAGCTGGCTTTCACGAAGGGCACCGGCGGCGCACTGTCAATCGCTGCTTCCGGACGGCGCATGTTTTGAAATCCCATGTTTCGGAAACTCTGTGAGAGGCCTCTTGTATTCCCCTTTTGTTTAGAAATGTTTAAGAAAAAATGCACCGAATTAGTTTGGGTGTGCACATGCGAACGTGCAAATAGACACGCGCCGCCACTGGTATAGCCTCATAAGAAGGTCGGTCACTAACGGCTCCTTTTTACAAAGACTCGCGCGCAGCCGCTTAAAGAAATTCATTTCATGCACCCAATGCACAGCAATGACAGACACTGAGCTACAACGCGAAAGGCGCATGATCCAACGTTTCATTTTTGGACATGTGGCGGAGGTTGCAACCCAGCCATGTAAAATTAATGGGGGAAATGCAATAGTTGATTAACTTATTATTTTGCGTTTTCGGGTGTGTTAATTGTAGTAATTAGTCTCTTAAGTGTAAGACATGTTATATCTCGAAATATGACTTCTTACTAAAACGTGAGTTCCACAACAGACCTACACGTCGGCTTGCAATGTTACCCCCTCCAGGGCTCTCCCTCCAGCGGAGCACCGCCCCAGCGGCATAAGCACTTTGAGCCAGGCCGGTATCCTGATGTGTGGTAGTGTACTGCAAGTAAGGGTGTGTATACGAGAGAACCAGGATTAAGAGATCGCGGGCGCGGGCTTGATTCCTTGCTCCTCGGCAAGGGACTGCTCCGACACTCCCCTGCTATTGATTGGGGGAGGGAGAGTAAGGAATGAAAGAATCGAGAGTAAGGGTGGATGCTTCCATTGTGTGTGTAACCCTGCATGAATAAAGGAGCAAGTAAACATGTTCCACGCTCAGTACATGACATTATCTTTCACGATGCCCAACTTGAAGGACATTACTCATAGCGCTAATAAATGATGACGCATTTTCAGGAAAAGATTGAAAACTATGGATCACTCAGTTTGTCCAATTCTAGTATTGCCCGACTATATGAAACGGTGTGGTAGTGTTTGTAGTTACCTCCACTCGTCGATGTATAACGACCTCAAAGTTCGAAAGATCTCAAGTTTTTAGAAACATTGCTCAAAGTGATGTGTGAAGAAACTTCCTGAAAGATGGACTTTGTAAAAATGTAACTATTGCACTTAATTGTGATGTGAACATTCGTAGTAAATCTTACTGTAGGGATCAGCTAAATTTGCAATCATTCTAAAATAAGTAATAATCCAGTTCTAAAAATCACATGTTCAACCTTTATTTAGTAGTTACTGTTGACTAAATTTTGTTTATTTTTAAATTGGTCAATTTTATGATAAATAATTTTAATTTTTTTATGAAACAGACAAAAACATTCTCATATTAAATCTATGTTGGCAATAAAACGTGAAGAATTCGTAAATTAATTTACTATTTTAGCTGTTAATTATATGGCTGTCCGCAACCTCTCCTTTACAAATAATTTGGTTTGCATTCAAAAAAGGTTGGATTCCCCTATTGTGGACAACTTTTTAACTTTAAAGAATGGTAAAAGAAGCACAAAACAACGAACACGCAGAACGAAACATAATTAACATAAGATAAAGAGATAAGTATTACAAGACGTCCCCACGTCAATTTTAGGCAACGTGTTTGGCCCAAAGCAGGAAAACTAAATGCACTCCACTTGTGCATCGCGAAACGTTCCGTTTGCGGATTTTTGCGCAGATATTCATGGAAACGTCAACGGTTAACGAGGGGAGTTTAGGAGGCAAAGAACGCGCATAAGAAAGAAGACGCGAGTGGGGCCATGAGCGGTAGCTCGGTCGCGAGCCGCGCAGAGCGCTGGGTTCGCCTGCCGGGGGCCGGCGCCGATGCGTAGCGTAGCGGGCCGTCTTTAGCGGTTCACGTTGATGCGCCCACGCCCATGCCCCGGCCCCCGGCCCGGGCTGCCTCGCCGCCAGCTACCTTGACCAGGGCCAAGGTCGGAGAAGGGGCACGATGTTCCCACCTCTGCCTTTCATGAGCATGCCACATTCTGTCGTGGACCAATAGTTCATACCGGGAGAGATGGCTCAGGTTCGAGTACCGACGGCGGCAGTATTTTCGACATTTTTTAGGATAATATTTGCCACTTGATATCTCTATCTGCATTTGAACACTTATTTACAAAGGCACCTCACAATGCAACTCCTTTTTAGATGCTAATGTTTGTCAACACATCACTTTGCGGAAGACTGTTTAGTGCTAATTTAAACATATTTCTATTATGTTTCAGTTTTTTATGATGTGCTTGTCACCTGATGATATCTCTTGCATTCCTCACAACCTGGAAGCGCCATTTGCCCGAGAGAAGTATTCTTCACTTTCTGGAGACCTTATACACAGCCTACAATGCATCGCATTTGATATGGTTACTGTTGGTTATGGCCTAATGTCCTCACGGTTTGGACATACAACTAATATTAAGCCCCGGTCCTGGCCCCGGCTGCATTGCCGCCCGCTTGACCAGAGACAAGGCCTGAGCACAGAGGTTACCACATCTGCCTTTCACGACCAAGCCCCCATTCTATCGTGGACCAATAGTTCATACCGGAAGAAATGTCTCACGTTCGAGTCCCGAGAGGGCAGTATTTTCGACATTGGCTTCATAGCTCAGTCGAATTCTACCGATGTTTGAAGGAGAAATCTAGCGACCGGCTGCTCTGATCGGTAATTTTCCGTGGTTTCTCCAATTAACACCAAGCGAAAGCCGAAGTAGTACCCTAACGATGGGTAACAGACCGCGCGTGATCTTTCCTTCCTCTTCCTTGCCCTATCTCTACCACTAACATGCACTACACTACCTCACATGTCGCAAGACCGGTCGGGTGCATAGAGCTTCTCTCGACTGAGGCGGTTCCCGCTGGTGAGAAATTCCTGGTAGAGGAATCCCGCTATCCGATGGTAGGTCGGCGTCGGATCTCGCCATACTACGCGGGAAGACTAGCGCCATCTCCCTAGCAAAACATGCACTACACTTACGGAACTAACTTAGTAGTTGATATGCCACGAATCACGAACAATCAATCAACCAATTGTTCAATACCGGTAACGGCGTGTAAAGGAAACTCCTTAATGCTCGAGCTATGGATCATTCTACGATTAGATCTCTTTTGCTCCTTCATTCGGAACAAGTAGAGTAATCCGACGCGTCTCGGTATGCTGGAGGGGGGCACTCACAATCTTCCCGGAATTCTTCGAGAATATTCTAAGAGAATTATCGAAAGAACCTCTTTTAGATATCTTTTTGCACCTAATAGGTGCGTTGGAGGAGTTTTAAGCTATCTTTAGATGAGATCAATAGCTCATTCGATTTCTTTTGACTATAAGAGCCGTAGGCATTTACCTTACCCATTTAGAATATCGTGGGGGAGTGACAGGGGAAAAAATTTAAAGCGCCTTCAATAATGAAACGTTGTAAATTACTGAATTATATTTTCGGCACGACTTAAATCCTTGGGGCATTCTTAATAAGACGAACGAAAGTTAAACGTAATTAAGTTGTGAAAGATGCACATGTTTAAAAAAGAACTTTTATTCAGATTTTTTTCATTTAATTCTCTATTTTCGAAGATATAATACATTTGCCAACCTAGTCTACATAAACCTTTATTATTATAAACTTGCTGAGCGTAAATAAAACAACATGTGAGCGGGAGAATACCACAAGGATTATAACCATACATTCTTACTCATTCTAAAAGGGAGATCACAGATCAAATATGCAGAATGTAGTCTTTGTAACAGCTAAAAAGACCTTCAGTCAAGCCACTTATGATCATGTAATTTCCTCAATACCAAATATTAAGAATTATTACAAATTTGAGAATAAATTACCCATAAAAATCTGGTAGCGCTATAATATCACACACTTTCGAACATTATTGGTAAAATTTACAATTTTCAAAGAACCATAGTCTCCAACGAAAATTTGGCAAGTATCATATTTAGAAGTACTTTACACTATCCCAGAAGAAGAAAATTAAAGAGAAAAATTGGATACAATTTAGATAAATCCTTGTTTCTAAAATTACCTTTATTTCTAGCAAAATTACTCTAATCGGACCTACAAGAGAATTCGTACTCTTTTGGGAAAAATTTCAAGAACAAAATTGGAGAAATTTTTAAGAAATTTTGAAAATGTCATTGGCTTTCATGAAAAAATATTGTTTCTCAAAAACAAAAATTTCGGTTTCCAATACAAGGCCGCGACATCAGTCAGGTCGATTGGAGAATACCAATTTTGGTGAATATTTCCATGTATCACCCTCAGCGGGACACTGTCCCAGCCAGAACAAGTTCGAAGCTCCAGACTGATTTCCCGTTATTTAAGGTAGTGGAGTGCAAGTATGTAAGGGGAGAGGATAGGAAAAGCTAGGGGAAGAAAATATACCGCGAGATCCGTGGCTCGTTTGTTAGAGTTCTGCTCCGACATTCAACTTTTATTGATCAGAGAAGCAACGAAAAAATATCTATCACAGCAGCAGGCTGCTAGAGTTTTCTAAATAGCAAATTCGAGCTGAATTCACATCTTGCAGGACGAAAACGCTGGTTCCCAGCCTAGCTTTCCAGCTTAGTGCGGTGTATTGCGACCGCATCCCGTGACTCGGAGTGCGGTGCTGGGGAGAGTGGGTTGAGCGAGAGGGAAAGAGGAGGGCAGAAGAAGGGCAGGAGCAACGAGGTGGTGATAAGCGCGTATTTTCTTGCCAGGTGGAGAAACTTCTAGAAGCGTCTTTTTCCATCAGCTTGTCCTAAACGCTACTTGCATATCTGGCTGCCTTACTTTGCCTCAACTCTACGATTATGTTGCAGAAGAATAATGACGTGAAAGGGAACATGTTTTAATGCCCTTCTTGTACTAGCAAGCACTGGTTTTAAAGCAATAATGCAGTTAATATTGTTAGTATCCAGAAAAAAATTCTACCATAGTTAGTGACTATCAGATAAGAATGGTATTACTAGTAGGATGCGAGGAAACATGAAGCATTTTTAAATAGTTATTTTGAAGGAGAAAATAACTTGATTCTGGAACGGAACTTCGAGTGATTCTGACAATACATATCAGGGAGTAGAGGTACCTCCAAAAATGCAATATTACCCCGAAAAGGCTTCATTTAGTGGATTACGGAACAAGAAACGTAATTTTTGTTTATTAGGGCCACCATCTAATTTTTAATCTACTAGTTTTCATCTTATCAAATAACTTGTGAGCCCCAATGCATTTCGCAGTTGAAGGGGTTCTAAAAATAATAAATTTATAAAGAATTTAAAAAAATATATATTTGTTTGCAAAAATATTTTAAATAATATGTAATATAAAATAGTTTTTGAAATAATTACAATAATACTCGTGCTTTGTTTAAACAACATTGATATTTCTGAAAATTGTAACACCAATAAGGAGACATACTAACACAATGAAATTTATTGCACAGATTAGGAATATCCCAATATACTAGAGATTAGAAGTACAGAAATTTAGTGTTTGCATTTTGACCTTAAGTGTTTAGTACGGTGTAAAGCCGCCACGCACTGCTATTAGAGCCTATAGACATCGTGGCATGGATTCAAAGAAAACCTGGATATATTGCGGGGAAAACATCACCACGCTCTTTAATGCGTGACCAAAAAACATCGACAGTGGTTTCAGAGCGACCAGAACGAATTAGTTGCCGACATATCCCAGATATGTTGGATGAGCGACATTTCAGACGACCGTGCAGGCCAGAGAAGCAGTAGAACCCGTCGTTCTTCACAGAAAGCGTGCACATTCCTCGCCACATATGGTCGGGCATTGTCCTGCTGAAATATGGTATGTAGAGCTGCGTGCAGGAGGGATCTAAAGACTCACTGATGTTGCGACTGCAGTTCAGATTGCCGTCAGTACGTATGCGGCGAGATCGCACATTGTAGTCAATGAGACCCTAGACCATCACCATTGGCATTTGTACGCTATGGCGCGAAACAATGCAGGCTAGTAAATTGCGATCACCACGGCAGCGTCGAACACATACCACCACTGTACCACAAACTGAAGTGGGTCTCATCCGAAAACACCACATTTTGTCACTCAGCACACCAGTGAACACCTTCATTACCTATTGCTGTCAGAGGCGTTGGTGATTTCTGGACAAAGGAATCTGGCGCAGTGGCCAGCCCTCAGGCGTTGAACCGTCGACACAGACATGATCACACCCGTTGCAGTGCTCCAGTCAAGCCAACGCCGTGGACAACGCCGTTTTCACAGTTACGGTAATGCCGGCAAGTCATCTCGCGCTGTGGTCACATTGTGTGGTCCAGTACCCGCTCGTCGTTGTGTACGACGCTTCCTTACCCACTGGTTCCACACACGCATCCTTGTCGTAACAGCGCGCGCCGTTCGAACAGCAATGTCAGTGTACGATAAATTCGCTTTTTGGAAACCGATCATTCCGCCCCGTTCATACCTACTCAGATGCTGATATTGCGTCTTTTCGGATCGACGAGGAACACCGACACTTGCTTTCACGTTTCCACGTGATTTGACGGCTCTACACCGACTGAGTGTGGCGCAACACTGGCCTGGCCTGTCACGCAAAGGGGGGCACTGCCAGGCCACCGTGTAGGCCATCTCTATGCGAGTTTAATGACTTCTTACGGATACTGTAACGGCGTGACGTGACGGCTGGACCTCACGAGTCGGCGAGCGGGAGGGGTTGGCCATCTGGCGGCATGCTGGCGGCTAACAAGCTCGGAGGATGCAAGCCGGGTCGTGTTGTTGGAACATGTGTGCCAAAGCGGGGTGATGAAATGCGACGACAGTCGCGCCCAATAGCGGCGGCGAGCCCAAATTTGCAACGGGCCCAAAAGTTGTTAATGAGGTGACGCAAGCCGGGGATCGACTTCATGAAGGACGGTCACGTGATTCCTCGAAAAAGTAGCTAGCGAAGGAACGGCCGGCATTCGAGTTTGAATCGAATTGCAGTGCGGAAGGCACTTGCCACCAGGAGTTTTTGCAAGCTTCGACTGCGAGGTGTGGCTGTTCGCCACGGGTCGGGAGACACGGGTCGTTAAGGTTTGCCGCTGGGGTCTGTCTCAGGATGAGGCAAGTATGCCTTACGGATGTGCGGTGTTGGGAATGCAGCGATAGATGCTCCGAAGTGTAATTATTGTATAGATAAACTTGTAAATAAATCTGTACATAACTACTCCATGTCTGAGATTCACTTGCAACCGACGACGTCGTAATACACTGTTCTACACGTCTAACGGGTTTTGAAGTAATTCCAACCATTACCTTTAGTATTGCAATTTTCACTAACAGCAGTGTGCATTCAAAAATTTGCCAAAATTCTAAATTTCCTTCGTCCTCTTTGGATTTATATTAGATATCAAAGGAAATGGTTTACAAACAAGATCATGTTTCTTTCGAAAGCGACGAATCTGGTATAATTGAAAGATTAACAATGATACCTGTAACCTTGTAGTAATAATCTCTTTGAAACGAATACATTTTACCCTCGTTTGACGAAGATTGAAATCATATAATGAATTTTTTTATATACACATACGTGTATTTTTATGATTTGGAAAGTAATTAATCAATAGAATCACATGTTTTAAAATACGTAAATAAAGAATAGCAATTTTAACTGCCAAAGAACATCTAAACATAATACTGCAATTGAATGATAAAAACGCTCACGAAAAACTTTTTTATTTAACATAGCCATACAAAAGATAATTTTAAAATCCTGACGGAATAAAGTTTCTCCTTCACGTTGATTTTGAATGTCCCGGAAAAGCTGCATAGTTAACGTGGAATCACAACTGCGTTGGGCATCTTTCCGACCGCCGGCGCGCGTACCGGCGCATTCCACAAGAACTTACCCCCTCCCTTTCTCCTCCCACGCCCCCTGCACACAATGGGAGCGTAGCCTTCTCTTCCTTGCGTGCTTCGACAGGCCTTTCCGAAAGAAATACTTCTGTACTTTCTACACATTCGGATCTCTATTAATTCCAGGATTCCGTTATTGAGGCTCGTCACATTAAAAATATACAAATGGATATATCAAACAATTACGAGCATGGAGAGATTATTTTACTATTTTACATGCAAATACTTCTTTCTAAAACATGCAAATATTTGTTTTTTCTTCTTTCAGGAGACCTACATTAATCGCGCAACTTAGACAAATGTCGCGCTCTCTAACAGAAAGCATGGAGCTTACGCCTGAGGAGGTTTAGGAAGCTTAGGAGGATAGAGATCATTCTGTTGCCCGTTCCTAAGGATGGTATAGAAACTACGTAATGAAGGAAGGATTGGCGCAAGTTCATGACCCCTTGTAAAGCGAAGCTGCTCTAATGCAAGAATTGGTGCCAAACTGCCCGGGGCGCGCATGACAATCGCCTTTCACTAGACTGAGCCGATGGCTCCTTAGCATCTCCACCTCCCTTCCCGTCGAGTTGACTCATCAAGCGGCTGACCACATTTGTGGGCCACACACGTTGCTCACTGAGAAGCGCTGAGCTATGGCACGTCGAGGAGCTACCCACTTGAGCAGCCCTTTTATGATGGTACTGTCCAGCATCCGCCTGGGATCTGAGAACCGCTGGGAAACGATTGAAGAGAGCAGCCAATTTCTAGTTGACCCGGAGCTACGGAGGTGGCTGGTGCCACAAATCCGCCACCCGGGCAGTCGAATATCCCGGCCCACGAAGTAAAAATTGCCGACACACCAACTACTATGCTAATGCATCCGGTTACTATCATTTATTTCATAGAAAAAATCTTTGTCAACAATACCCACTAAATTATATTAGCTTGTATCAATCATTCTGATAAAAAATTACATAAAACTCTGCTTTCTAATATGTCGCACATTACCTGCATTGAATGGAAATCAATGCACCAAAAAAATCACACAAAGCACTCTAAAATCACAAAACACACTGTCGAGTTCAGGGTTCTCCGATAAATTCCAGGGCACTTCATCATCGACATTTCGTGGATATAAAATAAGTGTGGAAGGCCTAAGGCAAACCTAACTTGTATGCCTTAAACAACCATCGATCTTTCATAACGGTCCAAGAATGCTGCACTTGAACAACATTCAACCAAGGATGCAATAGTAGACAAAGCCAAAGAAGATTCTTCAACTCCCTACAACCAATTTACACCACTTTCTAATTGTTCCGAAACACCTCGCCGCTTGACCGCCATCTCATCCGGAATCATGCAAAGAAAATCCACATAACAGATTCACTTCCCCTTCCCCAATCCTCTGCGAAACCCACCCGTTTCGCGCATGCGCACCCCGTGCACACAATGCGCGCGTTCGCGCCGAAAGTGAGAATGAGCCGTGCGGGGCGGGAGGGGGGAGACGGAGGGCCTGACGGAAGGGCAGACGCGGAAGCGGCCGCCGCGGGCAGCGCAGAGCGGCACGGGGCGAACGGGGGCGAATTAGAGGGAAAGTGCGACTCGACGCGTCGCGACGAGAACAATGCGGCGGTGATCTGAATGTGGCGCGAAGCGATTCTCCGGAATGAAGTGCCTTCGCGGAAAACTTTGCTTCACAATAACGCACTAAAAGCCGGTGGGAGCGATTCTGAAGTTTCGCTAATGCGAATCTGAATGCGAGTCTGAAATGCTTATTAAACTCTAATTTTTTTACGCTTGAATCTTTTCAGTTTTCCATATTTACCCTGCGATGTTCATATAAGATTCTTACTCTTATTTTTATAATCTGTATATTTATAACGCTCAGTTATTTAGTTTAGAGAGAGAGAGAGTTGACTTTTCTTCTTAACCAAATTTCGTGATTTTTGTCTGGACTAACATATTTTTTCACTTACATTTTTCGGTTCCCTAATAGTAGAATTGAAATATGACAAAGAATACTATAGGAGAGTAAAGCATGGACTCCAAGGTAAATTTTTAAATTGGAGCTGTATACGAGAAAATGTTTGAGCATTTCTAGTTAATTCTAAGAGAGCGTTTGAGGTAATATTCACAGAAAATGTTTTCGAGAAAATTCTTAAGAAATCATTTGAAGCACTTGTACTCACAAATGCAAATAATATTTAAAAACTTCTACAATGAAAATATAAACATGAAAGATATTTAAGAACGTGTAATTTTTGAAATACTAAAATAATATATCGAAATATAGTTTTTGTCTTGTTATTCAGAACATTTAGCTCTATACATATCCACAAGGGAAAGAAAAATTTGCAGCAGTTTTTTAGGAAATATTGTTTTAAATGTTGCCTAAATTTTGCGCAAAATTACGCGAAAAATATTCAAGATTTCTCAAAAATTCGACAATACCCTATGTAAAGATACAAAGTTGAAAAAATCAGGGGAAAAATCTGTCTTCAACATTGAAATTGCAGGACGCCGAAAACATTTTTAACCTTGTCAACTTTCGAAAATTCAGAGGATTTAACAAAAATTAGACATGCGCCATTTTAAGCGTCCTTTGCTTTGTTCGAGAAAAAATATTTTAAAATGTTGGAACAATAAAAAAATTACAAAATAAAAATTCCCGTTTCAAATTCAAGGAGCCGTGACAACAGTCAGATCAATTGGAGAACACCCATTTTGATGAAAATCCTCCTTACGGTTTAGGTGGTAGCATTGTGCATAGGTCGGACAGCCTTTTTCCCATTAATCAATTTTTCGGTTTCAAGAGTCAAAAACGTGGATTTTGACCATACAACGCGTTAGAGTATATTTGCTGCATATTGACGTATTCGTATTTTCTACATTTTGGAACACGATTTACCCGCTTTTTCGGTATCAAGGCTCCACAGAAGTTTTTCTGTCGAAAGTATGCGAGAAAGTAAAAACGGGCGGAGTGCACTCAAAGAGCTAGAATTAATCTGGAAGAACTTTCATCTGTCAGTA